>JAGFMF010011852.1:593376-665564 GCA_019455555.1 Galemys pyrenaicus | reverse complement strand
GAGCTGAGCTGGGGTGTCTGGGCTGGGCTGGGGTGTCCAGGCTGGGTTGGGGGTCCGGGCTGGGCTGGGGGTCCGGGCTGGGCTGGGCTCCAGCTGGGCTGGGGGTCCGGGCTGGGCTGGGGTGTCCAGGCTGGGCTGGGGTCCGGGCTGGGCTGGGGTCCGGCTGGGCTGGGGTGTCCGGCTGGGCTGGGCTGCCTGCAGCCTCCGGGCCAGTGGGCGTGGGGTGGAGCTGGGCCTCGGGCGGCGCTGCCTCTGCCAGTGTGAGCGCCTGTCCTGTGTCCCCTTAGAACCTGAGCTGCTGAAGGAGCGCTGCCTCGATTCCGCCACGGACAAGACTCGTGGTTTGGGTACCGGCTCTAGCTAGAGGTTACCGCACGAGCCCCTGGAGGAGGGGCCCGGTGTGCACGAGACGCGCGGCCCGGCCAGGCTGGGGAGGGGGCTCCGGCCTCAGACCTGCTGCCGCCCACCAGCCCAGCCCACCGCCCTCTGGCCGCCCGCCTGCCCCTCGCCCGCCATCCTGCGTGCGGGCCTCTCCGGCCCCGAGCCTGGCAAGGGCCCGGCCCACCGGGGTCAGCTTACGCCCCAGAGAGTCAGCGCAGCCTGAGCCCAGCCCGGCCAGAGCGGCCGGCCCCGCGGTGTGAGTGGCCTCGCGGGGGCGGGGCTGACCGACATCTGCACACAGGCCCCTCCCGGGCAGGGTGGCCGCGGCCAGCGAGATAAATCACCCCCGCTGCGTCTCAGATCCGCCTTCTCGTAAACAAGCGGGCGTCCCCTGGGCCGGCCTCCTGGCGGGCTGTCCGCGGGGGGCCGGTGCGCGGCTGCTGTTGCCTCAGCGCCGAGGAATGTGGAGAGGAAGTGGTGTCGCCGCGGATGCTGCCCCTGCCCGGCCTTGCCTGCCGCGTGGGGCCCTGGAGCCGCGGTGGGCAGGTCGGCGTGGCCTCGGCAGCACCCTGTGCTGGAGCCGCCCGCAGACGCGGGGCCGGCGGGGGGCTGTGCCGGGAAGGCCCTGCCGGGGGCTGCGAGGCGCTGAGGCTCCAGGCGGCCTCCGGCAGGGCTCTCGGCCGCTCTGCGGGGCGGGGCTGCGGCCACCCCTCCGGCCAGCATCCCTGGCCTGCTCCTGGGCGTGCGGCCTGCAGGGCCTGGGCCCGGACCGGCTTTGCTCCGTGGCCTTGACGGAGCCTGTGGGCTTGGCCCCGGCACCGGGACTGCGGTCAGCGACAGGCTCGCGGCCGCCGGCCCTGGCTCTGGCCACCCCTTCCTTCTGCGCTTGCCGAGCGGCCCCCAGGCCTGGGTTCAAGCGGTGACGCCTGTCAGCAGATGCGCTGCCCACGGGCTTGGCGTCGCAGAGCCCCTCACGGCCGCGGCCCCTCCCGGCGAGGCCACGCCAGACGCAGGGCCAGCAGGCTAGTCGGGCAGCACCTGGGCGAGGGCGGCCGGTCAGGGGCCCGTGGGCAGCTGGGCCTCGCCTGCCCACCAGCGGGGCCTCGACACGCGCGCTGCAGCCTCCCGTCTGCGGCATCCCCGCGGGCAGGCGCGGGAGGCCCTGGTGCCCGCAGCCCCGGCCCCGCCCAGCCCGTGAGCAGGCGGGAAGAGCAGGCGGCCGTGGGCCTAAGGGCGCCTCTGGGCTCGTCACGCGTGAAATCCCGAGGTGAAATTCCGAGGTTTAAGCGTTTTCCCGAGGCCACGCCTGCTCACGCCCAGCCGGGCGCCTGGCGCCCGCAGGAGAGCGAGGCCCTCGCCGGACGCCGTCCGGGCCTCCCCACGTGCGCCCGCCCCCGAGACCCAGGCCTGCCCGGCCGAAGAGCGGCCGGCGCTGAGGCTGCAGGTGCCCCGGGCCGGTGGACTAGGCTGCCCCGCGGGCTGGGCGGGAGGAGGCCGCATCCTGCGTGGCGGGCGCGTCCCCGTGGACCGGGCGAGAGCTCACACGGAGGAAGAGCTGAGGGCGGGAGCCCTGGCGGTGCCGGCTGTGCCCACCGCTCGCTGCTCTCGCCCCGCCCCAGGCCCCGCGTCCGGGACGCGCCTGCGGCCCTTGAGCAGCAGGCCACGTGCGGAGGCTGCCGCGGCGCTTCCGTCGTCCGTGGGCCCAGCCCAGGGTGTCCGCGAGGCGCTGGTGGGTGGGGTCGCCGCTGTGGCGGCCAGCAGTGCCGGGTGTCTGCCCGCGGCCGGCCTGCAGACACGCCTCACGCTCGATGCCGCCTGTCCCGAGGTCCAGGCGCACGTGACCCTGGACGTCCTCTCTGCCATCGAGGCTCGGGCTGCCGGACGGGTCCGTCCACCTTGGGCGGGGGTGTCCCCCGCGGCGGCGCTCGGCCTGCACTCCCGGCTCTCACGGGCAGCTGGCCGGCACCGGGCGTCCTGGACGTCACGGTGCAGCTGCTCCCTGTCCCCATCCTGCGTCCCCCCTACTTGGACGCCGCGTCCGCGTTCCCCGGCGCAGCACGGGGCCGGGGGGCCGAGCGTGGCCGTGCCGGGCTGTCCATCTGGGGTCCCACCTGGACCTGGGCTGGGGCCCCTCCTGCCCTGCAGCTGCCCGCACCTGTGTTGGTCCTCCCCGGCGCTTCCTCTAGTGGCCGGTGGACACACGTGGAGCGGGGACGGCAGGTGGACACGCCTGAGCCGGCGCGCTGCCCTCCTGGCCGCACGGGCGCTGGACAGCATAGGGCTGGGCTGGGCTTCGGGCCCCGGCGTCCTGCCCGCGATGCTTCGTGGCCCGCAGCCCGTGCTCCGGAGCAGCCTGCAGGACGCCGGGGGGCTGGCGCGTGCCGGCGCGTCCTGCGGTCTGAGCAGCCGCACGTGCAGGGCGCAGGGGCCCACTCAGGGCGGCCGGCACGGCTCGCTCGGCCTGCCTGGCGTGCCCAAGACCGGCCTCCGCAGCGGGGCTGCCCTCCTGAACACTCGCTGCCCGCTTGGCGGACGTGCCTCCTCGTGGCCCGTGGCCCTGGTGGCCGGTGCCTGAGGCTCGGCCACCGCCGCTGCGGGAGGCGCCGAGGCGAGGGCTGCTCTGGATGCCGCGTCCTCCTGGCCGGGGCAGCAGGGCGGGGGCTGCGGGCCGGAGGCGCCCGTCCCGGGAGGTTCTGGGCCTCCTGGCATCTCAGGCTGTGCTTCCTGCTCCCCAGGGGTCTCTCTCTGCGGGCACGACACTCTGGGGCTCTGGAGGCGTGGGGTGCGGGCGTGGGCGTGCTGCCCGGGGCGGGGCTCTGGAGGCGTGGGGTGCGGGGCGTGCTGCCCGCGGCGGGGCTCTGGAGGCGTGGGGTGCGGGCGTGGGCGTGCTGCCCGCGGCGGGGCTCTGGAGGCGTGGGGTACGGGCGTGGGCGTGCTGCCCGCGGCGGGGCTCTGGAGGCGTGGGGTGCGGGCGTGGGCGTGCTGCCCGCGGCGGGGCTCTGGAGGCGTGGGGTGCGGGCGTGGGCGTGCTGCCCGCGGCGGGGCTCTGGAGGCGTGGGGTGCGGGGCGTGCTGCCCGCGGCGGGGCTCTGGTGCCTCCGGGCCCCGACGCTCGGCTGCGGGCAGGTGCGGCCCGGACCTTGGGGCTGGCCGCGGAGCCTCGGGGGCCCGAGGACGCTCCTGTGGGTGCTGGCCGGCCAGGGCCGCCTCTCGGGCCCACCTGGGGGTGGGGCCTGCGTCGGTGGTGTCGCGTTGGGGCCTCTGTCAGGGCGGGCGTCGCCCCGAAGCGGGGCCTGGCCCGGATTCTGGTGCTCGATGGGAGATGGGCTCGTCCCGAGTCGTCCTGTGCTGCCGGCCGCCTGGCGAGGAGCGGCCACGCCCACCGGCCTGGTGGGCACCCACGCCCGTCCCCGCACCCCGGGCTCAGATTCGGCGCAGCCCCGTGCCCCTCCCCGCGCCCTCACAGGGTCGCAGGCTGGCGCTCGGTGCTCAGTGTCCGGCCGGCCGGCGTCCCCCGCAGCCCAGATGGGCAGTGCTGGGGCTCACGGGGGTGGGCGGAGGGGCCGGCCGGCCACCCTGGGCGCCCAGAGGGGCCCCGAGCCACGCCTCCCGCGCCTGCGGGCGTAACCCGCCTGCTGCCACGGGCTCGGCCGTCCTGCCCCGCGGCCGCCCGCCCAGGGGCACGTGGGGGCGCGGGCAGCACGTCGGCCGGGCGGTGGGCAGAGCCTGCAGCCCAGAACCGAGCGAGCGGGCAGAGCTGGCCGAGCTGCCCCTCGCGGGCCCCGCCGCCGGTGCCAGGCCCGCCCCCTGCAGCCCGCCGCCAGCACTCCGATTTCAACCACATGCAGCTCAGAAAATGAAAGGCCTCGCCTGGCCCCGCGCGTCTTTAGAGCAGGGTTTGTGCGTCAGATTGAAAGATAATTGAAGCCAGCGCTCAGAAAGCGACTTCTCTTCCAAGAGGCTTCAGCTCGGCCCGTCCAGGGACGTTGAGAGCAGCAGAGGGGAAACGGGCGTGGGGCCGCGGGCACTCTGCAGAGTCCAGGCTGCCCGGCCGACCGGGACGCCTGGGGGGGTCCTGCGCGGGAGAGGCTCTGGGCCCGGCCCTCCCTGCTGGCTGGCGCGGCCCTGCCCAGCGTTGGCCGGCCTAATCTCAAGGGAACGGTTTGGGTCCCGGCAGCCGGGGAAGCGGCTCGTGTGCCCGGGGTGCGCAGCGCCCAGGCCTCTCCGCTGTCCTCGGGCCTCAGGGCGCCGGGTGCGGGAGGGACGGAGGCCGGAGCCCGGGCAGGGGGCGGAGACCCCGTGGCTCCTCCGCGGGGCTCCCAAGGCCTGTCTTTATTTTAGTCCCCTCACGTCATTTGTCGCGGATACCATCAGGAATGTCTAAGTATAGACGGTCTAATTTTGAATGTTTTGAGCAAACACAGAACATTTCAGATGAAAATATCTTTGCATGTTTTCAGGAAAAATACGGAGTCATTTAGCGCGGCCTGCGGCAGTTTGAACGTTCGAGACAAATAAGGATCCAGTCTCCTCGCTGGATCATGACCCGGCCAGGCTGCGCCGGGGCCTCTCAGTGAGGGCGGGAGCCGGGCCTGCTCCAGGCCCCCTGCCGGGCTGCGGGGGCACGAGCCGCCTGGGCTCCCGCGAGGCGGCCACCGCCCCAGGCCCTCTGCTCGGGGACGTCCGGGAACTGGCATCTGGCGCGGAAGTGGCACCCCGGGTGGGGGTGGCACCCCGGGGGGGGGCGGGACCCTGGGGGGCGCGGAGGGCCAGGCTGGGGCTTGCAGGGCGGGCTCCTGCTGCGTTTTGCCTTCAGACCAGAGGCCGAGACCGGCCGACGATGGTGAGCCAGCGCTGCCCTGCGTTGGACGGCCCGGCCCTGTCCAGCTGGCCGTGGCCGCAGACCGGCTGGCTCCACAGAGTCGCACGCGTCCACGCGTCCACGGGAGCAGTGCCGGCTGAGCCCCTCCCCTGCCCAGAGCGCCTCCTGCAGACCCCCACTCCGCAGGCGCCACGTGGGCCTGGCCTGCGCGCAGCTGGGCGGGGGCGGCTGCCCGGGCTGCTGGACACGTGGGCGGAGGAGCAGATGCTGCCGGCCGGCTGCTCCCGCTGAGGCCGAGGCCCCTGAGCGTCTCAGCACAGACCCAGTGGGGGCCGGGGCGGAGGCCGCCTGGCCTGGGTCCTCGGCGTGGCCTGCAGTGGCCCGGCCCGGCCCCGTCCCTCCCGCTCGGCCGTCTGTGGGGTCTGTGTGCTCGCGGACGGGAGACTCGCCTGGGCACCAGGCGCGGCCGCATCCTGTGGGCCGGGGGACCCCGGGCGCGGCGGCCTGTCCGGGCGTCCGCTCAGGTCGAGGGGCCGCGTGGTCGCGGAGACAGAGGCCGTCCCAGCAGCCGCGCGGCGCGAGCCCTGCTGCTCTCAGCGTTGGGGCCGAGTCCTGTGGGCCGGCCACGCCGTGCCGGACGCCGCGCCTCCTGCGCCCGCGGGCTGGCCTCGGCCCTCGCCGCGGCCCCTGGCGCCGGAGCCGGAGCACTCGGTGGCTCTGTGAGGCGTGGTGGGCTCCAAGGGCGGCACACGCGTCCCCGGCCTCGCTCGCCGCTCCTGGCGCCTGGACGTGCCCGGCGAGACGCTGCTACTTGCCGACGGACACGCGCTGTGACGTGTCTGAGGCTCGGCGCGCTGCGTGGGGCGCCCCCTTGTTCTGCGGAGGGGAAAGTCCCCCCTCGGGGCGCTGGGTTGTTTCGGTGAAGTTGTGTGTAGTGGCCAAGAGGCGGGACTGGCATTTCCGGGTCTTCCAGAGGGCCCAGGTGGCTGGAAAGATGATCGGAGCTTCGAGTGCTGACTTCACTGCGTGAGCAATCTCTGTCGTTTTAATGAGTTTATGAAGCACGATCACTCCTGAAGCTGCGAAGGGGCCATGTCTTCTTTGCCCGAGGCACAGGCCTGGACGCGGCCCCTCTGGCCCGGTGCACCGTGCGGCTGCCGACCTCTTTCCGCGCCTGCCTGCACGGCCCTCGGCCCGGGGAGCCCCTGGCTTCAGCTCCCACAGCGCCCGTCCTCTGTGAGGCCCTCGCCGAGACTGCCCAGTCCTCTACTCCCACGGAGACGCGTGAGGCGCCCCCAGCCAGCGGCGGAGCAGCCGCCCTCGGGACAGCGGTGCGGGCAGCGCCTCTTCCTACATGGCCTTTCGGGCTGAGGTCCCTGGACCGTCTCCCTCCAGCGGTTCATGCTCCGAGGCATTCAGCCTGCATCACACCGAGTTAAACTTGTCGCTGCTTCCCGCCGGCACTACCTCTGGATGTCGCTGCTTCCCGCCGGCACTACCTCTGGATGTCGCTGCTTCCCGCCGGCGCTGCCTCTAATGTCGCTGCTTCCCGCCGGCACTGCCTCTAACAGCGCTGTGAACCAGCCGCTCTAGCCTTGCGTGTGAACGTGGCGTTTCGGGCGGGGCCCGCGGCTCGGGCTGGAGGCGCTCACGTGCCGTGTCTGCCCATATTTCCCCTTTGCAGCGCGCGGTTTGTGGCTTGTCACTTCCCGCCCAAGCGTCTCCGCAGCGCAAGGTGTGTGCCGAGGGTGCGCCGCGGTCCAGGGCCTGCAGGTGCCTGGCCGCGGTAGGACAGTGGCCAGCGTGGAGAGGGGCCCCGGTGCTCACTGCCGGCCCTGCCATGAGGCGCGTCTCTGGAGTCCCCGCTGTGTGCGGACCGCGCTTAGCGTTGCTCCGAGTTCTGCCGACTCGCTGTGGTCCAGTCCTGCAGCTCTGGAGCCCGCGAGCCCTCCCCCCGAGCGCCCGCCCTGCCCCGGGCTCGCTCCTGGGCTCCGGGTCTGCAGGGAGCGACACCCTGGCCCTCTGGTGTCAGAGCCACAGTGTCCTGCGACAGGGCGGTTGCACTGGACGTGTCTGTGTCTGAGTCTCTTCCACAGCTGATGGGGTCCTTGTGGTTAGGGAGGAGGGGGAGGAGGAAGAGGGGAAGACAGAGAGGGGGAGGTGGGGAGGGAGCCCGCGGAGCGCGCACAGTTCCTCGGCCTCTAGCTGGTTCAGGCAGGGCCCGGACCCTGCGGGGTGGTGAGTCAGCCTCTGACTGGGGTTCGTGATGCATTTCTCAACTCAAGTTCACTGCGCTTGTACCCAGACGTGGCAAGCCCCGGACCCAAGGGCTGGGAAGGGAGCCTTCCCATTTCGGCCGTCACGCCGAGATGATGCTTCTCTCCTCCAGTCCAGCTGGCTGGAGAGGGCGTTGCGGGAGGCACGAGGCGGTGACCCCACCCTGCAGGGGGGCTTCCCCACAGGCACCAGGGGATCGGCGGGAGAGCTTGCGAGCGCTGGCGTTGGCCCTGCCGGTGATTCGCCGGAGCAGGCCCCGAGCCGAGGCCGGGCCTCCTTGGCCAGGCGGGGCGCCCTGACAGCGGCCCCATCAAGTCACAAAACTGCAATTGACTGTGGGTGCAGCCGACGTTGTGGGCTGCGGAGGGGGACGGCGAGGGTTAGTGACAGAGGGGACAGTCCCCCGTCCTGGCGGCGGGAGAGAGCCTGCCTGGGCGCGGGGATCTGCGTGGGTGGGTTCAGCGGAGCTGGACCTGTACTGAGATCTGTGCTGAGATCTGTACCTGAGGCCGCTCTCGCCCTCCAGCCCGTGCGCCCTCCCCACGCTAGCTCCTGGGCCCCTGGGGTGCAGAACCCCAGCCCTGTCACCGTTTCTCGGGCTGGCCCGCTCTGCCCGGCCCTCGTGGCCGACCCCTGTGGAGCCCGCCCCACCTGGGTTCTCAGGCGCCTCCCCTCCGCCCCTTCCTGTCCGGCTTCCTCCGACCTTGATGTTTGAACACATGAAGGAATAGCGTAATTAGTGGGTCTTAATTGCCAGCATTTGCAACAAAATGAAATTGCCACAGGCTAATTCAAGTGTAATAGAGTTCAGGTTTTAAATTTGTTTCTATTTGATTGACTTTCAAAGAATGGGTGTTATTTTTACATCCTGTTTATTTTCGCTGACTTTCAGCATCCCCCCAGGGTTTAAAGTATTCCTTCTACAGTCCTGAGTGCGTGGAGTGTTCCGGTGAGGGCTGAAATGGGAAGCTGCTGAAGGCCTGACAAAGACGGGACTTCAGTCATTGTTTTCTGTAGCCTACGTTGTTCCGGTACCACGCCCTGGGGTTCTGGTCCGCGATCGGCGAGGGCCCAGCTCCACTCGGGCCGCCCATGCGCCCACGTGTGCTGCGGCTGGCCCGGCAGCCCCCCGAGGCGCTGCAGGAGCCGCCAGCCCTGCTGCCCACACGCAGCCGCCCCTCAGGCCCGGCCACGGCTGCTGTCCCTCGTGCACGCGAAGGGACGCACGTCGCAGGGCACCGTGGCCACCGCGCTCGAGGACGGGCTGGTCTGGGCTTCCCGGCGGCCGCTCAGGAGGCCGAGGACGGCACCTGTCTCAGTGCGGAAGGTTTCTGAC
This sequence comes from Galemys pyrenaicus, assembly GCA_019455555.1. NCBI lineage: Eukaryota > Metazoa > Chordata > Mammalia > Eulipotyphla > Talpidae > Galemys > Galemys pyrenaicus. The sequence goes on along the minus strand of JAGFMF010011852.1, from coordinate 656,749 downwards.
GCAAAAGTAAGAGACAAACACCCAAGGAGCCCGTTTGACTTGTTTCGTTTTCCCGTCTTCATTTCTTGCTTCATTTGCATTCTCTCCTCATGCCCTTGACTGCAAGAATAAGCTGCTTATTGAACTTTCTGGTGCAGCTTAGCATTCATGTCTCGGTAACTTTTTCCATATGCTTGTTTCTGCCTCCACGCAGCTCCTTTGTCTCGACTTTCTCCACTCCCGGCTCTAAATTAAAGGGAATCTTTGCCTCCCCTTGTTGTGCTTGGCCGGGAGCTGGGACATCAGTCAGACCCGGCGCTCTCCGAAGTCCGTCGCTTTAATGAGCTTCCGATAAAATTTCCCTCCTGACGCCACTGCCCAGTTCAAACAAGTTTCAGCTTCCTTAACTCCCAAGAAGTGGGATGTGCAGGAAGATGGTGATTAAAGGATTAGAAAGAAACCTCTAGAAATCCTATTTCTCCTTTGAAGAAAACTAGGTCAGTTTGCCCTGTTTCCTGCCGCTGCAAGCTCACGGCCGGCCCTCCGCATGGACGGCGCGGCCGGCCCCAGGCACCGTCTGTCCGCAGCCAGCACCGTCCGGGTCGCGATCGCGCAGCGCTCTGGGGTTGCGGGTGCGCCCTTGCGTCCACTGCTGTGCTGTGTGTATGCGCAGGCCGCCGCCAGGCTTCCGCCGCAGGCCAGTCGGGCGCCGGGACAGGTCGGGGCAGGCGCGGCCAGGCCGTCCATCTCCCTCCGAGGGCGGGGCGGGCGGCTCCGCCCGGATGGCGGGCGCTGAGCGGGGCCTATGCTCCTGAGCGCCTGCGGCCTGCGGCGCGGGCTGGGGCGTGTCCGCGGGGGTGCGAGGCTCCAGCCGCTTCCCCTGGACACTCGCTTCGCTCGCGTGAGTCACACCGGCTGTCCGCTGTGCCTCAGTGGGCGAGGAGGTCACCTTTCTGACCTCGCGTCTCAGCCTGGAAGCGCGTTCGGGGCGTCTTGTCGGCGCCCGCCGGGCTGGGGGGGCCGCCCGCGCTGAGCGACGAGTTTCGGGGGTCTGCGCTGTCGGGAGGCGTCTCTGCCGCCCCAACGCCGTCAGGGGCTGTTCTCGGGCTGCCCCGGGCGGCGGGGGCTCGTGAAGGACCGACCCGGCCCCGCGGCCACTGGGAGCGCCGAGGACGGCCGGCGAGTGGAAGGCCTGTCCCGTCGGGAGGCGTGTTTCCGCCTCGTTCCCCGGCCTGCGCGGCGTCCACGCGGGTCGCTGCTCTGTGGAAACGCCTGCTCTGGCCTTGCGCCTGTGCCGGCCCGGAGCACGACGGCTGAGGCCGCGTGCGGGCCAGGGCGCGCCACCGTCCGTGCGTGCGGCGGCTGCGCGTTCTGCCTGGCGGTGCCCCCGCGAAGCCCGCGCGTCCGCAGAGGGCGTGGCTGGCCGGCGCGGCCGCTGGTCCGGGCGCTGCGTCCGCGAGACTGCGTCCCGGGGCGGGGTGCTGGGAGCGGGGGTAAAGCGCACGAGCCGGCGCCTGCCTGCTGGGGTGACGACGCCACCCCAAGACCAGCCCCTCGCGCAGCGGTCTGCTCATTTTTGTTGGAACTGGCTCCAAAACTTCCCTCTCGTGTTTCTGCTTTGACCTTTGCTTTCCGAGAGCTGTGCGTCTCCCCTGGTTATTGGACCTGTCAGGCTATGTTGCCTGCAAGGCGATACATGGAAGAAGTGGCTAGGAAGTTCACGAAGAGCGCCTGGCCGAGGGCTGTTCAGCTGGACCAGCGCCCGACCGGCCGGCTGTGACAACCAGGACGCGTCGGCACGGGCAGCCGCGCTGTGGACGTGGGCCGTGCGCGGCGCTGGCGCCTGAACGCAGCCACGGGGGCGGTAGAAAGAACCACACTGCTCCGCAGGTGACCTCCAGAGCCCGCCTCACCCACGCGGGGACACGGGGGCGCAGCCGCTCCCCTTGCAGGGTCCTTTGTGACACCCCAGGATACACGGCCTCAGGCCCAGCGCCCGCCAGGCCACAGGCCCCCAGGCCTCCTGCTCTAAGGCCGCGGCAGCCACAGTGGCAGCCACAGCAGCCAGCGGCACGGAGCCTGGCGCCGACCCCTCCCTGCACAGGCGTGCTAGCCCTAGGGAGCTCGAAGCGCCTCCCCCTCGTAGACGTGCGAGGCGGGGAGCCGCTCGCAGGTGCTGTGGCAACGGTGGGGCTCGGCACCGGCGCGGGCCAGGACTCACGGCCGGCGCCCGGCCCCAGCCACGTCTTGGCTCAGGCTGCGCAGGGGCTGGAGGGGGCGGGGCGGGAGTCCAGCAACCGCAGCCAGGACGGCCCCCACGGCTGTGGGCGGCTGTACCGCAAGCACAGGCCCTCGGAACAGGCAGCGCTCGCCCGCAGCAGCAGCAGCACCTGGCAGCCTCCTCCTGCCTCCCATGGACTGGAGGGGCCGCTGGAAACTCGGAGATGGACTTCGTCGTCCGTGGCGACGCCAGGCAGGAGCTGCACTGTGAAGAGTCGCAACCCCGGCCGCCCAGCCGGCTCAGTCACGCTGAGCCCCCGCGGCCCTGGGCACAGGAGGGCCAGGGTGGACGCTGTCCGCTGCCCGGAGCCCAAGCCCCGGTCCAGCGTCCGCTCGTGTCAGCAGCCCCCGGGGCGGGGGCCGGCCTCGCTGGGACTTCAGGGCTCCGGGCAGCGCCCGGCAAGGGACCGGCAGCCGCCATGCCCAAAGGAGCGCGAGCAGGTGCTCCCCAGGACTGCACGGCACCCCGGGACCACTGCCTCTTGGCGCTCAGCGGAGCCTTGAGAGGCGCCGCCCCCAGTGCCCGCGGCCTCCCCGCGGCGCCCAGGCTCCCGCAGCTCCTGGCCTGCCTCCCTGCGGCGCCTGCGGGTGGGGGCGGCAGCAGGTCCCGCGGGCCCGGCAGAGGCCCAGCAGAGGCGCCCGCATCTGGGGCGCGTGGCCGGCCCTGGGCGCCCGCCGCTGACACAGACGCACCGCAGCTCAGCGTGGCCGTGGGCGATGCACGCCGGGGCCACCGCCCTCTCGGTGCTCAGCTCCGCGTCGCCGTGCTGGGTTTCTTTTCAAGTGACTCCAAAATGCTGAAGACTTACATTTTTGGGCTATTTTTGTAAGTTTCAGCTCGATGTAGGGGCAAATCTTCCTGTGGAAATAAGCCATACAAATAGAATTAGCACAAATGGTGTCAGGTCTAAAATAGTTCAGATGAGTCAACACCTAGTCATTATGTCGCATGATACGAAACACATGGTTAAAAACCTCAAACGTCTAAACAACACAAGAATATACAGCTATTTGGAGGTATTGGGAAGATTAACTGATTTTTTAGTTTATTTTTTAATCCAGATTTTTTCCACGTTGCCAAAACCACAAAATGCAAATTTTTTCATTAAAGTAGTTGTTCTTTTTGAGTTTATATCATGAGAATTTGGTAGGAAGTGTGGCTCTTTCCCTGATGTACACAGAAGCCAGCTCCACGACCATTTATATAGATATTATGGTTTGTTATTCCAATATAAATATACCAGAATTCCCACATGGATGTGAATTTTTTTCAATCAAAACAGAGTTCGGCGTGATTAGTGTTAGTGAAATTAATAGCTTGTTGGCGCAGCTCTAACAGCGGGCGGGCAGCCGGGGGAGACTACGCGGGAAGGAGCGGCCGGAGCCAGCCCATGTGGGCGAGGAGCCGGTGGCCCACCGTGCGGCGGGGGACCCCAGGCCCTGACAGCCAGCAGCTGTCCCCCAAACGCTGGCAGAGAATTAACAGGAGGAAAACCCAACAGACGCGAGAAGGAACTTAGCATCGTGGAGCTCCAAAGAGCAGACCGCCAGAGCGTCGCCGCGGGGACGCGGGCCCCAGGAGACACCTACACCCCCAGCTCCGCTCGGCCGGGCGGGGAGGGCGGCAGGGGCGGCGCCCAGTCCAGTGCCTGTGGAGGGCAGGGCCGTGCCCGAGGCCCTGTTCTAGCGCCAGTTCTAGGAGTCACACGCCCGCGGGACCTGCCGTTTCTGTATCTGACACCGAGTAATCCGAAAGGGAAAGTTTAAACACAGCATGTCAGCAACGACAAAACAGTCCTTATAAAGACTTGCTAAAATATTTGTAGACTAGACGTTACAAGATGGAGTTTCAAAAGACACAAAGATGAACAAAATCTCACTCTAAACTGGAGAATTAGCACATTGAGAGCAGTCTACGGACTCGGCGAAGCTGCTGCTGTAACCCGGGGGGCAGTTCCCCGGAAACAGAAAGCAGCCTGACGCATGGAGCGCGAGGACAGAAGCCCAGCGGCCGGAGCGCTGGACTCCGCCGTGGGCCGGCACTCCGGCCCCGGCTGGGGGCCGCGGGAGGAGAGGCCGGTGGGCGCCCGGAGGAGCGGGGCGTGGTGGGGCTGTGCTGGCCCGGGCGGGACACGGCGCCGTCTGGGCCTCGCAGTGCACGCCTGGGCCAGGAGGCCATCCTCTGCCCAGTTCTCGGCACCACTGGCCCATGCCCCCGCCAGCAGGGCCCGGCCCGCGGCCATGCGCTGAGCTGAGCCTGTTTAAACTGGGCGTTTCCCAGGAGGGGTGGGCGCTTTGGGCTTTACCAGGAGCCCTCTGGAACCCTTCCTCCTCCGCTCACAGCAGCGCAACGGGACCGCTACAGGAGCCGGCCTCCTTCGCCTCTGCTCGCGGCCGCCCCTGCGGCCCGTGCCGTCGGTTCTGGGCCCAGTGTTCCTGGTGCGGCTCCGGAGGCAGGTGCCAGCGCGGCAGCGGGCTCCGGACGCCAGGGTGGGTCTGGGGCGTCTCGGCCGGCTCACCTGGCGCCTGCACAGACCCGCGGAGCCCCGACCGCCACCTCTGGGACAGCCACTCGCCGGCGGCCTGAGACAGCAGCCGGCTTCCTTGTAGGTTCCCAGGTCGGCCGGCTCAGTCACATCCAAGTCTCGCTGTTAGAATGACCGGCACCTTCCGCCACGTTCCTGGCAAGACGCAGGTGCACGTACAGAGCGTTATGAGCCGCTGAAGACATCACAACGTAAATGTCTGCGGAAGCGGCGGACGGTCAAAACGGACCGTGCAGCAGTTTAAAGCTCACAGAACTCCCACGCAGAGGCGTCTGTGTGCGTTGAAACCCCGCGCAGAAGCGCCGTCTCCTGCTGGCGGGCGGCAGAGAGGAAGCAGGCGGGAGTGCGTGGGATGGGAGCGAGGGGGCCGCCGAGACACGTGCAGGGAACAGACGGCCCAGCGCGGCCGGCGCTCAGGCAGAGGAGCGCCAAGCCGGCCCGGCGTCCAGGGAGCACGCGGCAGAGGGGTCGGGTCTAGCCAGGAGGTCCCTGCGCTGCCCCTGCTCCGACGCCGCAGAGCCCCGCCTCGCCCTCCCTGTCCTCTCAGACGACCAGGCAGCGGCGAGCGGAGCCCCGGAGACCCCGGGGGCGGCTCCTCGCCAGGATGAATTACCACGGTCACCAAGAGCCCCTGAAGCGTGGCGGCTAGAAGCATACGCCCGACACCAAACGGCCCGTGTCTGTGCCGCCGCGGCCTCCTCGGGCCCCCTCTCCCTGCGCTGGCGCCGCCAGCCCCGAGCGGCTCCCCGCCCCGGCTCTTTCTCAGGCGGCTGCTCAGCCGTCGCCCGCAAGGCCGTTCGTGCAGCTGCGACGAGCACCTCCTGAGCACGGCCAAGGAGCAGCGGCCCGGCCTTGGCGGGAGACGCCGCCTTCCTGCTGGGCCCCTTGCGTGCTGGTGACGCTGGCACCTCGGGGCAGGGCGCGGCGCCGCAGGGCGAACGCAAGGCCACACGGTCTGAAAGGCGGAGCTGCTCAGGGTCACCTCTGGGCACAGCCACATCTGTCTGGGCTGCTGCCGAGGACCAGCTCCTTCTGAAAACGATAAATCGACCCCCTGGGCGTCAGAAAACATGCCCTCTCACCTCGCCGGCCGCCCACTCGCTGCAGAGCAAGGAAAACAAACAGACGCGGGCCACCCACTGGCGGCAGCCAGACCGGCCGGGCCTCCGGGTGGGCCGGCGGCGGACGGATCGCGCGCAGGCTCGTGCAGGCAAGAGCGCCCCCTCTTGTGGAGGCAGGAGCCAGTGGCGGGAAGGCGGAGCCCTCCAGAAGACCCACCGACGGCTGGGGATTCGGCCCTGCGGTTGCTGGCTGGACATTCGCCGGGGACGCCGCTGTGTGCGGTGGTGGGTGCGCGCCCGCCCAGGACTCCGATCCCCGGGCTGTGCCGGCCGAACGTCCGGGCCGCTGCTGCGCTCGGCTCCGGCTGAGTGCGCCGGCAGCGCGGTCAGGCCAGGCCACTGCGGAGCAGGCACGGCTCAGGGCCGGCGTCACCGGCCGAGAGAGGGCTTCGGGCCGGCTGCGGCCGCGAGGGCCGGCAGGGGTGGCCGGCGGGCGCGCGCGTGCGCCGGGGGCGCCAGCCCTAGACGCGGGCGCGCGCTGAGCGCAGGCGATGCTCCGCCTGGCCGTGGCACCTCCACTTTCCTGGCGGCGCGTGCGCGTTTGCTTATCCGCGGTGGGTCTGGAGAATCTGCAGACACAGCGCGGCTGTCCGTCCTCGCGCGCCAGCTGGCGTTGTCCCCGGCGGCCTGCGTCCGGCACGCGGCTCTGGGCATCCCTCTGGGCATCCCGCCGGCCGCAGGAGGAGGCCCCGGCCACGCCTTGCCCAGACCGTCAAGGAAGGAAGGTGGGGAGTGCTTGTCTTGGCCCCGCGGGAGGGCCGGCGCCGGGTGGCCGCGGCCTCAGCGCAGTGGATGCAGCGTCCTCTGCCGGGTGGGCGCCGCTGCTGCCGCGGCCTCTTGGAAGCGGCTCAGGCCGTCCTGGACTCGGCTTTTCCGGCGGGAAGCGCAAGGCATGTGGCGCTGCCCGGCTCAGCCGTCCCGTTCTGGCTCGGACAGAGCGGCTGGCCAGAAACCTGCCTTCGGCCTCAGGGAGTGCCCTGGCCGCGACGTTATCACCCCCTGGGCTGCCCTGGCCGTGACATTTCTCAGATGTTTCTGTTCTTTATTCCTGTTTGTTTTTTAAAATTTTCCTTTTCCACAAGCTGCACTTGTTGCAGGAAGCTCTCTGGGAGACAATGGGCTTGGGTCTGGGGGCAGGACGAACCCCGCTCAGACGGTGGGGGGGGGGGGTCTGGGAAGGATGAGCCGCCAGCCCAGAGCAGGAGGCTGTGCACCACCGTCCCCACCGGTGCCCCAGCCGTCACCCCGCTCACGCTGGGCACAGGCACGGCCTCCCCCCGCCCTGCAGGAGGCCTGGCTGGGGGGGGGGCGGAGGGTCCTGGCCCCGCCCACGGGGCGCAGAGGCCCTGGCGGAGCCCCAGCTTTGCGGCGAGGGCCACCGCCAGGGTGGTGGCCGACGGGACCGTCCCCACGCTCTAGGCTGGCCCTTAGAGCCACGGCACGGACACCACTGCCGGTGCAGCCTGTGCCCTGCGACGCCCCCACTGCCCGAGGGGTTGGGGGCGGGCTCCTGACCGTGCAGACCCGCCCAGCGAGCCGCGGCCCGCCCTGGGCCCGGGCGCCCTGCCTGACGTCCCCTCCGAGGCGGCCGGTCCGCTCCAGAGCGCGTGCGCCGCTGCTTCTCGTGCGCAGAGCCTTCGGGGACACTTTTTAGAGCTGTTTTCTCTTAAAGTCTGCAGTGCCTCGGAGCTCCCCAGAAGATTTATGAGACGCTGAAATTTTGATTTTTTAACAGTAAAAGCTCAGTAAGTAAAGCCATTCTTGCGGTCCCGCCGAGGCCAGAGAACAATTAAAAAGAAACGCTACGCAAGTACACGCACGTCCCTGCCGACTGCGCAGGCTCCGGCCCCAGAGCAGCACGTGGGTGTCCGCGCACGATGCGCCCTGCTCCCCGGGCGCCCGAGGCCTGCTGGCCTTTCCCCGAGGACGGGCTGCCCGCGGGCCCTCTGCGGGTGGCCGTGGGCTCCTGCGGCCGATGACGCCGCCTGTGCGGTGGGTGCCGGACGGGCTTCTGCCGCGTGGGTCAGAGAGGCGCAGCCCGGCCCCGGTCAGCCCGGCCAGCCCGGCGTGCAGGCGGCCTGCACAGAGCACCCCGCGGACTCCCCTCGTCAGGCCAGCGGCGGGGGCGCTGTCTGTGCCCTCAGCCATCGCGGCCCTTGGGAAGGCTGCAGAGCGACGAGGAGCTTGGCGGCCGGCCGGGCAGGCCTCCCCCACACTTCCCCGCGCGGCGCTTGGGGCGCGTCTTCCTGCCGTGGCCTGGTGGGCCTGGCCCTGTGCGGCGGCCGCGCCAGGCCCTCCTGCTGCCCCCGACGCCGGCGCGGGCGGCAGGACCGGGGCGGGGCGGGGCAGGACGGCAGGGCAGGGCAGGGCGGGGCAGGCCGGCCGCCGCCCACACGCTCCGGACGCCCAGAGTGACGGCCGTGGTCCCGCGAATCTGCCCGACAAAACCCGGCACACTTGCACGTTCCCAGGATTCGCCAAGGTCCGGAATGAAAGAGAAGACACAGTGGACTGGAACGCGTGGACTGTCAGGGGTCCTGGCAGCCAGGGCCGGAGGCAGAAGACCCCTGTGCGTCCTCCAAGAATGCGGAATCCGGGCCGTGCAACGAGCGTCTTGAGACCCGCCCTGCTCCGCTCCGCGCCTGCGCCTTCCGGTGCTCCTGCTTCCCTGTGTGAGGTATGAAGACCTGCGGCGTTTGCTGCAAATGTTACAAACTATCAAAACATGCAGAGGAAGTGAGGGCAGCCGTTTTCCCGGGAGGAGAAGTCAGTCATTTTTATCAAGAATTGGGGGCACCCGGTCCAGCTCTCACAGTCTGCTGCTAAGTGCAGCCACACGCTGGTCTGCAGCCAGCTGACACGCTCCTGTGAAAATCCTGAATTTCTGTTTGGTAGGATATGTGGGAAGGCAGATGTGTTTTGGTGCAGATAGCAATGTTAACTCTTCATACCTGATGATGCTCGATTTTGCTATTTATGTTTTAAACGGGCTTTAAAAGTTCTTTCTAGCCTGACTGATTGTGGAAAGGGTTGTCAAGGAAAATTTCAGTTCGTCACATCAGACTTTCTTAGGAATCTCCATTTTGCACTTTGATGGAATGTGTTAATGAGAGAAAAAGTAGGGGAGCCTGTAATTGCTAATAATTGAAAATATATTCCCCAAAGGATACGAAAAATACTTTTTAGGCCCTACCATGCATAGTCCAGAGTCATTAAATATAAAAGTGCAGGGACTGGATTTGGTGTTAAGGAGACAGTTCTCATATATATTACAAGGGAAAAAAATCTCACCCTACAAAAATTTATTACGAAGCCCAGGGCTATTAAGAATATTAAGGCACATTATTGGCCACTTGGACTCACGTTTCTGGAATACCACCTCGCCCCATGGCTCCGTAGCTGCTGCTCCGTGCCTCTGGCCCCTGGCCTCCTGGTGCCCCGGCCCCGGCCCAGCCCCGGCCCAGCCCCGGCCCAGCCCCGGCCCAGCCCCGGCCCGGCCCCGGCCCAGCCTCGGGCTCTGCTTCAGCCGCCGAGGCGCTCTCTTGCTCACAGATGACTCTGCCGGCGGCCTGTCCAAGGGCGCGTGCCCACACTCTCATGCCCACACTCTCACGCATCAAGTGGTGAAACTGCAGCAGGTGAGCCCCCGCGGCGCAGGTCCGCCTGCCACTGAATTTCCAGTTCAGTAAGGAGAAAAGCGAGAAAGAGGTGGCTCCCGTCTCCTGTTGCTGCACCGGAGTGAAGGAGCCTGCTGCCTGAGGGGCACCGGAGCAGCGCCCGCCACTGTGCTAGCGGGGACACCAGCCTGACCCCGCCTGGGCTCGGGCGTCGCTGGCAGGAGAGCTGGTCCTGGGCGCAGCCTGGCGCCTCTCCACCTGCCCGGCCGGTCTCTCTGGGAGCGGACACCGGCCGGGCGGCTTTCCTCGGAGCCCCGCCCAGAGGCTGCGGTCGGGCACAGGCCTGCAGGCTGACCCGCGTCCCCCTGCGCTCTGCGCTGCCCCCTGGTGCAGCCCAAGCCCCGCCTGCCACGGCCTCGCCCGGCTCCAGAGTCCACGAGGGCGCCCGCCCCTGTGAGCTCTGCTGGCGCTGTCGCAGCGAGGCGCCTGCCCCCAGCCCTGCGGTGGCCCGCGCTGCCTCGTGCCCTCTGGCTGCCGGGTCCCCAGAGTGTGCCTCGAAAAATGACTTAGAAGGGTTGACGTCCATGAACAAAGGGACAGCTCGAGCTCTGCATAGTCGGCGCGAGTCTCAGAGCCCGTGGGCCGTCTGGGAGTGGGGCGAGGGACACAGAGGGAAACGCGGCTCTGCACGCAGGGCTGGCGACTGCTGCCTGGGGACAGCCACCTGACACCCCGACAGTGACGCCGCGCCCGCTGTGGCCGTGGTGCAGCTCGCCTTGCGCCCGACTAACGTGGGCGGTGCCCTGAGCTCTAGAGGTTGTAGGACCGAGAGGGCCGAGCCCCCGGGAGAAGCGGCTGCAGCCCGAGCGCCCCGTGCCGTGGGGCCTGGGTGTGGGTCCCTGCAGTGCCCGTGTCCCGGGGGCGGCGAGACTCCGCCCACAGATGGCGGGGGCTGCGGCCGAGCGAGCGACCTCCCCCGTGGTGCGCGAGTGGCCGGGCTGGGCAGGTCCGGCGAGCAGGCCCGCCCGTCGCTGTGGACGGTGGAGACGGCGCCAGGCCAGAGCCGCCGCGCGTCTGCCCGAGCCTGAGTCAGAGCTGAGCCCGCCGCGGGACGGGGCCGCGGACTGCAGGACCGAGCGCCGGGGCGGGGCTCCGCCAGCTGCGACCCGCCGCTCGGCGCCCAGACGTGCCGGCCGCGCTGCCCTTCGTCCGGGATGGGACGTGCCCACGAAAGGCGCTTTGCCGATGGCGGAAGTTCCTGGTTCCCTAAGACTGCTCCCTGGCCATGAACGTGGACCGTGGGCACGAGCGGGGCGGCCTCGCTGTGCAGGGCTGAGGCCTCGGGTCTCCTCAGTCCGCTGGGGCTCGTCCTCGGCTCGTCCCCCCTGCCCGCGGCCGCCCTCCCTCCACGCCGTCACGTGCACCTCGCCATCAACAGCAGCAACCCCAGAACCCGGCCCCGAGGCCCTCGGGCCCAGAACCCGGCCCCCAAACCCTTGGGGCCGACACCCCAGCCTCTGAAATCCCGGCCCCCAAAACCCACCCCGGAACCCTGGTCCGCAAAACCCGGGCCCCCCAAACTCCAGCCTCTGAAATCCGGGCCCCCAACCCAGGCCCCAAAACCTTGGGCCTGAAGCCCCAGCCCCCAAAAGCCTGGGGCGGAAATCCCAGGCCCCGAAACCCCTCCCCCAAAATCCCGGCTGAAACCGGCTGCACCTGGTGGCCGGGCCCCATGGGTGTGTCCACGCTGTGCTGGACAGAGCTCCTGCCGCCCCGCCACGCCGGGCCCGGGCCGCCTCACTCGCGGACGTCCAGGGCTGAGAACAACAGAGACGTTGTGAAGGTTTCCTGTCGTTACGTAAAGCTAACGATGATTGTCAACATGGGAAAATTTACTTGCACTCATTTTGAGCCCACATGTGCCCTCGTTGGTAATAGTTGTCTAATTTGAAAACAAGACCGACAATTTATATTTTAATTCCTGATGACTTGTCATCTGGACTGATTTAAATGCGCAGTTTCCAAATTTATAAGGGAAATGCTCTGAAACAAACGTTGTCTATTGCAGCGTGGGCTTTGGAGTAGCTCTGGGAGCTTCGCAGTAAACAGGACAATTCATCACGATCTGACCTGACGGCCGCCGTCTCTAAATATGGTTTTAAAGCTCTGTTTTTCGTGTATCTGTAACAGAAAATGTGGAATTGTGGTCAGCAGCAATTTCATTCTACATTGTATTATTTTCAGTTCCATCTTAAGAGCCATTTTCTACATGAGCGGCGCTCGTAAAACTTGCATTAAATTGCAAAAGAATCTAGGGAAGTAAGAGGGAAATGGAGAATTTGGGTAAAGATACGCCCGACCAAAAAAGGCTGCTCCAAGTTTGCTTTGCGCTCTCGGTCTTTGGGATTAGAATTTTTGGGCTTGGACGTTGAACTGAAAAAACACTGATGTTTTCTCTGCATAGTAACACGGTAACGCTGGGCTTGAAAACAGCACATCTGGAATATTATTACATTTTAATAGAGGAAAATGTGTTATTACCAAGACCGTTTGATTTTTTTCTACTGACAAATAAAAAGGGGGTGGTGGCGTGTGACCCACCGCCATGAGCTCCGCGGCCCTGCGGCCGGCTGAGCTGTTTGGGGGACCCGGAGGCCGCGCTCGAAGGGACGGACCGTCGCCTAGGCACGGCTGGCCGCTGTCTGCCCGTGACCTGACACGTGTTTAAGTGACGCTCGCTGCTCGTCTTGTCCCGTGTTAACTGCCGCGCGGAGGGCCCAGGCCCGGCCCCACACGGGTCGCCCTGCACCCCTGGCCGATGCCTGCCCGGGCCAGGACTGCACGTGTCCGAGGCAGAGGCTCGACGGACCGTCCGGCTGCTGGCAGCTCGTGGCCCTCCGCAGACCAGGTCTCACCGGGACTCTGTGAAAGCTCAGAAGAGCCGCCGCAGGCTGCGGAGCAGGACGCAGTCTCCGAGTCTGCTGCCGGCCCGCCCCGTCCGCCCTCGGGCTCCAGGGCTCTCTACCCCACGGCTGAGGACGCGCTGCGCCCCAGGAGGGCCCGACGCCCCCGACACCAGCAGGGAAGCCCCGTTCCCAGACCCGCGCTGAGCGAGGCCGGGGTCTGGGGAGCTGCCCGTGGGCCCCCCGCCCTGCAGACGGCGGCCCCGCCACCTGGTCCAGTCCTCCCTCAGGGCAGAGACGCGCCCTCTGGACTCCCAGGTCACCCCACCTCTGCTCGGCTACTCCTTGACCATGGACGTCCAGAGGGCGGCAGCGCGAGGCCCGGGGTCGTGGATAGCCGCTCGCACCGCGAGGACATGCACCTGCCGCCCTGCCTGGCCGGGTCACGGGTGCTGCGGGGCCCGCAGCCTGAAGACCGGCACCTTGCGGAGTGGGGGGGACGGCGTGGACACGGCCTGCGGCGCAGGCGTTGTGAGAGCAGAAAATGCCGGGTTTCCCAGAAGAGGCTGAGGACAGGGGTTAGGGTGCTTCTAAAATCGACGGGGGGCAGGAGCGTCAGCCCCTGGGACATGCAGGGCCTGCTCGCTGCCGGGTCGGCACGGCCGCGGTGCCCAGCGCGGGAGGCCGGGCACTGCCCGGGGGGCCTGCCGTGACCCCACTTCTCCGCCGGGCCGAGCCCGCCCGCTCACCTTGTGGCCTGTGCGAGGCGCTCAGCGCTGGGTCTCGGGCGCGCAGGCATGTGAGGGTGCTCCGGCCGGAGGCGCGCTGGCACGGCCAAGCCTGAGCAGAGACCGGCCGTCCTGCGGGGCTGGCAGCCGAGAGGCGCGCTGGTGGGGAAGCCCTGACGTGCGTGAGAGCTCCGGACTCGGGTCGTCGCCAGGTGTTTCTTTAAGATGCCTTAAGAGGATTCAGCGGAGACTGAAATGTATCTCAGAAACTAATGCAGCGTGAACTTGACTTTCTCTCAATTACCATAGCAATTATCGCTGACTATTAGAAAGAACGCTTGCAGGAAACAGCTTTGTTCTGGTCAGCGTTTCAGGCCCCAGGACGCTGGAGAGGCCCCTCCCTCTCAGCGGCCAGGAGTGGGGGCCGCCGCCTCCCTCAGGCTGCGGAACGGCTGTGCCTTCTTGGTTTGCCATGGAAACTAGCTCTGGATATTTTCGGGAGCAATCTTCTTCCTGTACGTCCTTGGCCGTGGTGTCAACAGAAACCTCGAGAAACAAAAGCAAAACGAACCCAGACTCCTCTCGGGAGCACTGCTGCAGGAGGCCGTGTGGGCTGTGGCCTGGGTTGAGTGGGAGCGGGAGCGGGGCTGGGGCAGGACCTCCCTGCTGCTCTCAGGGTCTTCCAGCCCCACGCCCGATTCCTCTCCCCCAGGGGTCTGCGGGGGGGGAGGCCCCAAGGTGATGGCTGAGAGCTTGTGCTGATTGACGTGCCAGACGGAAGCTTCTGCCGACACACAGCCTTCGCCAGACTGGCGATCCGAGCCGGCGTCATCTTGGCAGGCACCGAACGCGCGAGTCGCCCCGTGCAAGCGTCAGGGCCTGGAACTGCTCCCTCGGGCGGGCGGCGGGGCGTCCAGGGCCCGAGGGGCTCCGGCCGTGCAGCCCTCCCCTCCGCGAGCGGCCGGGGTGGGGCTCTCAGCTGCGGGTCTGCTCAGGCTGTGGCATCGTGTCTCTCTCCCTTGTACTCAGTGTAGTTTCTGATTTCCTTTTTTGTTTCACGTTTTTAATGAGCGTGTAGTGTCATCTCCACGTATCAGTGACCTTTGAAATTTCCTTCTGTCTTAAGTTCACGTTTCCCAGCAGAAACTTCTGTTCTGAGCTCAGCCTCCTCGCTCGCCGGCATCTCTGTGCTTACAGTGGGGAGCGTTCTGTGTGCCCGAGCGAGCACGCTGCCGGCTGCTGTGGAGGAGCGTGGTCGGCCTTGCCTGGGCTTCGCTGGCTGCGGGGCTGGCTGCGGGGCTGGCTGCGGGGCTGGCTGCGGGGCTGGCTGCGGGGCTGGCGTCTGAGCTGGTGTCCGTGGTGCCGGCTCTCCGTCCGGGCCCGTCAGGCTCCCTTCGCCTCTGCGGGGCCGGTGCTCACAGTCCCGTAGCTCCGAGATGCACGGCTCATACCCGCCGGCGGACCGCGTCTTCCTTACTCCTTTTGCCTTAGCGCCGTCTTGTCTGGTACCATGGAGCGTCTCCTGCTCTCTTCGGAGGGCTGCTCTGTGGAACGCGTAAAACCGCCTCGTGTGTCCTCCGCGCTCAGCGGGGCCAGCCATTCCTTCAGCCGCTGTCTCCCTCCTTCCCTCGCTCCCTCAGCCTGGACCTCCCGTGGCCTGTCTTTGAGGGCGCCGAGCCTTCCTCTCGGCTGTGCACGCCAGCCGGTAAGCCTCCCTGCACACTGCTCATTTTAGCTGCCATAGCTGCCGACCACGTGGTTTCTCTTGCTTCCTCTTGTCACTTCTGTGTCTGCTACTGACGCGTCGTTCTCGTGCTTCACCTCTCCAGACAGTCTCTGTTTCTTGTTAAAGGCCGCCTGCATGCACCTCTCTGCCTGTGACCGCCGATGTTCGGCCCTCTGAGCTGCTCCCGTGACGCTTGCGCTTCTTGTCACGGTGACGCTGCCCGTCCGCTGCCTTCGTGACCAGCTAGTGGCCGGAAAGGCAGTGTGTCCGGGGCACAGGCCCTCCTGAGCTAGTTCCCAGCAAGCGGGCTGCGGTGGGATGCCTTTGCCTTCACGGCGCCTTCACACTCTGCCTTGCCCCCCACTTGTTTCGGGGAGCCTGCAGACACCAGCAGGCAAGAACTGGGGTCCTCGGGCCTCTGCCGGCCAGCGAGTGTCTCAACCCGGGGCGCCCCAGCAAACCGGCAGCTTCTCCGGCCCCCGGGGTCTCCGTTCCAGCCTTTCCTGAGCTGATTCCTTGGTGACCACGTACCTGCTCCACACGTACTGAGCGCCACAGGCAGGGACACCTACAAGTACGTAGCAGATTCCCCCACGAAACAGGGCGTGCTTTAGAAATAAGCTGAAATGATGGAGAACAAGAATCGGTCTTATTTAGAAATAAGGGGAAAGTAGAAGTCTTCGCCGGTCACGCAGGTGTGTCGGTCAGTCAGGTCTTCTGTGCCTGGGGCCCTTTGCTGCCCCGGCTGCGGGCCCACCGACGCCATCCAAGAGGCTGGGCGGGGGGCGGCTGGCCGGGTCCACTGGGCAGCTGCCTCCTCCTGCCCTTCTGCTGTCCTCCCTCTGTCCTCCTTGAAGAGGGGCCTCCTGCTTTGCTTCAAGCCTCTGTTCAGCCCCAGGGAGCGGGAAGAGTGAACTGCGGTGGCTGGGGCTTCCCTTAGGAATGCCTCACGGCGCGGCGGGTCACCCATGGCTCTCCTGGGCCATGTGACGTGTGCGTGCAGCACAGCAGGCTGACTTCTGACAGCGCCTTTGCCCCTGTCATTGATCAGCACATTGTCATTCGTCCGCTCCTCGCCCTTCGTTAGTTGATGTGACTCTATCTTTGACGGCCTATGAGCTATGCTGATGACAAGATTTATAAACGTGCCCAGCTTCTGTTTATTCAGCAAACATTAGCTGAAAGACACATCCCGCCAGACATAACATATACAGTTAGGTAACCGGTGTCTGCCGGAGCGAATGCGCGTCTGAGCGCTCTGGCCATTTATCCACTTTGCCGTTAAATGTTGACATCATGTTTTTCTAATCTGAATACATCTACCTGTTAACTCAGTCACCCCAATTAAAACAGCAGTTAGTTTAGCGCCGGGGCCCCAGCGCAGGAGCCGCGGGGCTGAGGTGCGGGCTGTTGGGCCTGTGACCTGGACGTGGCCCTGTCCTGGTCGCCGGCTTCACGCTGCCTCGGACTGTCTCTGAGCTGAGCCGTGCCCGTGAGCTCCACTTCCTTTACCGCTGTCTGCCTGGCCATCAGTTTCCCAAGGCCCGAGCTCTCGCGCAGGAGGACGCCGGCGCCGAGCTGGCTGGGCGGCCGGGCCGCCCTGTCCGGGCCACCCTGTCCTGGCCAGCGCTGCGCTGCGGCCAGCAAGTCCACGCTGGGCCGGGCACTGGCCGGTGTTGGTGACGCTCGTTGCCTTGCGGCAGCTTGCAGCCGCGCAGGAGTGCAGGGCTCGGACCCTCGGCTCCGCGGAGCTGTGTTCGGAGTCAGGGACCTCCCCATCCCGGGCGAAGCCGTCTGTGCGCGTCTCCCTGCAGGCCCAGGCGCCCCGCTGCCGGCCGGCCTGGATGATGCCCCCAGCCTGTGCAGGCACACGCGTGCACACTTGTGTGTACAGAGGATCCACACGAGTGTGCCTGTGCAGCACTTTTCTCCCAGGAGCCCGCAGGGAGGTGCGTCCTGCAGGGAGCCGCTTCAGGGGCAGGTTCCGCAGCTCCGGCCCAGCGGCCCACTGTGGTGAGGGCTCCCAGGGCCTGGTCCCGCGGTCCCGCACAGCCTTCCAAGGGCTCCTGCTGGCCGCTCTCTGTGCCGGCCTCGCCCTCCGCCCAAGGGGCGCTGCTGGAGCCAGAGCATGCAACCAAGTGTTAATTCAGAATGCATCATGGGAGAGAGACTGAACAAAATTGTGTTTCCACTGTCTGAGGCAAGTTGTGTTTTAATGAGAGCATTTCCCCTATAAAAATACACCCAAGATGGTTTTGTGGTTTCATTTTGCTTTGCGTATAATATCAGCTGTGAAACAGAAAGGCTGCAGCTAAATGCAAAGGAACCCGACTCTTGGACGTCGAGTATTAGGTGCATTCCTCGTTTACTCCGTGCGTGTGCGTGTGCGTGTGACCGTGTCTGTGTGCAAATGTAGGGCTTGCCCATCAGCGTCTGCACACTCGTGTGGATCCCCTCTGTGTACACACAGGTGTGCACATGCGTGTGCCTGTGCACATGTGTGTGCACACACAGATGTGCACATGCGTGTGCCTGTGCACATGTGTGTGCACACACAGATGTAGAGGTCACCCATCAGCGCCTGCACACTCGTGTGGACCCTGTGTGTACACACAGGTGTGCACGTGTGCGTGTGTGCACACGTGCTTGTGTGCATGCACAGATGTAGAGGTCACCCACCAGCGCCTGCACGCTTGCATCAATCATGCACATGTGCACATGTGTGCGGCTGTATGCGGTGTGCACATACGTGTGCATACACACAGATCATGTGTGCATGCAGACGTGCACACGTGCAGACAGGTTGAGTGCGTGTGTGCCCTCGTGTGTGCATGTGCATTTCTGGGAATGACTGGGCTTGGGGACGTGGCGGGTGCAGGCTGCTGCTCACCCGGCTCAGGTCTCCAGCTGGTCCCGGCAGCACGGTGCTGAGACAGGGGAGCTCCTCCTTGAAGGCCCGGCTTTCCGGTGGCAGGCCCTGGGAGGCGGCTTCAGCAGGTGGGTGGGGCACTGCCTGCCTGTGACAGGACCCCCCAGAGAGCCCAGCAGGAATCTGAGGGCTCCAGGGGAACAGGAACCTCCTGAGAAAGGGATCCCCGCGAGACTGCACCTGTTACCCGTCCTTGCCTAGATAGGACGTGCTGATGGAGAGCAGGCAAGGGGAGCAGGCAAGGGGAGCAGGTGAGGGGAGCAGGTGAGGGGAGCAGGCGAGGGGAGCAGGTGAGGGGAGCAGGCGAGGGGAGCAGGCGAGGGGAGCAGGCGAGGGGAGCAGGCGAGGGGAGCAGGCCAGGGGAGCAGGCGAGGGGAGCAGGTGAGGGGAGCAGGCGAGGTGGCACAGCAGTGCAGAGCGACAGCAGATCTGGTGCAGAGCAGGTGGACGCCAGCCTGGCCTGCTGGGCCTCGGAGGGCCCCCGGCTTCTCTCAGGCCACTTCCCTGTGCACCTGGTCAGTGGCCAGGAAACCCCAAAGTGCCTGGCCAGCCGGGGTGAGCTCATTTGCAGGGTCAGCCTCCCGGCAGGTCAGCTAGCGAAGCAGCCGCGGCAGGCTAGGTGGTGCAGACAGGCCTCGCTTTATGAGCTGGATGAAGGCCCACTTCCTAATCTGTTTAAAAGGAGAAGGAAATTTTCTCCTTGCTGCTCCTTCTATTTCTAAACATCTTGTAAAGGCCTCTTTTTCATCTTTTATAACAGGACATTGTGAGGATGGCAGAAGTTAGACTTTTCTGGGCATTTACAAATCGAGTGTTTTGAAAGGTATATTACTTTTTCCACTGGAAATTAACGTAATGAGAGATGTTTTACAGACACTCAAAGCTGTAAAGACACGAATACGTCCCGTGGGTGGCATTTCTCTCCCTTGGTGCTCGGGTCTCCGGGCCATCGCCTCTGCGTGCCCGCACCCTGCAGCCTGTGGCTTTGTTCTCTCTGGGTTCCCAGGATCCCGGCACCTGGACCCGCCCCGTGGGCATGCGGCCTGGCCCACGGCTGTCCGCGGGGCGCGCTCCAGAGGCCCGCTGGTCAGCGGCGCGGTCCGGCCCGTGTGCCAGGCCCTGTCTCTGGGGAGGACACAGGAGTATGCGGCTGAGCCGGGCTCTGCACTGCGTCCTCTCGAGAAGCTGCTTCCTCTTCCTTTCCAGAGTCAGGCTTGCCAACACTCCAGGTTTTTGTTTTTCTGTCAAGCGTAAGAGTCACAGTGACAAAGCCGAGTCGCGAGGCACAGAGGTGACCGTGCTTGTTAGGACAGGAAGCCCTGCTGTCTCAGGGGTCTTGTTTGTGCTTTGGCTGCTCTGTCAGACACCGCCTGTGCTGCACCCACATGCTGCCTCCCGCGGGCACACGACGCAGGGTGGTGACCCCGCACGCACGCGCTCACCGGTCTCCTGTGCTGACTGCGGCCCCCGGCCTGCCCCGCGCGGCCAGCGGCCAGGGCCGGCGGCCCCGCGGTGTGTGCGGCCGACGGGTGGGGCTGGGGCGGCTCCTCAACCTGCGCACCTCCAGCGCCAGACGTAAGAGCAACACGGCGGGAGGTGCACGCAGCTGAGACAGGGGTCAAGAGTGAGCGTGCGCCCAAACGAAGCGGATTTCAAGAAAATAAATGATATGTTTTCATAAAAGCGACATGCAGGTTGAACCCCACGCTATGAGTCTGCCACACGGCCACCGCAGCGCGAGCTCGATCCCCGGCAGGGGGTACCCCAGGGCGCAGCAGACTTGCCTGCCCCCCGCTGCTCCCTCTGCAGCGTGTCTCAGTGCATCTGCCTGTTCTGCTCCCCGCTCTGTCTCTGGGGAGTCCTCTCACCCCCGCGCCTCTGGCCGCACCCAGCTCTTGTGTGAATCAATAAATTAAAAAATCTTAAAAAAAAAAAAAAAAAAGCAACATGCACACACAGGAGAACAAACAGCAGCCCCCGAGCCTCGCTTTCCAGGGAAGACAGACGCAGGCCCCGGGACCCTTGCGTGAGGCAGGGCCGCGGCTGGCGGCTCGCAGGGCGGCCAGGGACGGCTGGCGGGACTGCCCCTGCTGCGTCCCACGCCGCCCGGGCTGGCGGGCCCGCCTCGGTGTGGAGCAGCGTGCTCCGGAAGGGCAGGTGGCGCTCCGCCTCGGCGCGGCGGGGTCTTTCAGACCCGCAGCGAGTGCTGTGACGCCTCTGCTGGCGCAGCTCTCGCGTTTGTGCGCGCATCAGGCTGAATCTGAGCGCTGCCGTCACGCTGCCCCCAGGCTTTGCCTGCGCTCCTTGACGTGGACGCCGTCAGGTAGTAACTGGGAACAGCCACGGAGTGAAGAGTCCTCTACTCCGGTCTTATCGCGTAGTGGGTGATGGCGCTGGGATTACACTGCGTTCAGTAGATGACTTGAGTCGTTCAAATGTGGTTTCACTAAAACCATTAAATGTGCATGAAAACCACCTCTAATGTGGATAATTTGAACACTTTCTCTACATTTTTTGTTAGTCTATTTTTCTCTAGACCCTCCAGTCGTTAAGGCTTAAAAAAGAATAACGAGCTTTCGCATGCATACTTCACATTAGCCCGGGACCTCGTCCGAGGAGGACTGAACGGGCGCGGGGCTCCGCAGCCGAGCGCCGTCCTGGGATCCCTCCCACCCGCGCGTGCTCCCGCAGGGCTCCTGGCTGGTTTCCAGAGTTGTATTAAGATAGTTAATTATGCTATTGTTTGTGGGCTTTTCTTCTGAACCTCATTATATTTTCAATGATTGTTTGTTCCGAGTTGGGAATGCACAGCAGGACGGCCAAATTAAAGGTTCGTAATAGATCGAGAGGTGCAGCGCTTAAGAAGCCTTAAAAATGAATTCGGCACCAAGCGTTTGTGAAAACCCTTTCACCCCTCCCCTTTTCTCGCTCTCTGCTCTTTTCTTTTTGACCCGGGCTTGGGCTTTATTTGCGTCCTTCAGCCACACAGGAGAGGGCGTCAGGCGGCAGGGTCCTGGGTCTGGGTGGGTCATCACGAGCTCGCGAGCGCGGGGGACCGCGGGGCTGGGGCAGCCGGGGCAGGCGCGGGGGGCAGAGCGCGCAGCCCAGCCGCCCGGGGCTCCACCAGCCCGCGGTGCCCGCTGAACCGCTGCAGACGCAGGCCTGGCTCTTCGCGCCCGCTGGGAGAGCGCAGAGGCGGAGGGGTCGCAGGCCGCGGCTGGGCGGGTCGGCCGTGGTTCCGCAGCTGCGCCGGGCTGGGGGCGGAGGGTCAGCGCACGAGGGCAGGGCCCGTGGGGGCCGGCTCCAGGCGGCAGGGCGAGGCGCTCACTGCCTCGGCCCGGGCCACGGCCTAAGAGGAGTCATCCTGTGGATGTCGCACTGCGAGGGTGACCGGCCTGCCGACTGGACGCGGCGGTGCAGGTCCAGGCCCCACGGACGGCGCGGGCGGGCCAGGCTGTGCTGTCCGTCCGGACTGTGATGGCTTGAGGCGTGACGCCAGCTTCCCTTTCTCGCTTGTGAGACGTCACCCGCGCGGTTTCCCGGCTGACGCCCGCACCCCCTGCTGGGCCGGCGGAGCCAGGCGGGCGCCCGGCCCTTCAGTCCACGCGATGTCCCCAGGCTCGGGAGAGGTGACCCCTTCCCCCGACGGCCGCCAGGGCGTTTATTTATTTATCGGACGTCTGAGGTTCTGCGCTGAAGCACCGGTTGGGTTTGCGGCGGGAGCAGGAGCTCTGGCCGCCCCAGGCCGCCCCAGGCCGGCCTCACCCCCTGCAGGACTTGCCGCAGCGGCAGGGGCTGGGGGGCGCGCAGGTGGCTCTCGCCTTCCGCCGCGCGTGACACGGACAGCTGGGGGGACAGCGGGCACCTGCTCGCTCGGCCGTCCAGTCCCCAGGGTAAAGGCCGCCCTGGCGCCCGGACGCGGGTCTGGGAGTCACAGCGGCGTAGGGGCTTCCCAGGGCAGTTCGGGGTCCGCGATAGCGCAGCCGGAACTCGGGCCCGGAAGCGTCTGAAACGGGGGCTCTTCCCGAGGGCCCGAGGGGCCGAGGCCGGGCGCCCCGGCCCAGCATGGGCGGCCCAGCAGGGCAGTCGCCATGTATGTCCAGGCCCTGCGGCCTCGCCGGGCAGGCCAGGTGGGGACCCGGGGCCACATCGGGCTCGGCGCGAACTGGGGACGGTCCCTGTGGCGCGCAGGCGGGCGGGGCCAGCCCGGGAGGGGGAGGTCGGACAGCAGCCGGAGCTACCACTGCGGCCCACAGGCATGTACGGGGCGCAGGTGCATCCTGTCAGCCGGGACCCCCACCGAGCCCCCTGGGAGAGCACCCCTCTCTGCCTGGGGACCGCGTGGGCGGCGGCTGGAGCCTCGCGGGAGCAGATCCGGCCGCCCCTCCCTCTCCGCGAGGTATGGAGGCAGGAGAGGCTGGGTGGGGTGAGCCTCAGCCCTGCTGTCTGGCGCCATCTCCAGCCCCTTATCAGCCCTCCTGCGGGCAAGTCTGGGGCCGCGCTGGTCCGGGCCTTCCCTGTTTCCATCTGGCAGCCTTGCGCTGAGGGAGAAGGCCTTCTTCCGAAAGCCAACGGAGGGAGGAGCATTTCCCTGAAATTATAATCATGCTTTGTGCGGTCGGAAGTGTGAAGGCTTTGCAGCATTTTGTCTTTGCCTGGCCGGCGTCCTCCCAGCAGATCGCTTTCTGTCCACCGGTCTTGCCGGCCCACGCATCACTTGTGAAAGCCCTGGGGCCTCGTGTCTTCGGAGCCCCACTTCCCCGGGCTGACGACTTTTTGTCTCGCGACGCTGAGACACTTTCTTCTTCTCAGCGCTCGTCTCCCCCACGACGCCAACCTTCAGCTGACCGCCGGAGTGCGCGGTGGGCCCAGGCTGAGTCCCCACCGGCTGGGCGCTGACGGCGGGGGCGTGGCGCTGGCTCGGTGTCGGACGAAGGTCGCCGTGCGTGCGTGCGTGACGTCCCCGAGCCGCTGCCACCGTCACTGCTGCGGGAGAAGGAACCCACGTCTCTGAGGGCAGCGCTGATGTCTCTGGTCACGTCTTACTTGCTCTCCTCGGCAGGCAGGCGGGGCGCCCTGGGTGTCTGCGCCCCAACGTGTGGGGCCTCTGAAGACACGACGTTTCATGGCAAAAGGCCAGCCTCAGAGGCCGAGGGCCTGCTGGCCGGGCCGCCGCACCGACTCCTCGCGTTTTCTTAGTGTTAGTGGCCGCGATGCACCGACGCCCCGATATTCTGCGAAGAGCCTGACACAGTCATTTAAGCAGAACCGTCTGCGAATCCCCAACATGTCCGCATCCCGTAAGCCATTCTCGCAGCACTGAGTCTGGGCGGACGCGGGCTCTGGGCAGGGAGGCCAGTCAGCAGGCTGTGTCCATGTGGGCCGTGGCTTGGACGCTGGGCTGCCGTGTGGGCGGGCCCCAGCCCTCCTCAGCACCAGACGGTCTCACGTGGGTGGTCGGGTGAGTGGGCAGGGCGCGGGCCAGCCTGGCCTCCGGGTGCTGCAGCTGCCCAGTCCCGCCCTCGCCAGGCCACCCGCAGCGACCTCTCGCTGCTGATGCTGCGGCTCCCGGGCAGTCTGCGCTGATTTCCTCACAAGCACAGAGGATTCGCATGTTCTGTGTGTTTAGTTAACCCTAGAAATGTGTATTCCTGCAGTGACAGAAGCGGCTCATTAATCTTCAAAGTATAGAAACTTCACACTAATGTTCTTATTTGTCAACAATTAAATATCTAGATTAAATTTAGCTACTTCTCCTTATCTTCCTTCTTAATTAAATAGTCTCGATTATAAGTTTATATCGCTTTGTAGCTCTCTAGAAAAGAGATTTGTCCATAAAATGAGCCTGTACAGTGCCTGCCTATGCTTAAAAAAAACAAAGGCTAGAAATACTCTTTCAAAATCATGCACGTTTAGTGTGCAAATTTAAAAACTCTGTATTCAAAGTTTTGAGGTAGTTGCACCCATCAGTTACGTTCCCGACCCTTGAGATTCACGGAAATCTTTTAAGATAAACACAGTGGACAGCAAGGCCTCCCCACGTCCACCGGGGGCTGCAGTGAACGTGCCTTTGCAGGCCTGAGGGAGGAGGCGAGACAGTAAGCAGACCCCCGAGGGAGCAGACTGCGCTTGGACAAGTCCCCTCCGCTTCAAACGGCAGGAGCGCCTTGTTTTCGTCTCCCTGACTCATGTGCAAAGCTCTCTGTACCATATCTGCTTTCTTTTCTACTTAATGTTTTCTTCAAAGTACTAATTCCTTCCTCGATATTCTGAGATCACTACACTGCAAATGTTAAATGCATAACATAAAATAGAATAAAAACACTGATTAATAAGTTGTACGTGTTTTACATTGTAGCTGAGAGTTAGGATGTTCGAAGTTAACCTTAAACTGCAGAAACTGGGCTCAGCAGTTTTTAACTCTGCACGTGATTAACATATGCAAACTAGCACACAGCCACAATTATATGGCTAAGAAGAAAATTAGCTAGGGAGGCAAGTTAATCGCTCCAGCCTCCTTTTATTTATATTTTTCGTAGTCAGGATATTCAAAATATTCACTGGTGCTTGTGATTTCAGACATATGCCCAGGAGAAATCAATTTTGCCTTGATTCAAAATACAGCATCTGTCAATTTATGCCGCTCACCTTACCCAAGAACTAAGTCCATGGCTGTCTGCAGCCTTGAAATTTTCCCTTGTATTTCATATTTGGTTCCTCTTGCCCTGTAACATTAATCTGAAGTCCCAAGGTCTTCATTTGCTGCTACATGAGCTCAAACACATTTCAAAGCGCTAGTTTATGCTGTCGAAAAACATCGGTCACGTGTTTCTCTGACGATGCCACGTGGCGGCGTTTTTGGTCATCCAGACTTTGCACTGTTTTTATGTGTGTTACGGTAAAGCGCCTTTCACTAGATGTTTAAATCGAGGTCCTGCGATAGAAGACACTGCTGCTCTCTGCCCGGTGGACGGCCGGCCTTCCGCCTCTACTGTAACGGGACACGCGCCCTTTGCCGTCGCGCACGTTCAATATCTGCGTTTAAGCGTGTTGCGCCAGAGAGTCTCTCCTAGGCGGAGAGGTGGAGCCTGAAAGGAGCGCGCTGTGCGTCCTTACTAGGGAGGCGTCCTTGGGGCGGGCCGGGCGGGTCCCCCTCCTGCGTGTCCCCGGGCTCTTCCAGGTGGTGACGCGCCCAGCCGACTCCGCACCTGAGCGGGCCGGCGGTGCCGCCGGCGGTGAGAGACGTAAGAGCTGGGGCCTCACAGGCCCTGCGCCTCGGCGAGTGCGTGAGCGACCCTGTTCGTGCGCTTCTGCTGAAGTTCCGAACGACCGTTAAAAGAAAGACTGTCCCAAAACACCACGCGGAGCCGTCACCTGCGTTCACAGGCTGGCACCTGCACGGTGTGTCCGAGGCGAAGAGAGAAGCGCAGGTGGGGTGTCATTGGGGGACTGAGCCAGACTGCCCTGAGCCCCCCATCTTGGAGGCGGCCGACCTGGATGGCGCCGTGCAGGAGCAGCCCAGCAGATGTCCGCCAGAACAGCGGGCAGTCCCGGCCGTGACCCACGGCCCCATGTAGCCAGAGACACTCTGAGACCTGGCCGGGGAGGGCCACGCCGGGGAGACACGCGCCTCGTCCCGGTGCCTGCTTCTGTGTGCGTACGCAAACGCTTCCCACTGAGGGGTTCTGGACGTCCCTTCTGCAGCTGCATCTCCGTGGAATGTGGAGAGACAGAGGCCAAGATCGACGGAAGTGTCGTGGCTCCAGAGGCCCAACAGCCTGTTGCGCTGCCCAGTCGGTCAGTGCCCCGGCCGGAGTGAGAGGGCCCCGTGTCTGAATGGAGACACAGCACCACCCACGCCCACACCCCCTGGCTAGGGGAGCCCAGGGCCAGGTGGCCGGGCCACCTCCGTGCACCATGGGCTGGACCCTCTGGGGATGGCGGGACAGCGAACAGCAAGTGTCCTTTGGCCCCCATGTGTGACGGAAGAATTGGGGGAAATTCTAGTAAAACATGCCTGGTCTAGGGTCACGTTAGTTACTATTCATGTATCCTTGGAAAAATAGGCAATGCTAAAGAAATAAAACATCAAATTACTGGCATGGCCAGGACTTACCGCTTACAATATTTTCAAGCAATTTTCTTCTAGCATGTTTTCCTATATGTGTTTTAAGTAGCTGCAATTTCCTCTCATTCATTTTTGTATTTATCAGTCATTTTCAATGACTGTGATATGTCGTTACATGACTTCTTTATTAACTTTAACCTTTAAGAATTTAGGTTAAACTTTTCATTCTTAGCGTGACTGTGGTTTTGAGAAACACTTTGCGAGGCAATCTTTATATGCATATAGTTATCTGTCTATCATTCTGCCATGTATCTTTGACTCCCTTGGAGGAATATAAATTCCTACAAATAAATTACTTGTGGGGTCAAAGTGCAATAAAATGCTTAAGTTGTTCATAAAAATTTCCAAATGACTTTCCAAAATGTTGTTTTCACTCCCATTCCCCCAAGCAGTGTGTGAGATGGAAACCTTATTAAAGGTTTAATTCCTGAAGCAGGAGGGACCAGGCTGAGGCAGCAGCGTTCACACATTCTGCTAAAAATAGACACGCGGCTGAGACATTTTGGCAGAGAGTTGGCCACCTCCACGCACCTACGGCCGAGGCAGCCGGGGCGTCCTGCAGCCACCGCCCCTGCGGGTCGGCCGTGCAGCCGCCATCCCGGAGCAGAGCCTCATGGCTGGACGGGGCAGCTGCACGGTAGCTGGTCCCGTGCGACGCATCTGTGTGCTCAGCGCCTCAGCTCAAGCCTTTTCTACGGGAGGTCGCCCGTTATTCGGCGGCAAGTGTTTCATGTCTTTGCCTCAAGACTGCGCGGTGTGTGGCTGGCTCTGTGGCCAGTTTACACAGAGCTGGGTGGCGCGTGCAGGGGACCGCACTGGTGGCTCTCGGCACTGAAGTTCAGCATTCAGTTTAAGAAGAACAACATGTTAGCTGACTGGTGATAACACGACGAGGGACAGGCTGCGTCTTACGAGATGGCTTCAGGCTCGGGAGCAGAAAGCGCGTGCTTTGGCATCGTTACTTGGTGCACCGCCGGCCTTGTCGAGATGAGCATGCAGCCAGGAGAGTGAAGGGGGAACAGTAGGGGCGCGTGGACAGCAGGGGGCCGCGCCTGCCGCTCTGGCTCCCCCTTTGCAGGCCGGAGGCAGCAGCGAGGGGTCGCTGAAGCGTCCTGACTCTTCAAGCCCTGGCGGAGCAGCCCAGGCAGCCCCTGCGAGCTCCCTGGAGGCCTCGGGGTGCTGAGAGGCAGGCTGTGTCCCCATGCGCCTCCTCCGCTGTCTGCTTCTTGCCCGCTCCCGGCTCGCCTCCATCCCGTGCAGTGCCCCCGCCCCCTCCCAGCTCCCCGCCTTCGGGCCCCTGCTCGGGGTCACTGCCCGGCGGGGGAGCGCCCAGGCCAGCCCGGCGGCTGACCCCGAGGTCTGACCGCCCTGGTGCCGGCGGGGGTCGCGCCGCTGGCCGAGTCCGGAGTGCGGCTCGGCCCCCGCAGCTGCCCCGGGCCAGACCTCGCTGCAGCCGGGCCTTGAGCCCGCTCCAGGGCCGCGGGGATGCAGCCCGCCCTGTGCCCATGCACAGGCACAGCTCCGAGGCCCTCGGAGGGGCGCCTCCTGGCGTCTGGCCAGCGGCCTGTCCCTGGCTGGCCTCTGGGTCCTGAGGCCCCGGCTGCGCTCGGAGGCCGTGCCCTGACATGCGCTGCGGCGGTGTCTTGCATCGAACGCCCCAGAACAGGCGCGTGGGTTTGGTCGGAAACAAAGCTGACGGCCCTGCAGCTGCCTTCCCGGCGGCCCGGACGAGGCGGCTGTTCTCGGAGTCGGGGGCCGTGCTCTGTGTTCTCTGGAAGACTTGGGGCGGCGGCGCCTCAGCCTGGGCCAGCTGGGGGCAGCTGGAAGGGGCTTGCCCACGCGCAGGGCAGGTGGCCGGGCCTGGGGCCGACGCACTACCGGCCCTTCAAGGCTGGGCCTGCGGGCACATCATGCAGCCCCAGCAGCCACAGGCTGACTGCAGGGTAGAACCGAATGCCCGTTTGCTTGGGCGCGTCGATTAAAAAGCCAGATGTTAGGAGCAGATGTCAATGGGCCATTTTTCATATGCCACGTTTGCAGTTACGAGCTCCCCATTTATCACCTCAGATGGGAACAGTTAATTTGACAGTGAGTGTTTTGGTTATTGGCCAATTTCAACATGAGCTTTGGTTTCTGAAATCTGATGCACAGATTTGTGATAAAGGACTTACAATGGACCCACTGTGATGCGGTGTGGGCCTCTGGCCCGCCAGCCTGTGCGCTGCGGTGGAATGAGTGTCCCGCTCCTGCGGATCAGCATAAATCCAGCGTTGGCAGAGAAGGGCCGCAAATGTTATGACTGAAATACGGAACGGTTAATCCAATTATAAATTCCAAATAACCAAAAGGCAGCCCTTGATGGGTGAGCTTTGTTTATTTCTTTTATTTGATTGTAATAACAATAGTCATTAAAAATATTCCTGGCCATGTTTGTACTAAATATGTTTTTAGAGTCGGTTTCACATTTTTCTCTACTATGAAATGATTTTCATATGTAGAGAATATCATGTTTCAAGTTTTCTATTAGCTATATTGATACAATAAATATTTTAAAGCCAGCCATTCGCTATATTCTGCTAGGAAACTTAACAGACCAAAAATAGCAGAATAATAAAAACTTTAAGTGTGCACGGGCAATAATTGGAAGATTAAAAAACACTCCAGCATAATGGCTTTACCTTTTCCCGTCGACGTTGTGAGGTAGATCTTTGTTTATTTTATTATTCCCTGAACTTGTAAGACACGGAGGTGGGACTCAGCCGTTTTTTCTTATTTCCTAGTATCGTTTTCTTTCCACTCCGCCCCACCCCCTCTCCTTCGATGTGAACTCAAAAAATAATAGTCACTTCAACCCAGAGGTTCAGCAGGGGATCGAGTTCTGTCCTGGGAGAGCTGATCATATTGCAAACAATTTAAGTTCTTTTCAACTCTTTACGTAAACTGATGACTTTGATAAGTGCAGTAGAAATCACTTAAACGGCTTACCCTAACCAAACTGCCGGGTTAAGTGCGGCTCTCGCTTTCTCCGTGAACAGCCTGACTGCAGCCCACACACACGAGGCCGCCGTGGTCCCGCTCGCCACTTACTCGGGCCGGCCCGGAGTCTGGGCCCGGCGGCCCCCAGCCGCTCCGCGCGGACAGATCTGCTGCGTCAAGGGAATGTGCTGCACGTGGCGAGACGGGGAGAGGAGAGCCAAGGGAAGCAGTGGGGGCCCCGGCCGCTCGGGCTGCGGTGATGGTGCGAGGGCGCCGAGCAGCCTCGGGAGCTGCTGGGAGCTCGCGTTCCCGCGGCCCTGCCGTTCTCTTCACCGAGTCTGGTTTCTCCATCTTCGTCCGTCGAGGAGCATCGGCCGGCAACACACTGAGACCCAGGCCAGGGTCACCCCTGCGGTGGCTGTCACCGCCCCTCGGCCGCCCAGCCCCATGGCCTCGGCGCCGCGGGCAGCCTGCAGGGGCAGCCGCCCTCGCCCCTCCGTGCGGCCTGGGCCCCGGCGCCGCCTGCTGCGTCCTCCGCTGGCTGTGGCCCCCGCCCCCCGGGCCCTCGGGACTTGCCTGCTGCTTTGCAGACGGGGGAGGCTGCCATCTGGTCGTGCCCCGCCTGGGCCGGTCGTCCTGTCGTTGGCTGCGGCGGCGGCTGCTGGGCCTGGGGGAAGACGCCGCAGGGGCCACTGCGTGTCCAGGGCCAGCCCTGCGGTCCTGCTGGGTCAGCGTCGATGGGCGCCTCGCGCGGCTTCTGTGACCTGCCCGGGCTGCATGCCGGAGACCACGTGGCGGGGGCCGGGGCGGTCACTGTCCTGCTGGCCTCGTGGCGGCGGCCGCCGGAAGCTGAGCACCCCTGGCGTTGCTCCTGCTTGTCTTCGACGTGCCTGTCATGCAACGGGGGCTTAAGGTTCCGGCTATTTTGCTGATTTAAATTCGGGCTCTGAAGGTTCTGTCTTTCTGTTTACGACCCAGGTGAACGTGACCCGGAAGGCAAACGTGCGGCTCTGAACAGGCAGAGCAGCCGCGCGCTGCGGCTTTGCCTCCCGTCTGCTGTCCTGCGAGGCACATTCCTTTTCCATCCACAGATCCGTTTCTCAAAGTTGTCCTAAGAATTTCATGTGCGTGAAATTTTCAGTAACTGCAGAGTAACTGGAACTTTCTCCAAAGATGTTAAGATTAAGTTACCAGGAAAAAAACTTCACATGCTTGGAATTCCGAGTGACCCGGAGCAGACGCAGAAGCCACAGGTCCTTGTCGTGGGTGTGCCGGGGACGCCAGGGGAGGCCGCTGCCCGCCCAGGCCGCGGGCCAGGTGAGCGGCTCCTCGGGGCAAGAGCCCAAGCGATGTTCTAGAATCCCTGGCTGTTTATTTTGCTGATTTTATCAAAAGTTTCCAACTTATGTGTGTGCACCCGAACCCCAGTCCTGGGCGGTTCTTTAGCTCCCTGCTTTTTGAAACGACTATCGGCTACTCCTAAGAGCAGTTTGGGGTTTGCAGCAAGATTTGGTGGAAGCTGCAGATTTCCCCTCTGCCCCACCTCCCGCGCCTGCCCAGGCGCCGCTACCTGAGGGCGTCCCGGTACCTGTTGGGGCTGGGCGGCCCTGCAGCCCTGCCCGGCTCGGGTCCCGTGTCTGCCGTCTGCCCGCGTCCATGTGTGCTGTCCCTGCCCGGGGAGGGCCGTGTGCGCCGACCCTGGCCCCGCGCCGCTGCCGCCCGCTGGGGGGGTAGGGGGGTGCTGTTGCCCCGCAGCCGCCGGCTTCCGCGCTGACGGAGCCTCCTTGTATCTCCATGTACAGTGAGAACTCTAAGGGAGCAGTACAAACCTCCCATAAGATCTGAGTTTTGTTCCCACCTGTGGCAGCAGCCCCACCTCTCTCGGGGAGGGGGCTCGAGAGGCGCCTGGGGGTGCTGGGTCCTGGGGCTGCTCTGGGGGCAGGGGCGTCTCCCTGGCCCAGCCCCCCAGGCTCTGCACAATATTAACGTGTCTTGAAGAGTGAGGGCTCTGCTGCCAGAGGAGAGGCGCTGGCGAGGCCTTGGCCGGGGGCCTTTCTGGGGTACCCAGGCCAGAGGAGGGCGCAGCGTAGCGGCAGAGGCCCCCTCGGGCCTGCCCCGAAGAAGGCCTGCGGGCTGTGCCTGGGCCCGCAGCTGTGCTTGTGGCTCGGTTAGCCCACTGTGACTGTGCTTCTTTAGCTGTGCACGCGGGGCCTCCTCGAGTGCGTCCACGCGCCCCCTACTCCCGCGGCCATCCTGTGGCCGCCACCTCGGCTGTCCGGGTCGGACATTCAGCTGGTCACTCTGCAGCCTCTGCCCCTCTTCGCCACCAGAGCCCAGGCCCGTCAACGCTCTTCGGACGGCGTCTTCGGGCCGCGCGGCTGTGGCTGGTCCTCCCTCCCCGCGGCGGCGCCCGCGCTGCTGCTTTTCCACATCCAGGCGCGGCGGGGGCAGCCCCGGGAGGCGGGAGCAGCCGGAGCGCGCGGCCGGCAGGGGTGCGCCGTGGAGACCCCGGAGCTCCGTGCAGGGCAGGGCGCACGAGGGGCGGGCGGCTGGGGCTTCGCGAGGGGCCGGCGGCGCTGGCACTGGGGCCGCTGCCGGAGCTTCCCCGGCCCCCGGCCCCTCCGCGTGCGCTTACTCCCGGCCGAGGCACCACGGCGGGGCGCGCACGTCCGCCCGCAGCGCCCTGCCGCGGCTCAGGGGAAGCAGAGAACCTTCCCGCGGGAGAAGGGACTGGCCTGGACTCACGACGGCGGCCTCCTGCTCCTGCCGGGCTTTGGCTCAGGCTTACGCTGGCCAGTCTGGCAAAGATAAGCGGCGCGGCCTCACCCCCTCGGTTCGTCTTGTATTTTCCCCTAGACTTTAATGTTCTGCTTTTAATCTCGGGAGCTCATTCTCTTATTAAACTATGAGGACCGCCGTACCAAATTAAGCGTGAGGCAAGAAGTGGTTTACTGAAGTAAGGAAGTAAACCTGGTGTATGGCCACCCAGAAATAAAGCCAGACCACCTGACAGATTTAAAATCCCTGCAGGCCGCGGCAAACCCCGTTTTAATTTTACCAGGGTCGGACTTCGCGGGGAGATGAGCGCAGCCCCTGAGCCGGCGCCCAGCCCCGCCCAGCCCCGCCCCGCTCGCGGGTACCCGCTGACCAGACCTGCTGCAGGGGCCTTCTCTGGGCTGCGTCCGTCGCGAGTCATTGTTTTAACTGAGTCAAATCAGACGCGCCGTGTCCTGCGCGTGCGGGCGGTCCCTCGCACCACCCGGCCGTGCGGCGTCTGCGGCGACCCTGGGCTCGGCGTCCAGGCCCACAGCGGCGTCCCCCCTACGTCGGAGCGCCGGGCCGCGGCCCCGTGGGGGCCGGGCGTCCTGCCGACGACTGTGCTCGCGACTGCGCCTTTCTGGGAGAGACGCTGTAGCCTTGGCGTCTCCGCGGAGTTGGTGGGGCTGTCCCGGGTCTTCCGGGCGGTGCCAGCAGCCCGGCGCTGCGCGAGGGGCGGGATCTGGCCGCCGTGCCCGCCCACGGCGTCTCCTGGAGACGGCCGCGCCGGGCCGAGGTCCGTGAGGCGAGGCGGGAGCCTGGGCCGGTGGCCCCTGCCGCTCTGCTCCGGGGCCGCCGGCGAGGCGGTGCCCGCGGGGCCCACGCAGGGCCAGGCTGCCCAGCACCACGGCCACATCACTCGGCAGCGCCCAGGGCTGTGCCCCGTCGCCGGCCCTACCTGGGCCTCCACCACGCCCCGTCGCCAGCCTGGGACGGCAGCCGGCCGCAGGAGCCCGGGGCCTGCCGCGGGCCGGTGTGCGGGTCTCCTGGCGCGGGCCCGCGGGCACAGAGCGGCCCGGGCCGCAGGCGCCGGTCCCCCTCGGCCGTTGGGAGTGGTTTCCGGGGAGGGTCTGTCCAGGGCCCCGCCCCGTCCCTGCTTCTGGGTCTGCCTGTTCCCCCCGCTGCAGCGGCTGGAGAGCCCCGCGCGGCGCGGGGAGGGGCTGTGGCCCTGCGCTTCACCGCCGTGTCCCCTGGACGGCAGCGTCGGGCACGCGGCACGCACCGTCGGAGGACGTCCTGGTCTGCGCTGCGGGGCCGCGGCTTGCGGGGGGCACGGGGTTCCCGGCACAGCCCAGAACGGAGCGGCTGGAACCCGCTGTGCCTGCGGCTCGGGCTGCCCCTGGGCCGGCATCGTGGGGCCAGGGCCAGGCGGGCGGCCCCCCGTGTCCAGCCGCACGGGCGAGGGGGCTGTGGCCGCGCCAGGGGAAAACGCTGTCTCAGGCCACTCGGTGCTGGGCACAGGGACACCCCTGCTTGGGCCCAAGGAGGCCGAGGAAGCCGGGTCTGCGGCCCCATGTGGCGGCCCCCAGGACGGACTTCCGGGGTCCACCATCCCCACCCCCTCCCGCACCTGGCTGGCCACGACCTCCAGGACCCGTCCTTGGGCTACCCGTCCACTTCTGTCAGACATCTCCTGAGCCTGGGAAATTGTAAACCAGCTGAGGAGAGTGTGTGTTCAGCGTCTAATGTTAATTCCAAATCCAAAGTAAATTGCAAGAATTTGTAATTAGAGCCAAATGTTGACAATACATCAAAACCCCAAATAAAACTTCCTATGAACAGTCAGTTCTTCAAAGAATCATGATGCTTCCTCTGTTTATACTTTTGGGGATAAATGACAGTGTGTCTGGCTGTAGAATTTTTATGTCAGCAACATTTACTGACAGGGCCTCGGAGGCGGATTAGAAGGAAAAGAGACCAGAGGACATTTTTCTTATCTATGTAAGAAGAAATTCTGCTTTTACTGTAATAAACTTAGGCCCAGATGATGGGAAAGCCGAAGGTAGGAGGAGCTTAATGAATTTTGAAAGACTATTTTGTAAATGCTAACTTATTTCTTAAAAATCACCGTTACGGCGTTTAAGCCCCTCTTGAGGCTTCAGACACCAGTGTTCAGTGTCTGGGCCGGGGGCGCCGTGAACCACACGAACCCTGATATCTTTATCGTGGCAGATGAGGTGCTCTTAGCGGGTGTTAAGACGCTAAAAAGCGCCTCCCGGGGGTGTTCCGGGAGAGCCCCGTGGCTGTGGCTGACCCCGCGGCGTCCGGGCCGGGAACTCGGAGGAGCTACACAGACATAGCTGCGCCCCAGGCCCCGACGGCGCCCCAGGCCCCGACGGCACCAGGAGTGAGGCCGTGGTGGCAGGGGCAGCGCCCGGCGCCCTGAGCCCGGCGTCCCCGAGCCTGCGCGGCCTCCCGACGGAGGGCTGGGCGCGCGGGCTGGACGTCCGGCCCCCGCACGGTGCGGCGCCTGGGCCGTGCCAGCAGAGCGACCGGCCGTCGCTGCCCACTCGTGGGAGCTCGGCCCCTGCTGCCGGCCACAGCCCAGTGCCTCGCGGGCGCCGAGGCGAGGCCTGTGTGGATGCGCGCCGCCGGCCGCCTCGCCCGCCTCCTTCCGGGCACCCGTATGTCGCCTGGGTGGCTGCCTCCGAGCAGTTAGGGCTCGGCTCCCCGAGGACAGCAGGGCTGCCGGCAGGTGGGGACAGAGCCGGATGCGGCCGCGTGGGCCGCGCTCCTCCTGCTGCCCCGTCACGCTGCGGAGCAGCCGCTGTCCCGGGACGGGGCTCCTGTCGGCCACAGCCCGTGGTCCCTGCGGGGACGTCGAGTCCGTGGGGCGTCTGCGCTTAGTCAGAGCAGCCCCTGGCTCGAAACGCTCGCTCGCTGCCTGCGGGGTGGGTGGGCCCATGTGGGCGGTAAGGCGGGGGCGCTGGGGTGCCGGTGCCTGTGCCTCGGTGCCTTGGGGAGCCTTCAGGGCTCGGGGACGCGCAGGGTGTGGAGCCCCGCGGCGGTGGGTCCTGAGTCAGTGACTGAGCCCGGGTCCCAGGGCCCTCAAGAGGACGGGCACAGGCCGACGAGCCACTTGCCGGCGTCAGCCGGGCCTGGGCAGCAGAGCCTCCGGGTGGCTGTGCGGCGCGGTGCGGGAGGCTCTCCAGGGAGGGGCCTGGGAGCCCCGTGTGGAAGCTGGTTTGATCGAGGGGTCCCCAGTTCTGGAGAGAGGCCCGCCCCCCCCCGCCCCCGCCCCCCGCCGTCCCCACAGCTCCTCTTCAAGGTCCACCAAGCGGCTCTCCGGCTATAAGTGCGGGACGACTGAGCTTGGACAGATGGACCGGCAGACGTCCGGCGGGCCGCAGCGGTCTCGGGCAGTGTTGCAAGGTGGCACTATCGGGCGTTGCTGACTCGCGTTCCGGAGCAGCGTCCTCCTGGGCACCAGCGTGATGTGGACATTTGAATTGGGCAGGACATCTCCGGCCGCGCTCGGCCCCGTGCGGACGCCCCGCGGGCGGCAGTGGCTCCTCCGCATCCTGAGCTCAGACCCGCGCGGAGCCCTGTGGGGCGGGCGGAGGCCAGCGAGCGCCCGAGGCGGCAGCAGGCGCTGGGAGCGGGCCGGTGCCTGTGCATCGGAGCGCCTGGGCTCAGCGCAGCCCGGCTGGGTGTCCCCGGCCGCGCCTGCGTGACCTGAGCGCAGGGGCAGGCCCTCAGCTCCCGGTGGGGCACCCCTGTCCGGAGGCCCGCAGGAGGGGAGCGCGGGCAGATCGACGACTGGGGGACACCCGGCGAGGCCGTGTCCAGGGGCGTGTTCAGCTGGGCCGCGCCGCGTGGCAGAGGCGGCCGGCTCCTCGCGGAGCGGCGCGGCACACCCGCGCGGGCGCGTCTCTGCACAGGTGCGCGTCCCCTAGCCGCGAAGCTGGTCGACGCAAGGCTGTTTTTTAAATCTCAGCTTATTAATCTGGGAAGTTGGACACTGCACAGCTGAGGCTGCTTCGCGCATTTTGCATATGTGATCATTAATTTTCCGTCGGTTCCCACCTTCTGTCGCCTCCGTGGGTGTCTGCTCCTCGCAGCCTCGTCCAAGGCCTGAATAGCTGCCGATTCTCCCGCCCCCGCTCTCCTGCCGCCCCCCTCCTGCAGCCCCCCCCTCCTGCCGCCCCCGCTCTCCTGCCGCCCCCGCTCTCCTGCCGCCCCCCCTGCCGCCCCCGCTCTCCTGCCGCCCCCGCTCTCCTGCCGCCCCCGCTCTCCTGCCGNCGCCCCCCCCTGCCGCCCCCGCTCTCCTGCCGCCCCCCCCTCCTGCCGCCCCCGCTCTCCTGCCGCCCCCGCTCTCCTGCCGCCCCCCCCCTGCCGCCCCCGCCCCTGTTTGTTGGAAACCTTAAAGCTTCTGCGAGCGGAGGCGCAGCGCAGCGGCTGCCGAGGTTCCGGAGGCGGCTGGGCTGGCGGCGGCCGCGCGGGGTTCGTGGGCGGTGGGCGGATCCTGCGCTCCCCTCTGCTCTGGCCCTGGGCTGTCGCTGCGGTGGGCGCTGGGCAGGAGATGCGCCTGGGGGCCGCGTTCTGGCGGCGCCTTGGGGTCGGCGCGGGCTGCCTGCGGCCGCAGGGCGCTGCCGCTGCTGAAGTAAGAGATGACCGGGACCTCTGGGCTCGGCGACCTCGTCCTTCGCGCCTGCAAATGGCTTCCTCCAGGCGCCTGCAGGGGCAGCTACGGAGCAGGGCGGGAGGCGCAAGAGCGGCGCGATCCTGGAGCTCAGACGCCGCTGGCCGGATGCGGTCCTGGGGGCCTCGGCTTCTCCGCCGCCCATCAGCCCGGTGGTTTGGGCTGGAACCCCCACTTCGTGCACTCTGCCCCAGCTGTGCGGTCACCCGCATCCGTCCTGACGCCGGCTGAGAACGGCCCCGGCGGCAGGTCCACGCTCGCTGGCCTTGGGGCGGGTCGGCTGCCCGTGGCTGCGTTTCTGCAAAGCCCCCTCGCAGCCTCGGGCCCCACAGGGCGCCCCCCGCCGTCTGTAGGGGAAGCTGCACTCCAACGACTGGCGCGTCCTGCCCTGGGCCGAGTTGCTCCCTCCGGTCAGTGCTGCCCATGGCCGGTCCGACTCACTGCCATCCCATGGTGACTGGGCTCTCCCGGGCCTTTGCAGAGTCTGAGGACTCTGCGGCCGTGACCAATTGCTTTGAGGATGGTTCAAGGCCTGGAAACCTCCCCAGGGAGCCCCCAGCAGTGCGCCGGCTGCAGAGCGTGGGCGGCAGTATGGGGGTGCAGGGCGCCGGCTGCAGAGCGTGGGCGGTGGTATGAGGGTGCAGGGCGCCGGCTGCAGAGCGTGGGCGGCAGTATGGGGGTGCAGGGCGCCGGCTGCAGAGCGTGGGCGGTGGTATGGGGGTGCAGGGCGCCAGCTGCAGAGCGCCCGTGGTGGGTGCTGGATTGGGGCACAGGGGCTTCGCCGCATCACCACGCTGCTCCTGGCCGCAGGTCTCTGATTCCCTGAGCTGCGGCCTGGGGTGGGGGCGCCATGGCCCCTCCTGTGCAGGGCAGTGGGACGGCCCCCCTTCCGTCCTGCCATCCAGTCCTGGGAGCTGACCGCAGAAAAGGCTCCATCAGTCCCAAAACCGCAGAGCCGCGCTGGGCACCCTCAGACCCAGCCCTCGGGCCGGGTCCCAGGCCTGCCACGCCCTTCTGCCCGCAGCCCCGCCAGTCGCCCTGAGCCGGGAGAGCCTTCTCGTCATTAACCTCCCGGAAAGGTTAATAGCGACTCCGCGGGCCTTAAAACGAGCCTGGAAAGCCGCTGTCTCGAAGGAGACGCGCCGGTGTGGACGCGGAGCGCTGGGCAGGCCCGCCGCCACTGCCGTGGGGCTCTTTCCCGAGCTCTCCGTGCAGAGGGAATGTCCGCTTCTGCTGGGAAGTTAATTGGCTTTTTCCCTGTAGGAGAGCAGGAGCACGAGCGGCTGGCGCCTGTGCTTGGGCGCGGCGCCTCAGCGTGTGCGGCCCGTGCCGCTTGCAGCGAGGCTGCTGGGGCGCGCTCGGCTCGGCGCGGTCTGAACGTGGCCGGGCGCCCTGCGGGGCTGCGCCCAGACGCGCCCCGCCGCCCACCAGGTGCGGCAGTCTGCTTTGTAAACCCATTGGCCACGGCGGCCACCTCATTTCACTTGAGAGAAGAACAAGCGACCTAAACTGGGACTGCAGAGCTGCGGCGGGCACTTCGTGACCCCCAGAGCAGAGCGGGCCAAGCTGGCCCGGGGCGCCCCGGGCGCCGGGCAGCACCCTGCTTGCCGTGGACAGGCCTGCCAAGAGCGGGGTACCGGCTTGGTGGGTGGGCGCTCAGGCGACGTCGCGGGCCAGTTCCGGGCTGGGCTCTGCCGCGGCTTGGTCCCCGGTCTGTGGCCGCACATGGGCCTGGGCGGGGGAGGCGCCCGCCGAGACGCACCTGCGGCCGCATGGGCCACACGCCTCCAGCACGAGCCCGCAGCCCCGCAGCCCGCTGGGAGCTCTGCAGAGCCAGCACGCGGTTGGCGGCTCCGAGGGCACGGCCACAGCCCGGGGGCCTCGGTGCCGGCGAGGGCAGGCAAGGGCTGAGCATCGATGTGCCCCGCGCCGCCCGCGAGGGGTCTGGAGAGGACCCGCTCTGTCCACTGCGGGGTTAATGTTCTCTTCACTTGCACTTCCTCTGACTTCAGAGGCTCTTGGGGTTCAAAACAACAAAGGCAAATAAAAGTCAAGTCCCCTCACTGGAAGCCCCAGGCTGGAGGCACGGCCCGGCCCCCGGGGGGGGCCCCAGCTCCTGGCAGGATGGGCCGAGCAGGCAGGAGGCCCGAGCCGGCCACCGC
Organism: Galemys pyrenaicus; assembly: GCA_019455555.1. Lineage (NCBI taxonomy): Eukaryota > Metazoa > Chordata > Mammalia > Eulipotyphla > Talpidae > Galemys > Galemys pyrenaicus. Next base: position 618,195 of record JAGFMF010011852.1, on the reverse strand, counting down.
AGCTCGGCTCAGCTCCCCGAGGGACGACGCCAGCGCTGCCTGCGCCTCCAGCCACCGCGTTTCTCCTCTGGGGGCTCATGGCTCCGCTGCCCGGTTGTTGACCAGCGGCTTGCCGTTCCGGAGTCCGCCTCTGCGGTCAGCGTTCTCTCGGGTGCGCCCCTTGTGCGCCGGGGCGTGACTGCTTCTTCGCTCGTCCCGGAGCCTGGCCAGGCCTCACTCCCCGGCCGAAGGGCCTCGCTCCCTGTGCCCAGGGTGTCTCTGGTGTTCGTTGCGAGACGGCCGAGGACGCTCCGTGCTGCTTCCGCGCTGGGCGTGCCTTGCTCACACCAGACCCCGCCTCCCTGGCCTTCGGCGGCGCGGCCTGCAGAGGGTGCACGCACGGCGCAATCCCGTGTTCAGGAGTCGCTTGAAAGACCAAAGCGTTCATTGCCGCTGAGCCGGCTCATCACTTGCAGCTCCGCCGTGGGCTGCTGACTGTTGTGTCAGGCCCGGTAAAGGAGCTGCCCCGAGCGCATGGCGAGGGGTTCCCGCCACCTGCAGCCGCCCTTCACTAACCCGGAGACGCCGGGAGCCCACAGGTGCGCTACGGAGGCTGGTGAGGAGGTTAACACCCCTGGGGTAAAGCGCTTTGGCCGCTTAGTTGCGGGAGCCGACGGGCGGCCGTCCCTGCCGAAGGAAACACTGACCGCAGTGGCGCGGAGCGGAGCAGGGCAGCCGGGCAGCCAGCTGGCCATGTCCTGCGGAGGACTTGCTTGGACTGACCCGGGGCCAGGCTGCTCCGAGGTGGCGGGTGCGGGGCCGGGCCGGGCGGGGCCAGCTGGGGGTGGCTGGGCTACTCCCACCCGCCAGCTGCTGCAGCAACCCTGAGACCCAGCCGGCCCCACAGGGGACGCCCACAAACCTGAGCCTTTCCGGAACCCTGGTGCCTTTCTGGGAAATTCAGCCGACCGTGGAGCCTTTCCAGGACCCCAGAATCTTCGGGAAATTTTAACAAATGCTGGAAACCGTTTAGAAGCCTTTCTGGGGATTTTAATAAACCCTGGAAACTTCAGGAGTCCGAGGCTTCGTGGAGACCGCGTGTGCTGCGACCAGCCCTGGTCGTGCCTCAGGCTTCACATGCCCCTGCCCCCGCCACCCCCCACTGCTGGCCCCACTGGTCCCCAGGGCGCCCCGCTGCCCCCCCGCTGGCCCTGTGCTCTCCGCACCTCCCGAGCTCTGCCTCCAGCAGGGTCCCGCTGGGAGGGTGGAGGTGGCCCTGCCCTGCTCACCCCCGCTCCCCGCGCCCCCAAGGTGCCGCGTCCAGTGGTAAATGGGGCTGTGCTCCCCCCGCCTGCGAGTGTGTCCGCGCCATCTCCTGTGGCGGGGCCTTGCTTGTGCGCGGAAAGCAGAAAACACGGACGCGCGGGGCGTGATGCGGCCAGAGCCGGCGCTGTCCTGCCCCTCCCCGGTGGCCTCAGACCCCACACCCCATCAAACGCACGGTCTTCCCGGAAGTCCTCCGCTGGGCGTCCCAGGGGCCGCCCTGGCCTCGGAAGCCCCCACAGCCCCGGAGACGGGTTTGCCGCCAGCACCTGACGCCGCGACACTGGCTTAGCCGGGCACATTCATTGGCTCGGTGGGCTTTGGTTTTTGGGTTTTTTAACAAGGATTTATTTATTTGTGCACACAAGAGCTGGGTGCAGGCCAGCGGTGTGGGGGTGAGAGGACTCCCCAGAGACAGAGCGGGGAGCAGAACAGGTGGATCCACCGAGACACACTGCTGGGGGCAGAGCAGGAGCCAGGAGAGGTCTGCTGCGCCTGGGGGTCCCTCCCCGGCCGGGGCCGAGCTCGCGCTGCTGTGGCCGCGGAGGCTCCACAGTGCTGAGCCTCAACCCTGCCGCCCAGGAGGCCCCGCGGGGTTAGCTGTTGGCCTAGGAACCAGGTCCACCCAGCTAAGGAAGAAAAGTCTTTTTTAGCGTGGTTCTTAGAAAGCAAAAAGTGAGAGACAGGGACAGACGACCCCCCCACCCGCTGACCGCGCACTGGTGACACTGGACAGGGGCCGCCTGCCCAGCCGGTGGGGCGGCCACCGGGGCTCCTGCCTGCACTGGCCATCGCCGCCTCCTCGCTGTGCGCGGGTCTCTGCTGGGCTGCCAGCCCGGCCGGCTGCGAGAGGAGGCGCTGGCCGCACACTTCAGCTGCGCAGAAGCCACAGGGAAGTCACAGCTTTTCCAAAATAAATGAAAAACTTTTTTGCAATTAAAATCTGCTTCGGTTTAGTGGAACAAAAACCACCTTTGAATTCAGCCAGAGAGAAAAAAGTGGACTTAAAGAAAAGACCACTGAAAGAACCGGCCAGAAAATCAGATACTGCCAGTAAAAACGTCGGTCCTGCCTCCGGACCGGCTCTGCTGGGCGGGCACCCGAGGGCGCGAAGGGGCCCAGGTTCGCGCCGCCGCCCGCGGCCCAGCGCGCAGACGGAAGCCGCGAGCTCCTCGGGTGTGCGCCTCGGCACAGGGCAGAGCTGCGCGGGCCAGCGGCTGGCTTGGGGAGCCGCGCCCACCGGGCACCCCCAGGCGGGTCTGGGCGGGGCCTCGCGGGCCGGGCACTCGCTTCCTCAAGCGCGAGAGGAGGCGGTTTTCAGCCATTTGGTTAAAAGTAACCAACGAGGATTTCTCTGCCGGGGGTAGGCCCCCCGCTTCCACCACCAAGTCAGCGGTGAGAAGGCGGTTAGTCTATCACCCCCGAACGGAGAAGGACTAGCCAGGGGGTGTAAGCGCCCAGCGGGGCGAGGGGCTCCTGACCGGCCGCGTCTGCGCCGCGGGCTCCGGGGCCAGCACGCTGCGCTGGGCACAGCGGCCCCGCGGCCGGCCCAGGGCGGCGGGAGCCGGAGGCCGGCGGGAGTCTGTCTGCCGCGTCCCGCTCCGCCAGCCGCGCGGCTCCGGGCCGGCCTGCCTTCCCTGTGCTCCCGCCCGCCGGGCAGCAGGCGCGGGGCCCCCCGTGTCGGGCACCCCACGGCGGCCTCGCTCCACGCCGGCCTCCGAGAGGGCTGCAGCTCGGCCACGTCCGAAACGCGGACCCGCCTTACCTGCCGAGGCGGGCACAGTGCGGGGCGGCGCGTGGCGTGTGTGAGGGCGCGGGCGCGGCGGGCCCCTCTGCAGTGCCACACAGCGTTTAAGTCCGTGCGCACAGAGGCTGCTGACACTGCAGAACTCAGGCCCGAGAGGACGGCCGCGCAGGGGCGGGGCGCGGCGGTCTCAGGGCCGCCAGGAAGCCCCGTGCTGCCCGCCGCCGGCCGGGATGGACGCCTGGCCCTGCTGTCCCTGCCGCCCGACCCCCTTGGAGACACCCACCGCGCCGCCCCCGACCATGCCTGGACATGTTAATCTTCTCGGGAGCAGCTGTGGAGTCCTCTGATAACGAACTCCCGGACGTCTGGGGCAGTGCGGGCCGAGTGTTCATAAACAGGCGCGTGTGCACCCGTGTGTGTGCACGCCTCCGTGTGACACACGTGTGGTGTGCCCACGAGTGTGCGTGCACACGTGTGCACACGTGTGTCAGTGTGCCCGTGCGTGCACACGTGTGCGTGCATGTGCGTGTACGGCAGTGGTCACAGACCCGTGCTACGTGAGTGGATGCTCGTAGCTACTCGGTTCTAGTGATAAGAGCTGATTGGTTGATGGGTCTTAGCACCCTGGCTTAACAAAATAAAATTGAGCAAAGCCCTAAGTGGAAGTCCCTTCGCGGGCCACTCCGGAAGCCACGAACATCGAGGACTGTCCATCAGGACAGCCCACGGCCCACGGGGCGTTCTCGCGCCCCCGAGCTCCGTCCCCGTGTCAGTGCAAGCGTGGCCTCTGGGCCGGGCGCTCCCTGCCGGCGGTGAGCTCAGCTGTCTCGCGTGGGGTGGGCGAGGGCCGGCCGGGCCGTCCCGCTGCGGTGAGTCTCCACGGCAGCGCGAGCACCGCGGCCTGAGGCGTGGCCAGTGGTCTTCCCTCTGATGCCCACGCCCGCTCATTACGGCGGCTCTCCCTCTAATTCTCAGTGTCTTTATTCATCAAAACAATTTGCATTTGGCTCTGCAGCTGCATCAGACATTAATCAAGAGTTTTATGTAATTAAAGGGGATAATTACAGGGAGATAATGCCTCCTGCATGTGTGCGTGAGTCAGGCCAGCTCGGGTCTCAGCGCTCCTGATTCAGGCTGCTGCTCCCACACGCTTCTGCCCCCCACGGCCCCACCTCTGGGTGCACCTGCCCCAGGCGGGTCTCTCCACGGTTCTCACTCCGCTGGGCCCAGGGGATGCCCACTGCAGCAGTGCGGCCCGGACAGCCACAGGGACGGCCACGGGAAGGCCACTCCTTAGAGAACACGCGGGGACGGCCTGACGGGCTGGCTCTGTGCGGGAGACGCTGGGGCTCGCTGGGCCTCCCCTCCCACGGCGCCGTGGTGCCATGCCTGCCCTGTGTCCCCGTCTCCGTGGGGCCCTCCTCCCCACGGCCAGGGAGATGTGCCGCCGGGCCGCCCGCAGAGGCCACGCGACCACTGGGGCCCTGGCCCCGAGGTCGTGGGGGTTGAGGGCACCACCTTTGCCACGATAGCTGGAGTGGAAGTCGATGACGCAACGGTTGCCAGGTAGGTGGGAGCCCTCCTCGTTCAGGGCGCTTCTTTCCCTCCTCTTCAAAGGAATTTTCAAAAAGTGAATTTTGACTCAGTCGCTGATGTGTGGAGATGCACCGACTTCCACTTCTAGCTGACAGGACACGGCCACAGCACCGCTTGTGATTTAGGGGACAGGGCGCCCCTTCCGCTGCACCCCGCCCCCCACGGCACCTGGGTCAGCCTCCGTGTTACCCGCTGTGGGCGCCCCCGAGAGCACCTGGGTCAGCCTCCGTGTTACCCGCTGTGGGCGCCCCCGAGAGCCCGGGCACAGAGTGTGTTCGCCCCACCCGCCACCGCTGTCTGACCTCTCCGGGCACGCGTGGCGTGGTGCCCCACAGCGCCTCGGCTGGCCCCTGAGCGGGCACCTGGCGTACCGAACATGACGCTGCTCCCCGGAAAGAACAGCGGTCATTCGCTATCCTGCGGAGATGCGGGCTCTTCGGCTGGGGACTGTGAGTCTGATCGCCCAGCTTCCCCTCTTCCGATGCCCTGCTCTAGACAGAGCAGTGTTTCCGTCTAGGTGAGCCACGGAGAGTCACATCCTCATTCTGCTCTCTCCAAGTAAATTGTTGTATTTCCATCATGGTTGCGTTTTATCCTTGCACTTCCCAGTAGGCAAAACCGCTCTCCGCAGATCCTTAACGGCTAGAAACACACCGCCTGCAAAGTGCCGCTGCTCCCCCGGCTCGGCCACACGTGCCTCGCACCGCCGGCCTGGGCTCGGCCTCCATCTGCCCTCGCCGCTCTGAGGACCGGCGTCCGCACCGTGTCTCTGAGGCTGGGCGAGGCGGCTCCCGCGGGGGCCTCCTGCCCTCTGTGCGGCGCTTTCAGCTGGTGTTGCTGCTCGCTGTGACCGAGTCACCGCCGTCTAGCCGGGAGCGGGGGCCATGTGGTGGCGCATCACCCGGTCGGCACCCCGTCCCCACAGCGGCTCTGTCACGGGGACTGCGAGAGCAACGTGGGGGCGCCGCCGGCCCCCCGGCCTCCCCCGCCATCCACGTCAGCCGCAGGGCTGTGGCAGAGCCTGGACACACGACGTCAGAACAGCTCGCGCTGACCTGAGGGCAGGCGTGCAGCTGTGGGCCGGTGCACGTGGTCGGGAGCTTGGGCCTCGCAGTTCCTGCCGCGCTGGTGAGCCGGCCGCCCCCATACGGCCCGCCCACCCGCTCACGGGGAGCTTGGGCCGTGCCCTGCGGGGCTGGGGAGCGTCCCCCAAAGGAGAGGGAGGAACGAGGCCCCTTTGAAGCTCGAGGTACTGCACCCCAAGGCCCTCTTGGTTCGGACCCCGCCCCCAGCGAGGACGCAGGCAGGACTGACTCACTCCGGCCCGTGGGAAGACGCACGACGAAGGAAGGAGCGTCAGCCACAGCTGTCCGCTCAGCGTCTCACCAGACATCAGCTGGACTCTCCCCAACAGCGGCCACGGGGTGGTCATCTTCAGCCGCAGGGCCAGACTCACCTGTCGGCAGATCCGGCGAGGTGCTTACACTTTGCAGGTCTGGGTAACGAGGTTCTGCTCGTGGACATTTCCTGCCAAATATCCCTCCACCCCGCTCCTTCCTCTGATGTGGCTGGAAACCCCGGCCCCCTACACACAGTGTTTCGAAATAAACGTTTCAAGCAGTGCGCTGCACCACACACCGGACGCCAGCGCAAAGCCAGGGGTGCACGTCGCTCTTGCAACCAGTCCAGCACCAAGCCAGGCTCCAGCAGGCGCGTCACTTCGCGCTTCGAAGACGCGTTGGCTCAATGTCAAGAAAGTGTGCGGGACAAATGTCCTCTTTTTGCCTCCCCTCCCACTTAGTATCTTCAGCCGGGCTTGGGGGCTCGGTGCCCTGGGAATCCTGGGGCCTTCTTAGGGGACGCACGTGGATGTCTCCAGGAGGAAGGGGGCTCCCTCGGAGGGAGGCCCCGATGGTGACAGGCCCAGGCCCCCACCGCCCAACGGCCGCCTGGCAGATGGTGGGCACAGTGGCCTCCTGCCGTCTGTGCGGCAACAGGCCCGAGGCAGCTCGTAAATCGCCGGTCTGCCGGCAGCTGCTCCTCCACGGCAGGCGCCTGAGCCATCCGAGGCCTGGAAGCCGTTTATCGAGCCCACCCCGAGCCCCTCGAGCCGAGCGCCAGGCACTGGGGCGCGGGGTGGGCAGACGTCGGCGGGCACGGGCCTCGTGCCCACGCACAAGGGGCGGCCTGTTCCGGGGGGCCTGGCCGCGCCCTCTGAGCCGGGAGCCGGGCAGCTCGCTGCGGCCGGGCAGTGCAGCCTCCGTGCGGCGCCACCGCTCCCCGAGCCCGCCTCCGCTGCCGCTGGGAGTGGCTCCGCGTTCCCAGCTGGGCGCTCTGCCGCGGGTGGGCTCGGGCAGCGCGGACTCAGGGGAGGCCTGTGCTGGCCTGCGGCGCGGCGGCCCCGGCCCGGGGTGCTCTGGCCTTCCCTGGGGCTCGGTGGGCGGCCGGCCGGGGTGGGCCCGCGGGCTGCGTCCGGCCGTGCGTCCGGCCGTGCGTCTGGCCGTGCGTCCGGCCGTGCGTCTGGCCGTGCGTCCGGCTGTGCGTCCGGCCGTGCGTCTGGCCGTGGGCACGCGGTCGCCGACAACCACGCCTCTGTCTGGACGCCCGGCGCGTGGCGGTGCATGAGGCACCGTGCGGGCGGCGTTGGCGTCCGAGTCGCTGGCGCGTCTGCATGGCCGGCACTTCCCTGCCACTGTCCCCTGGAAGGACCGTGGCGGCGGCGGGTGGAGGCCTCAAGGGACACGGCTGACGCGAGTGTCCCGGCGCCCGGCTGCTCCCCCCGAGTGAGTGGCACGGCCCCGCAGTGCCGGCCGAGAGGAGAGGTCAGAGAGCGCAGGGAGGCGTGGGCCGTGCCGCAGCCGCGCCCGGCGCTCCCCTGGGCGACACGCGTGCCTGCGGGTGACGACTCCCCACTCTGGGGCGCCCTCGTCACACAGCGCCCACCACTGTAGTGACGTGTTGGGGACGATGTTGACGGGGAGACGACAGTGACGACGATGACGAGGACAGTGGCGTGACGATGACGAGGACAATGCTGATGACGACAGCGGTGACGACGAGAAAACGATGACAGGACATGGATGACGATACGGATGAGGACAAGGACGGGGTGACGGTGATGGTGACGGGCGACGACAACAGTGGCTGTGATGGCGACGGTGGTGACAATGATGACGATGACGATGGGTCGATTGTGGCCCTGACGGCGGTGACCACGAGGAGGGCGCGGCGAGGACGCCGGGGCGCTGGGCCGCGGAGGGCCGGGCGGGCGGGCAGAGGCGCGCTCCAGCGGCCGCCGTGGAGACGCGTCCAACAGCCACAGCGCCTGGCGGGTCAAAAAGACTCCCCAGGGCTGAGAACCGCCACGAGAGGCGCGAACAGACGGGGAGAGACGAGCGTGTGTGGCGGAGAACCCGGGTTCGGGCGGCCGCGAAGCCGCGGGAACAGAGTGCGGGTGCCGGCCGCCCAGCCCTGGGCTCCGGCGCTGCAGGCCTGGGGCTGCCCACCCAGAGCCCGCCGGCCCAGCGCAGACGCCCCAGCTGCAGCCCAGACGGGGCAGCGGGCCCGGGCGCGGCCGGCCGAGAGCCGCGGGCGGACACAGTAAAGCGCACGAGCCGCGCGCCTGCTTGCACGCTCCGCAGTGTGGTCCTGAGGGCTCTGATCCCGGCGGCGACTCAGTGCGGCCGGAGTGAACAAAACGGGCCCCGCGCCTGTGGCGCGCCCTCTCGCCCCCGTCAGGGAATTGCAGCGAGCGGGCTCTTCTAAATCTTAGAATTTATCGCCGTGAGGACGCTGGGCGCTGAGCTCTAGCTGCGGATACCGGTCCCGAGAAAACATCGCCCGAGCATCGAGTCCGGCTCGGCGCCTCCTGCCCCCGCAGCTCCCGCTCCGGTGTCCTGCTGGGGCCGGGCAGAGCAGCCGCGGGCGCCCCCAGATCGTGCCGCGGGCTGGGCATCCGGTGCCGCTGGGCTGTGGCCCCAGGAGAGCGGGGGATGCGCGGGCAGCTGTCCGTCCTTCTGCGTGGGCGGCGCGGCCGCCCGGGAGAGCAGCGCGCAGGTCAGCTCTGCCCGGAGCGAAGCCCACGGGCGCAGGAGAAGCCGGCGGGAGCAGAGGCCACAGCGGCCGCCCCCGCTCTGCCCCGCGCCCCGAACCGCTGCGCGGTCCCCGCCGTGCCCCCAAAGGCCGGGACCTGCGCGCCCGCTGCGGCGTCGCAGAAGCTCCTGGAAAAACTCTCCAGCAAGGACGCAGCGATGGCGACGTAAGGAAAGAACAGGAGGGGAGGGAAGGCCTGAAAGCTGGAAGCCCAGGACGAATCTCCTGAAGACTTCCGGAGTCCGGGCGTGGGGCTGTTGCCTGGCCCATCTGGGGCCGGAGTCCGCTCGCCGCCCCGGATGCCACGGCCGCTGGGTGGTGGACGCCGGGCTGGGCCGTGGACGCCGAGCTGGGCTGTGGACGCCGGGCTTGCAGGCTGCTGAACCTGTGTGCTGCGGCCCAGCCAGTCCGAGAGTCAGGGGACACGAGCTTGCGCCTGGGGACACTCCCTCAGAGCGCTCTGGGGCACTTGAACCCCGGCCCTGGGCACCCGGGAGCCAAGCGACGCTGGAGGCGAGCCGGCTCCGCCCTTTCGGCGTGAAGAGCGAGAGAGCCTTGGTGCTCAAGAAGCTTCTGATGCCTGACACGCTTGGAGTGAGGTGGACACGGCGTGGTCATGGCCGAGTCTGCAAGGGAGGTTCCGGCCTGGGCCTGGTCATGTGGCCCTGGGCGCTGGCCCGCGGGGGGCGGTGCAGCAGGATATAATCCACGCAGCTGCTTGCCAGGGTTTCACTGAGCACTTATGCTGATTCCGCCGTGAGCTGAAACACTCCTGCTGAGCCGCGGCCTGACTCGTGAAAGAACACGCTGTTCACGCCCCTCTGCTCCACGCGCTGTGAAAACGCAGCCTCTGTTCTCCCGCGGCTGAGTGAGCCCGCCCCAGACGCTGTCATTAGAAATAACTGTGCTGTGAGGGTGAAAATTCTCACACATCTTCTGGCAGAGCGGCCCTCCATAAATATGAGTTCGTTTACTTTGCTGTCTCCTTTCCTCTTCCTTTAAAGAGCAACAAAAGTTATTAAAAGAACAGAGAACACGGGCGGGAGGGGCTTTCACGCCCAGGCCAGCAGGTCTGTGACCTTCCAGGGCCTCCGCCCGCCTCAGACTCTACCCTGGAGCCCCCTCCGGGCCGTCTGGGTGCTGCTTCCCTGCCTGGCAGCGCTGGGTGTGGCCACCGCCTCCCGGCCTGCAGGAAGAGGCGCTGCTGTGCGGGGCGGGGCCTCATCTTCGGTCACTTCCAAACCTAAGTCTCACCCTCCGCCGTGGGGGGTGCTTCTCATGTCATGTCACACAGGAGGCGGCCGGGGCCGGGGAGCACGGGAGGGGCGGCCACAGGGGCAGGCGAGGCCTCCTGGCCCGTCCAGCGCAGAGCCCACTCACGGCACAGGTGAGGGGGACTGGCCATCAAGCAAGGACCCAGGGGGTCCCAGCCTGGAGGCCCTAGGGAACAGCCTCCCCTGGGGGCTCCCCACAGGCCCCCAACTCCTGGTGATGAGAAGCACAACCCATAAAAGTCTCAGAATCATGGCGCCGCCGCCAGATGTGGTACTTGCTGGGGTCCCACAGGTGACTTGGCTGGAGCAAGGTGGCCCGGGCACGGGCCCAGAGCCGGCTCCGCCTCGCGTGGGGCTCCCACAGAGCAGCGCACCATGGCGCTGTCATGAGGGTTTGCATAATTTTTTAAAAAATTCATAAGAACTAGTTACAGGCTAAACACTTATTGTAGAAGTTCAGGAGGATCCTGATAAATGCAAAATGCAAAGTTTGGAACACTTTTATAGTGCTTTAAATTTCAGTATAAGTATGTACTTGATAGGTATTTGACTAAGACCTTTAAAAAACAGTATTATTTAAGCATTAAAGGCACACAGAAATATTCACTCACATTAAATTGATTTGTTATTCTTTGAAATATTAAAAAGTACAGAGAAGAATATAAAACTTAAAGTTCAATCAACTTTCAAATGGAATGAATTTCCAAAGGAACCAAGATAAAAATAGACATATATCACTCCTGTTCACACTTACTAGGAGTCGATTAAAACCCAAATCATTCCCAGCTATATTAGGCTGAAACAAATATAAATCAGCTTGAAATCGTTAAAAAAAATAAATATCTCTTATCCCCTTGTATCAACATATCCAAAGTTCAGAAAAATCACCCATTAAAGGAAAGTGCTTGGGTATGTGACTCAAAAGCTGTAGTCCTGGGAGTTTAAAAAATAGATGTGTTTATTCTATAAATATGGTTTACATTTATTAGATTTTGATTTTGACTCATCGATGCTGACGGAGCATTCATGTCCTAAAACGGCTCAGAAGTGTGAACACAGTCCTTGCTCTGGGCGCACGCTGTGTCCTCCCCCCTGGCCAGCTCCCGACCTGTAAGTCCCCGACGGCAGCAGGCCGAGGCCGCCCAGCTTGGTCTGGGTCTGGCTCCAGAGTCCGGTGTCCAGGACACAGCGCATGGCAACAGCTTCCTCCAGGGCCGAGACCAGCCGGCGCTGAGGGAGGGGCTGGACGTCTCAGCAACGGCGCCGGCGCCCCGCCCGGGCCTGCCTGTCTCCCTGGCTGTGGTGCCCGCGGCCCCACCCCTGGGGCCTGACTGAGTGCCCGGGCCAGGCCCCAGGCGCAGAAGGCCGTTTGCCTTTGCATGTGGACGCTGCTGCAGAGCGGCCGCCCAGAGCCCGGCTCTCCTCTGACTCGGCACCGCCCGCCCGCTGCTCGTGTGCCGCGCGTTTCTGCCCCCGTGCCGCGCAGCCCGCGGAGTCTGCAGCGGGACCAGGCACGCAGACAGCAGCGGGGAGGCGCCCGAGAGGAGGCCACTCGGGCCCGGGCTCTGCACACGCGTGTTCAGAATGTGGCGCTCCCCAGCCGCAGACCGGAGACCAGAGGGTACAAGCGAGGCCCTGTGACGCTCACAGTCTGGGACCTGGGGCCTGCCCTGGGCCGCACGCAGGCTCGAGGCCTCTGGCTGGCCGGCTGCGGACCCGCGGCCCTGGCCGGGTCCTGGGAGCGCTGCCCAGGGCCCCTTGGCGCACTGCCCCACCCCTGGGGGCCTCTCCCGGACTCTGGCAGTCCACTGGGCCTGGACACGGGCTCAGCTGCAGGCCCCGGAGCCCTCCGCAAGAGGCCGCTGCGCTGGAGGGCTGGTCAGGTGGCCCAGGCTGTCCTCCCTGGATGCAGCCTTCCCTCCAGGAGGCCCCGCAGGTGTCAGGAGTAGGGGGAGGAGGCGCTGGGAGACCCCGGTCTCTGCCTCCCAAGTGGCCCCGGGCGGGCGGGCGGGCAGCTCAGCCGGGGGACGTGCGCCCCTGGTGCTGCGGCCTGGGTCCTCGCTGGATGCCCACAGGTTTGCCCGCCTCGCAGGCGCAGTTCCAGGGTCAGCGGGCACCTCTTACAGCAACTTGAGGTCCACTGCACGGCCGTCCAAAAAGTCCTCCTTTGCACGTGCACTTAAAGTGATTTACAAGTTGCTGACTTTTCCATGTCGTTTTATACATCCAATTCTACTTATGAATGTTTGCTTTTAATATTCTCCCCGTAGGCCCGCCTTGCTGCGTTTATTGCGGCATGTGATCGGCGTGTGATCGGCATGTGATTGGTGTGTGATCGGCGTGTGATCGGCGTGTGATTAGCGTGTGATCAGCGTGTGATCGGCGTGTGATCGGCATGTGATTGGTGTGTGATCGGCGTGTGATCGGCATGTGATTGGCGTGTGATCGACGTGTGATCAGCGTGTGATCTGTGTGTGATCGGCGTGTGATCTGTGTGATCGGCGTGTGATCGGCGTGTGATCGGCGTGTGATCGGCGTGTGATCGGCGCCGCAGCCCTGCGGCCCGCCGCGCCCCACCCTGCCCTGCAGCCGCCCGCGGCTCCTGGCCCTTCCCTCTGCCCGCGCCCGCGCGTTTCCACCATCACAATAAACGCAGGAGCAAAGGCACGGGGGTCGCAGCGCACAAGCTGGAGAGTGCAGCGCTGGTTTCTGTGCGTTCACCCTCTGGGAACCGGTAAATGACCCCAGTGGGGAAACAGGAGTATTATTTTTAGTTTAAAAAATAAAACGTTCATGTCGGGCGTCTTACGAGAGCGGGGCCGTCCTCTCCCGAGAGGAAACTTCCAAGCGTGTTTCAGCTTGTCCTCTCGAGTAAACAGCCCCAGGGCCTGCCGGCTGAAGCATGGGTGGGGAGCCCCCCGGTCCCCATGCGGAGACTCGCGGGTGGCGACGCCGAAGCTGCACGAACGCGCAGCCGGGACGCCCCTTCCAGCAGCCAGCGTCTGCTCTCCAGGGGCTCGCGAGGCCCGGCCAGGCCCGCCGGCTTCTACCTGGCCGCGCCGCCAGCCGCCCGGGACCCTGGGGCGCGCGTCCTGGAAGGAAGCACAGGAGCCGGGGCGCGCTCAGGCTGAGCGTCTGCTTGGCCCCGAAACTCAGCGGGGCGCGGAGCCGGCGTCGGGCTGCCCCGGCCGCGCCGCCCCGCGCAAGTCCGGTCCCACTCCCACACCGCCTTGCCCTTCCTGATTTCCCCGAGCCGCTCGCTCAGGGGCCGGGGCTCTGGGGAGGCCGTGGCGGCGCGGGACCCGAGTGGCGGCGCGCGGCGCGGGGCGGGCCAGGCCAGCGGGCGCGTGCGGGGCCGGGGGCCACGTGTACGAGCATTGCCGGTGTCTGCGGGGGCCGTGCTGCGGGGGCCCTTCGCGCCCGAGAATCGGACCCTGGTCAGCGCCCCGTCACCCTCGCGGGGACAGCCCGTCCCGGCCCTTCACGCCCTTCGCAGCTCCCAGAAATCAAACCGGATACGCCCGACGGCCCCTTAAGCCGTCCGAGCGGACGCGGTGCAAAGCACTTGAAGCCGAGCGCAGGACCTCGGCCGCGGGCGCTGCCGCCTGTGCACGTGGGCTTCGGCGGCCCGTCTCAGGCTGGTGCCACAGTCCGGTGCTTGAGCCGCGTCAGTCGCGGGGTGCGCGACCCCACTCAGCCGCGCCGGCCCTGGCCGCGTCTCGTCGGACGGTCGCTGCACAGCTTAAATGGAAACACCCTTTGGACAGAGCGAGGTTCCAGCCCCAGCCTGGCCCGCGGCGACGGCTGGGGTTCCAATTTAAAGCCCAATTTAAAGGCTGCTGTGGTTTGCCCGGACTGCCCTTCATAAAAATGTCTTGAATGTTTACTTGTCAACAACTTATGTGATTATCCTGAATTAATCTGAAACCAAAAGTGAACCCAGCACTCCCAGACGCTTCTGGAAAGAATGGACTTCGCGGGCTGTGGCCGTGCGTGGAGCGGGGCTGGGGCAGGGAGGAACCCGCCTCCAGGTGGCCTCCGGCCTGTGCCCCTGAGTGCGCCAGGGCGGGGCCCACGGCCGGCCCACTCCAGACCATTCCCGGGCGACTGTCACCCCCGCCGGGACTTCCCGACTCGGACAGGGGCTCGAGCCCCGTCCCCAAGCACCGGACCGGGCAGCGGGAGGATGCTCCCGAGACGGGCAGCTCGTCCTGGCGTCTTCTGCTCCATCCTTGCTGCCCGCACGTGGCCGCCCGCCCGACTCCGGCTCAGGTAGCACCGCCTTCAGCCGCCCAGCTGCCGGGGTGCCCCGAGCCAGGTGGGTCAGGACGCAGCAGGGGAGGGGGTATCGCCCCCAGAGGAACCGGGCCTGTGGGGGCCAGCGCTTGGCCCCCTGCGGGCAGCCCGCATCATCCCCGCTGCGTCCCCAGCCGCTGCCCTTGTTGGGGTGACACGGGGCTCCCCGCGTCCCTCCGGGTCAGCGCCGCCCTCAGGACCCCCTCCGCCCTCTTCCCTGAGAACCCGGAATGTGCCTTCGCGGCTTCTCTGCCTTGGGAATTAATTACCTGCAGCTCTGGCGCAGGGCGTCTTATCTGCTTTCGAGGGCAGTAAAATGTCACTGCCAAGCTTTAAACCGGTTTTGAAGTTTTATTGTCTTTTCCCCTTAGGTTTTAATTATGGATGTTTAAAATATTTTATATCAGTAGGTAATCTCTTAGTTATTATGGTAAAAAACAATGAAAATAATCAGGCTGAATTAAACTATGAAAACAACTTTACACGCGCCGTGGGCAAGCTTTCAAAGACCAGCGCTTTACTGGGTGTTACAAAATCTCAGTGATTTGTGTAAAGAAGAGTCAATATTATTTACTAATAGGCAAAAAAGTGGGTTATTTTCCAAAACGTGCGTCCATTACGTTTAATGGGGTCCAGATGACCGTCTGTGAGGCCGGCGGCTCTGCGGGAGAGGGCGGCCGGGGCTCTGCTGCGGCCGAGGGGCAGGGCCAGCACAGGCTGGGGCTCCCGGGTGTTTTTGCTTCTGCAGCCCTGGAGCTGTGCCTGTGCAGCACTGAGCTGTTCGATTTAAACCAAACATGCAAGGGAGAAAATAAGCTAAAGGAACATAGGGCATTTTCTGAACAAGCTGGGTACTCAAGCACCTCACTCTTTGAAAATGAGTTTTAAGTTTATAAAAAGCAGTGACGAAAGCTGATACATAGCATCAAATATATGACCAGAAAGATTTTAAATGTCATCCGCTTTTACCCATTTGGCTGGTTTTTTAAGCAGAAACGGCATCAGTCTGCAGCTCAGCGGCACCACCCCACAAGCTCCAGGAGTGCCGCCGTCTGCCTTCGCGTGGACACCCCAGCCCAGGCTGCAGCACCACTCACCACTCCAGCCCTCCCAGCGTGACCCCTCCCCCGCCCCGGTCCTCCCAGCGCCCCGGCCCTGGCCCTTGGTGCCGCAGCCTTGTTCTGAGAGAGATTTTCCTGGTTTGTTATTGTCAGTTTGCCTTGATTACTTACATTCCATGAGTGAGTGAGACTCTCCTCTGTTCTCTGATTTACTGTGCCTGCCCTGACAACCTCAAGTTCCATCCATGTTGTCCCAAAAGGCAAGGCTGTGTCTTTTTCGTGGCTAAGTAGTATTCCGTTTGGTACATGTACTGCAACTTCCACACCAGCTCCCGCTGGTGAACACATGAGTTGCTTCCGTGTCTTGGCTACTGTGAACGCAGGGTCCACGGGTCTTTCTGGGTTAGTGTTTTCATGTTCGCAGATAAACACCCAGGAGGGCTACTTCTGGGTCACTGAGTTTTTCCACTGTTCAGTGTCTCACGTCCCTTGCCCAGATGTGGCATAAGGGCACACCCACTGGCAGGACGTGCGGGCCTTGACCTCCATGCCAGCCCACACTGCTCGGCCGCCTGGTGCTCGGCTGTTTCCATGGCCCCAACGTGTGGTCTGCGGGCGCTTTGGGATCGATTCGTCTGTCTTGATCGTTTAAATGGATGAGAATAGCAGTACATGAGAGTAAATTTCTCCCTATCCCCATATTTTAAAATAACACATCTTTGAAAAACTATTTACTTATTTGATAAGTATTTTCCTGAAAATATATAATTTAAATATCAATAGTAATTTTTTCTTTACTTAGAATAGAAACAGAAATTACCTGAAATGAACAGTTTTTCCATTTTATATCATTATTTCACAACGTGGAACTTGACTTGTTTTTCATATTCTCCAACTAGCAATATAGAAAGGACGAACTTCCTGCTCCTTAAGCCTTTGTAACTTTTTGGTTTTGTCCTTTGAATATATGCCAATTAAATTTACTTAAAGGTATTGTAAATAGCATTCCTTTAAGAAAATGGGCTTTTCTTATGAACAAGAGGAAAAAAGATAAAATGCACATCGACCTTGAATGTGCCCTTCCACAAAGCGGGGAGGGAAATAGAGGTGTCTCACAGGGACTCAGCCTTTGAAGAAGTTCAGGCTCCTCTCTCCCTGGCCTGGCATCTGGCTTTGCAGACGCCTCTCTGTTGGCGCTGTGGAGTCAGTGGCTTAGAGAGCGGGTTCTGGGGTTCCCTCTGGGAAGGTGTCCACAGAGCTCCCCGCTCAGCAGCATGTGGTGAGTTTCCAGGCAAGCTCCTCCACGAGGCAGAGATGTTTGTTATATTTAAAAAGCAGGTTTGTTAGGGAAAGAGACAGAAGAGTAAAGGACACTTGTGCAGACACCAGCAGAAAGAGCTGCCCCGAAAGAGGCAGGCTTGCCGAGAGAGGCCTGCGTGGCTGCAGGCAGCGGCCTTGAGGAGAGCTGCCTTCCCTGAGGGGGAGATCAGTGCAGAGAAGCCCCAGCAGGCACAGGTCATAGCAGGCAGGAGCCCTGCAGAGGAGGGAGCTGGTGAGGAGAAGCACCTGCCCGGGCACAGGCGGGCAGGAGGCCGCCGCCCCGCAGAGGAGGGAGCTGGTGAGGAGAAGCACCTGCCCGGGCACAGGAGGGCAGGAGGCCGCCGCCCCGCAGAGGAGGGAGCTGGGAGGAGAAGCCCCTGCCCGGGCACAGGAGGGCAGGAGGCCGCCGCCCCTAGCCAGGGCAGAGGCTGCACTCACAGTCTTCTCTTTGGGAGGCTCTCTCCAACGTGCAGTGGGTGCTGGTTGACTGAAGCAACTGTGTAGAATCTGAACGGGACCGGAGGTTGTGCAGTGGGCTCTGGAGACGGAGCGCAGGCTCCACCTGTACGCTTGGTCCGCGCTCGGACAGCCCCTGTGGCCTCTGGCACCTGTCGGGCCTTGCGCTTTGTGATCTGGGCACCAGCCCCTGCGGCCTTTGACTCCGTAGTTGGGACGAGGGTCCTGCTTGGCCTCTGCCACCTCCTGGTGTGTCTCGTCTTGTGAAGTCTCCTCTAGGTCTCCTCTATGCTCATCCCCCATCGTCCCCAGCTGAGCCCGCGACTGTGAGTGAGGCCGGCGAGCTCCCTTGGCTGGCTGGGCCCTGCTCCCGGCCCCCGTCTCCGCTGTCCGGGGGCTGTGGTGCCAGCGGGTCCTTCCCTACATTTGCTCCAGACACAAGTCCAGGGGGGAAACTGAATTTCCATCCTTTAAGAGTCGAGTTGTATAAACACTTGTGACATTTTCATCTGGGCTGGGAGCCGAGCGGACCTGTTTCCCACGGACAGGCCCGGCCTCCGGGTGACGGGAGGGAGATGAAGGCTGCGCCGCCCAGCACCTTGCCCATCCTTGAAAGGACAGTGCCCACCTTCTGCAGAAGGAAAGACAGTCGCACAATGTGACTGAAAGATGGTGAAATGCAGCTTTAAAAAACTACTTGCAGAGCGTGGTTTCTTCGCTCCAGTAATTCCATGAGTGCATAGTTCTTTTCACACATTTTATGTAAAGGAAGGAATTTGCAAATGACAGCTGGGGGAGGGGCTCGGCAGGCCTCTAGTCTGACCCCCACTGGCGCTGGGTCCCCCCAGGGAGAGAGCACAGGTGAGCCCCCCTCGCCAGGCCCAGCCGGGCCAGAGGAATGCAGGAAGCAGGCCAAGTTAGACGCCAAGGTTCACTTTGGCTCCCGAGGCCAGAGATTATTTAGGGAGACTCGGGCAGTCCTCCGAGGTCAAGCAGGGGGCAGAAGATGACATTTATGAAACCCGTGGCCATAATGAAAGTGTTTCGTTTCTTTCTCAGGAGTGTAAGTGGACACGGAGGTGCTTCCTCAGCTGCGTGGCTGTTGCTGGGTCTTCAGCATGCAGTGCAGGAGACTCCGGCAGCCTCGGAGAGCGGAGGGCAGGCTCCAGCTGCGGGGCCTGGGGCTCTGCAGCCGCCAGCCTGGGTCACCGCGGACCCTCACTCCAGACCCAGGCTCCGCGAGCGCCCAGCACTGCTCACCAAACAGCCGCAAACCGCTGCCGATGCGGTGGGCAGGCGCCAGCGCCGGCCGGCGGCCCAGCACACTCCAGGCTCCCCGCCGGCCGGTCTGCAGCCCACCGCGCTGCGGGTGGCCGCAGGACCCCAGCCTGGCAGGCCTCTGCTTCCACTCACTTCCGGGGCCTGCTCCTGGAGCAGCCGCACGAGGCCCCCCCCCCCCCCCCCCCCCNCCGCCCGGGGCCCCCCCCCCCCCCCCAGGCGGCTCCCGTGCACACGCGCTGCGCCAGCACCCACCTCCAGAGGCAGGGACACCCACGCGTGCCGTCCGGGTCCCACGGTGAGGCCATGGGACGCTCACCCCTTCAGGACCCGCTCCGGCTACTGTGCGCTGGAGCAGGGCGTGTCCCGCTGGGTCTGCAGCGAGCTCGCAGCCAGGGCCACCCGCCCCCACGCCGCCCGTTGCCCAGCTCCGCCCCACGGGCGCGGCACCGGCCAGGCTGCCGTCCGGCCGGCGCTGCAGACATGTCCAAGTGCAGGGCAGCGCCGTCCAAGCAGAGGCAGCCCGGCCGCTGGCACAGTGACCTCACCTTCAACCCCGCAGAGCTGCGAGCGAGCTATTGTTTTCATTTGGGAGGAATTCAGTGAAGAACATTATTTCTTGGCTCAGTTCAAGCCCAGTTATTGAGGCTTATTATATGCAAGTGGTTTCTGTTGTTGGCTTCTGGCGCAGCCCCAACCCTCACCAGGACCCGCAGGTGCGGGGCCCACAGACAGCAGGGGCGGGGGTCCCGCAAGGCAGGAGCCCAGAGCCGCGGGGCGCCCACGCCCAGGGTGGACGGGCCTCCCCGGTCCTCAGGCCTCCCCAGTCCTCATTGTCAACGGTTTCCTGCAAACTTCCCGTCACCCAGTCCCCTCGAGTGTCTCTTTACGTATTTCTCAGACTGGTCCCAGTCCAGATAAGCCCCTTCTCCAAAGCCAGGCAATTAATAATTAGGGCACTTCGTTTATAATTTAATGAAGTAGCTAATAAATGTGTGCAAATTTCCACACTATACATTACCAGAGCAAAAGACAATCACAATAATTACTTAAAGTAAATTTGCTGTAGACAATCAAAATGTGTATGTGCAGCTTTAAGCGTTTCGTTAGCCTCGTTTCGTGGGACACAGACGCATTCATGTGGATAATATAATTGGGGACAGCTCTTACAGGAAACAAGGAAAGTAATTATTACAAACAAAAGCACTCATCTTTGAAGACTGGAATTTTCTACCCACGCAGGAGTGCGCCCAGGAAAATGAAGAAAAGCCCGTCAGCTCCCGGACTGCACCCGCGAGCGGGGAGCCACTTCCAGCGCATCACCCGGGCGGCCTCACTGCAGCTCCTCGCTCCTGGGGCTCCCTCCTGGCCCACCCGCGTGGGCGCCTCCACGCGCCGCCCTTCGCCCGGACCGACCCTCTGGGCTCGCTGCGGGGCTGTGGGCTACGTGGGGAGCACAGCGGTGGGAGGAACACGAGCCCGCGGGGGCAGAGGACGGGCCGACGCAGAGACGGGAGGACCGCGCCCGCGGCCGTGCGGGCCGAGCGGCGTCCCTCTCCGAGGGCGCAGGCCTGAGACAGCGCTGCCGGGAGGCCGCGCCGCCCTCGTCTCCAGGGATAGCCCTGCGCGCAGAGCCAGCGGCGGCCGAGACGCCGCCGGAGGCCGCGCTTTCCTGAGAAGCTGCCCCTGCGCACAGGCTTCCCAGCCAGGGCGGGTGGCGGCTGCGAACAGCGCGGACCCTCGGCCCTGGGGCAGGCCCGACGGCCGCTTTGCCTGAGTCTACCAGGACGGCCAGCACGTGCCAAGTCCCCACGAGTGTGAGGCGCGAGCGGGGCCGGGCTCGCCGGGTGGAGCCCATCGGGGCCACTCCGGTTC
This sequence comes from Galemys pyrenaicus, assembly GCA_019455555.1. NCBI lineage: Eukaryota > Metazoa > Chordata > Mammalia > Eulipotyphla > Talpidae > Galemys > Galemys pyrenaicus. The sequence goes on along the minus strand of JAGFMF010011852.1, from coordinate 597,898 downwards.
CGGGGTCTTCGCCCCACACGCACGACGTGCGTCACGGGACACGGGGGCTTATCCCGGAGACAGCCAGGGGACCCCGCTGACTCCTCGCGTCGCCACAGGACGCCTCCAGGCCTGTCCTCCCAGCCGGCTGCCCTCGCCCAAGCCCCAGCCCTCCTCCCACGCCCCTGCCCCGTAAGCCGCTCCCCGCTGCCCCTGGGCGGGGCGCACCCTCGTGGGGCTTCTCCGCTCCAGGCGAGCCCGTCCACTGGGGCGTGGCCTTCGCGCTGCTCACAGACTCTCTGAGGCGCTGGCCTGGCGGGTCGCCCGCAGCCGAATGGACAGGGGTGGGGGAGGGAGACTGTGACGAGCCCGCCGGTCAGGTCCCGCACGCCAGCGGCCTGTGGCAAGCGCGGTCCCGAGGCCGTCTTCCTGCTCTTGTGCGCACAGCAGCTCGGTGAGGACGCTGGTCCTGCGCGCTGGACGTGGTTATGGGCCGGCCTGGAGCATCTTCCGGCGCAACCAAGGTGAAACCGCCCCACGGGCCGCGCCGCCTGGCGCCGGACAGGCCCAGCCGGGCAGCCTTGCTGGGGCCCGCAGCGGGTCCAGTCACCACGCGCACGGTTTTCCTCACAAACGCCCGGGGGGCAGGGAGGCAGGAAGGTCCGGCTGAGCTCCGAGGCTGGGGCCTGGCCTCCCCTTGCGCCCGCGCGGCCAGCATCTGCCCCCTGCCTGCCGGGCCCCGCGGCCCCTGACCTCTGCGCCCCCAGAGCCTTCCGGGCCTCACCTCTGCAGACGCAGCGAGTCCCGGCAGCTGTGAGAGATCACGAAGAGTGAGACGGATCTGAGCTGGAGTAAGAAGAAAAGAAGGCGTCGGCACCTCGGCTGCCCAGCTGGTTTCCATTACCCCAGGCCCGCTGGTTCCAGGCGGCCGGCCCCGGGCCCCAGGCCGGTCCACTCTTCCTCTTGACTGCGCCACGTGACTGCAGCCGGGCTCCCTGCCTCGCCCGGTTGGGCTGCCCTCATTTTTATCTCCAGCGAGCCCATCTCAGCTCTTCCAACTCATTAAAGAAATAAGTGGTTCTATAAATCCCTAAAGTTTTATAAATAAAGCTCATTTGAAATCGGTTTTATGATATGCTTTGGATAGTTCTGTTTAATAAGGTTTTGTTTGATGTCTTGAGAGTCACATGGGCCCAAACAAAGGCCCCGCGGTCCCCAGCCAGCGCGGCGGTTCCCGCGGGCAGGCTCCGAGCCTGGGGCCCGCAGTGCCCGCACGGGGTGTGGGGGGTGGGGGTGGGCGGCCCCCCCCTGCCCGGCCCGACCCACCGCAGCGGCGCCGCGCGGCCCGGGGTGCGGGCGAGGGGCGTCTGCGCGGGGCGGACGCTGGCGCGGGAGGCCCTGTGGGGTCCGGCTGTTGGGCATCTGAATCCCGAGGCGGACTGTGGCGTCTGGGGTGACATTCCGGAGACGCCCTGGCTGACTCTGAGAGGGCAGCGGAGGAGGCGGGAAGCAGGGTGAGGAGAGACTCATTGATGAAGAAGTCAGCTCAGCTCCGTGCAGCAGCGCTCCACACGCCGTTCGCATAGGCGCGCGCTGGCCCGGGCCGGCGCTGAGCGCGGCCACGCCCGGCCACGCCCGCAGGGCCCGGCTTGGCGCGGGAGACTCGCGGGAGCCCGCTCTGCGCTCCGCCCCGCGCTCGGCCCCTGCGCTCGGCCGCAGGGTTCGCGCCCCGAGCTCTTGCCTCGGACTGCGGAGGTTCCCACCTGCCCGTTTGCGACCCGAGCGCGTCTTGCGGCGGGTGTCAGGGGGCTCCCGGCGGCGGTCGGGGGCCTCTCTGCGCGCCCCGCCTCGCTCCCCCGGTCATCTGCGGTTTCCCGCACGTTTCACGAAGCCTCTGCCCATCTGGAACTCATCTTGCATGAGATATGGATCTAACTGCTTTTTTTACAGACTATTTTTCAGTTGTCCTAACACTTTTATTGAACATGTAACGTGTTTCCGGCTTATTTCTGAGACCTTTTTATCAGAGGCTGAACCCGCTGCACAGGCCGCTCTGGCCGCTCGGGCCGGGTGTCCGGCGGTCAGCCCTGTGCAGCAGCGCGTGGATGCCGCGGACAAGCTAGTAACGTCCACGTCTCCTTATTGATCTTTCTTAGTCCTTATGGGCAACTTTCTAAATTTTCATTTTCTGTATAAGCCCTGGACTTGTCTTGTTGGAGGCAAAACAGGCTGGGGTGAGCTTGGCTGTTTGGGGGCCCTACCTGCAGGCGCTCCCCCCCGCAGCTCCCCTGCACGGGGCGGCGCCTGGGCCAGCGGGAGGTGCGGGGTCACCTGGCCACCGCGGCCGGCTGCACCACTCTGCGCCACCGGCCCTCAGCTTCTTCCTTGCCGGGTGGACCGACAGGTCACTCTTCCTGTCGGACGGGCGAGCAGAGCGCAGCCTCCACCTCCGCGCTCATCCGGGGCGGGGCTGACGGGTCGATGCCCTGGGCGCAGGCAGGGCTGGGCGGGCGGAGGCGCCGCAGAGGTCTCGCTCGGGGCGGGGCGTCTCGGGCTGCCGCCGAGTCGGGCGACGGGCACAGAGTCCCGCGGAGCTCCGGTGTTTCGAGCACAGTCGTTCCAAGAAAAACAGGGGCACAGGGCCGGAGTTCTTCCAAGGCGCTGCCGCCGCGGGCACCGAGCTGATGCTGGTCGTGTGTTCTCAGCTGACGGGAGCCGGCAGAGTGCGTAGAAGAGGGAGGTGCCCATGTGGAAAAGGACAAAATCAACCCTTTCACACAAGCCACGAACGCCTGCTTTCGTCCGAAGAGAAGCGTGACATGCGCGGCGAGCCTCATGCGGCGAGGTCCCGCCCGCGCCGAGGGAAGGGGATGGCAGGGGCGTGCGCGTGGCCGCGGGGCCAGCGTCCTCTCCGCCGCACCGCTGCTCGCTGGGCTCCCCTGGGGGGTGCGAAGTCGCGCCACAGCCCCAGAGACGTGCCGCTGTGTGTATGAGTCGCGCTGCCCCGCAGACAGCGCGTCTCTTCGCCGGCACGCTCCCCTGCGCTGCCCTCAGGCCCTGGCCGCACGGAGGGCCCTGGCGCCCCGCAGACAGCGCGTCTCTTCGCCGGCACGCTCCCCTGCGCTGCCCTCAGCCCCTGGCCGCACGAGGGCCCTGGCGTTTTTCTTCAAGCGGCAGAAACCCTGAGGGGACTAGAGAGCGCAAGGGGAGGCTGGGAGGCCGCCGAGGGCACGCTGCGGGCTGCTCCGCCGGGCCGGGCAGACATGTGGCCAGGGCCTGCCTCCGTTCCCGCCCTGCGTCCACTCTCTCGGCCTGGCCGGGTCTGTCTCGCCTGCCTGTGGCCCGACGGGTATGGGCCAGCCCAGCGAACGTCTGGCCGGGGCTTCAGCAGCGATGGGGACGATGCAGGGCGGGCGTCAGAAACCCTTTGCCGGGCAGTGCTCCGGCAGGGGGGCCGCACCCGCTACCTCCCGCCGGCCCCAGGCCACCCTCGGGCACACGCCCCGTGTCTGGTGCCGCTGGGCCTCAGGCTTCCAGATGCCCCAGCCGTGTTAGTTCAGGCTGTGAAAATCCATTTATTTAGTTTTCGACATGGTCACCGGTTTGGAGGACTTTCGTGTGGCTTTGACTTCGTGCCAGCTTGGTCTGAGTGTCTGCCAGCCCCGGAGAGACATGGTGGCCTTGCCAGCCGCGCATGCGTCGCTGGAACGGCTCCGGGCGTCCCGAGCGGTCAGGAGACGTCCAGCTTCGCGTCCTGCTGGCTCACGGCGGGCCCCTCCTCTCGGTCCCTGGCCGCTGGGTTCCCACTCCACTGTTACATCTGTCCTTGATGTCTGGCAATGCCGATGTGAAAATAACAGGCGAAATACTGCGAGGCCTCCGCTGATCACAGGACTGGGGGGCAGCTCGGGGTCCCGCCTCCGGCCCAGCCCCGCTCCTCCTCCGCTAACAGAGCTGCGGTGCCCCGGCAGTCGGGCCTGGAGGCGATTACTGCACGGCTGAAAGTTGCGTTTGGATTGATGTGCAGAAGAAAGCCGAGCACGGCCTTAGACCTCACTTTCTCTGCTGAAACCACTCAAAGAGGAAGGGAACAACACCCTTTACAATTCAAAACACAAGCTACAGAGAGTAACTGCCCAACGAGGGGAGGCAAGCCCAAGGAAAGACGACCGACAGGCGCGGATGCATCCATCTTCACACGGAGTCTGTGCAGCCCAGTGCTCCAGCCAGGTCTCAGTGCTCCAGCGGGCCCCTAGTGCTCCAGCCTGGCCCCCAGTGCTCCAGCCGGGCCCCCAGTGCTCCAGCCGGGCCCCCAGTGCTCCAGCCGGGCGCCCGGTGCTCCAGCCGGGCCCCAGTGCTCCAGTCAGGACCCCAGTGCTCCAGCCGGGCCCCTAGTGCTCCAGCAAGGACCCCAGTGCTTCAGTCAGGACCCCAGTACTCCAGTCACCGCCCCAGTGCTCCAGCCACCGGCCCAGTGCTCCAGCCAGGTTCAGTGCTCCAGCCTGGCGCACAGTGCTCCAGCCTGGCGCACAGTGCTCCAGCC
>JAGFMF010011852.1:542302-591320 GCA_019455555.1 Galemys pyrenaicus | reverse complement strand
CCCAGTGCTCCAGCCAGGTCTCAGTGCTCCAGCCTGGCCCCAGTGCTCCAGCCAGGACGCCAGTGCTCCAGTCACCGCCCCAGTGCTCCAGTCACCGCCCCAGTGCTCCAGTCACCGGCCCAGTGCTCCAGCCGCCGGCCCAGTGCTCCAGCCGCCGGCCCAGTGCTCCAGCCAGGACCCCAGTACTCCAGTCACCGCCCCAGTGCTCCAGCCGCCGGCCCAGTGCTCCAGCCGCCGGCCCAGTGCTCCAGCCAGGTCTCAGTGCTCCAGCCAGGTCTCAGTGCTCCAGCCTGGCCCCAGTGCTCCGGCCAGGACGCCAGTGCTCCAGTCACCGCCCCAGTGCTCCAGTCACCGCCCCAGTGCTCCAGCCACCGGCCCAGTGCTCCAGCCAGGTCTCAGTGCTCCAGCCGGGCCCCCAGTTCTCCAGCCAGGACCCCAGTACTCCAGTCACTGCCCCAGTGCTCCAGCCAGGACCCCAGTACTCCAGTCACCGCCCCAGTGCTCCAGTCACCACCCCCGTGCTCCAGCCGCCGCCCCGCTCAGCACTGGCATGAGAGGCAGTGAGGATGCCAGGACTTCGCTGGGCTGGTGGTGGCCCACTGACCTTCAGGTCCGGCTGGACTCTGCTGGGGCCGTGGGGCAGGTGCTGGGAGCCGGGATGGCAGTCAGGCCTCAGACAGGAGCTGCGAGCCCGGCGGGGCTGGTGTCGGAGCAGAAGCTGAACTCCACGCTGGCACCGCCAGAACCGCCCCTGGCTGGTCACCACCGCGCAAGTGAGGCAGCTGGACCCCAAACTCGGGCGCCGGCCAGGACAAAAACCACATTCCTGGCGTGCGGGGAAGGCAGGTGGCGTGATAGCGCGTCCCAGCGCACCATCTGCGCACACAGACGGCTGCCTCCAAGCCCGTGCGCATAAATACGGGCTTGGAACGCAGTCGGGGCTCGGGCGGAGCCGCGCCGCCCTCTGCTGCCTGAGCGCCCAGAGCAGAGGGAGGCCTGCTCGCGGGCGCCGAGGACAGTCCCCGGCAGAGGCCGTCTGTCCTGACAGTTGTCACGCGAGCAGCTAGGCGGAGCGCGGGCGGGGCGGGCCCACGGAAAGAGAAGCCAGGGGCGCCGACCCCAGGGGGGCCGGACTGGAGCAGCTCCCCAAGAGCGCGCCCACTGAGCGCGAGCCCGTGATGCACCCAACCTCGGTGCCCCTGCGCACGGCCACTGGGGCACAACGCTCCCTGCGGCAGCGGGAGGCGTGCGGGTGGGGCCGGCGGCGGGAGGCGCGCGGGGCGGGACCGGTGGCGGGAGGTGCGCGGGGTGGGGCCGGCCGGGAAGGCCAGGCGACCGCACCAGGCTGGGAGAACGAAGGGGACATCACCCCAAGGGCCGCACTTGCCGTGAAGCTGCAGAGCCACAGGAAAGCCAGGAAGCCCCATGTGTGCTCACACACGCACGTGTGCAAACCCCTCGTGTGTGCTTGCACACGTGCACGTGGGTGCAAAACCGAGACACGCTGGCACTTGTATCTGTCACTTTAGTGGCAGAAGTGCTGCGTCTGGGAGCCACTGGGGAGGCGCTGCCTGAGAGGGTGTGAGGGTGAACGCTGAGGGCGGTGTGCACGGGCAGGAGGCTGACACGGCAGGGCACGCGCAGACACACCGAGGCGTCTTCCACGGCGAGAGAGAGGAGCGGGCGGGGGAGGGGGGGCGGGGCGAGAGAGGGGGAGGGGGGGCGGGGCGGGCCGTGCGGGGCTGGGGCGCCCTGGGCAGAGACAGACTCAGCTCCCCGGGCCCTGCCTGTCCGGCACACGGGGACGGCGCTCCGGGCGTTTCCATGCCCGCGGGCAGGGGCTGCATGGACTGCAGCCTCTGCTCTGGCATCTCCCGGGCCAGCTCTCCTTGCTCTGCTGCAGCTTCCCCCCCACCCCTCCCCAGGGGCAGTGACCAGCGGGCCCGGGGCTCCACGCCCGTCACTCCCTCCCGCAACCCCTTCGCCACCTTAGAAAGCTGCACGGTTGGGTCCCCTCAGGGCATCCAGGGCGGCCAGAGAGGTCTGGGGCGGGCGGGGCTTGGCTCTGGGGGCGGCCGTCGGCCCGTCGGGAGGTGCCTGCGCAGAGCCGCGGACACCGCCAGGACCGCTGGAGAGTACAGGGCGGCTCCCAGAAAATGGAGCTGCGACTGGAAAATGAGCTGCCGCGTGCGGTGGCGCGAGGCGCGTGGGCTCTTCGGTGCCGTCCTCTGTGCCACGAGGGCCAGGTGACGTGTTAGATAAACTGCGACCAGCGCGGGGCCAGCGCTGACCGCGTCCAAGCCTGACCTCGTGCTCGCTGGGAATCCCGTTTCCGACGGGGCTCGGCCGGCTCCCTGCTGGCCGGTGGCACTAGCCCACTGTCGGCGCCCCTGTGGCCCACGCAGCACTGCGGAGCGAGCACCCGGCTGTCGGCTGCGGGCACCGCCGGCCCTGAGGCTGCGCGGCCCCGGCCCCGCAGGTCGCTCGTTGGAAGGCGTTTGGGGGAGTTGGGATGTTTAGCGCCCTGTTTCCTCGGCAGGAGGCAGATGGCCACACTTGCCCAGGGCACAGGGATAAGACACGTTCCCTATCAGCCTTATCAAGGGAGGTTTACGCTTCAACATACAAATGCATTGTGGTATCTGCGGCCTGTAAGACGTGTGCGGTGCAAAATCCTGTTGGTTTAATAGCCACTAAATAGCTCCCACACGAACACGAAGGCGCTGGCTGCCAGTGGGGTCCCTGGAAGACAAAGGCTTCTGAGCCGGTCACCGCCCAGCGCTGCCATGCGGCCCCCGGACACAAGCACCCACCGCACTTTGGGGCAGCTTCTCTGGACTGGCGTTCTGGTGAGGTCGGACGTTCTGGGGAAAGAACATGCATTTGTCGCTCTTCTCCAAGAAGAGATAAGGGCGGAGTGGCGGAAACTGTCCCCTGGCCTGGACTCTAACAAGAAATGTGGACTTTAGATTATTTTCCTGACCCGTTTAAAGGAAAGTAAGGAAACCGACCTGATTTCCGAGTGGGAAGAAATGTTTCTTCTCCAGAAGCGTGTTCTCTGGCTCGGCGGCCCACCAGGAGAAAGCACACGCGTGTGGCCTCACCGGCAGTCTGAACACACATCTCCTCCCTGCCGCAGGCTGCCTGTGCCCGCCTCCTGCCCACTCTCACGCCCGCTGGGGCCCCAGCCGGCGCTGGCCACGCCCTTCTCCTGCCGACCTGCTGTTTCTCCCCAGCGAACCTGCAGGCCTGTTTCGCAGCTCTAGCTCTGCTTTCTGGAGATAAGTTCCGTCGAAGCCAAGGAAAGGAAGAAATTTAAACTTCGCTTTGGAAATTAGATTAGGAAAGAAGAAACAGCTAGGACCTAATTTACCGTTTGTTTTAATAACGAGCGTAAAACATGAGTCTATATGCCTTTGATGTAGAGCGGCATTAAATATTTTATCGTGGAGGCAATGTAACCACATCTTGACCTCATTCTTTGGCTCCGCTCGTAGCTATGTCTGCGTATCTCCAAAACACTCTGATTTGTTTCACCGAGTTATGCTCTTAAACAGCCTCATTGTTTCAGAGAAGCACTTCTGAGCCTTGCCACAGCCGCTGCGAGCAGCCGTCCGGCAGGGGCGAAGCGGCTGTGTGTGGCTGCAGTCGGTAACGTGTAGGAGACTCGCTCCTGCCAGCAGAAGCTTCTGACCGGATCTTTCGCTTGCAGTGACCAGGGCACTCCGCTAGCAGGGGCGGCTTTCGGACGCCCCTTGCTGCCCCCACTGCAGATGACACCGGCCTCCCAGCCTGCTGCACAGGTGTCTCCGGCGCCCCGCGCTGCTGGCGCCCGCCTGGTGTCAAGCCAGCTGCTCTTGAGCTACACGGAACGAAAGGCGTGGGCCGTGTCCTGCAGAAGGTTCGTGTCCCCCGTGGCTGAGCACGCCGTCGTGCCAAACGCACAGCAGCAGCGGGGAGGACGGAAGCAAGGCCCGGGCGGCCAGCCGAGCCCTGGGAGAGCGGTGGCTGTGCAGGGCGGGCAGTGGGCAGGACGTGGGAGAAGCGCGCAGGGCGTCTGGGTGGGCAGCGCAATGGCGCCCGCCTGCAGCCCCTCGCCCGCCCCCCGAAGGGCACGCGCCCTCCCGGCCGCCTCCTGCGGCATCATGCCGCTGCGCTTGTCTCGCTGGCTGCGGCAGGCGCACGTGCGGCCAGGGCGTCCGGAGCGCGGCCCTGCTGCCCCAGCGCGCTGCTCAGCCCACCCTCGGCGCGGGGTCGCAGGTCTTGTGTTTTGCTCCCGAGAGTGTCTTTGGTTACATCCGTGCGTTTCTGCTCTCAGACGACTCCTCTCACCTGTTCTGTCCATTCGCTTCTGTTTTCCCAAGCGCTGGGCGGGCGCAGCGTGACGCAGAGGCCAGGCCGCGGCGGGGCTGACCCTTCTGTGCTGGTCGCCCCGGAGCCGACGGCCGCGCCCGAGGGACGCCGCAGGGCCACGGGGCGGAGACGAACTCGCAGAGGCCGACACTGCCTGCAGACAAGCGACGAGACTGAAAGCTTAACTTGAAAACTGCCATTCATGACACACTCGAGTGAAACGACGAGGCACACGCCCGTGTCCGGAGCGCTCTGAGCTTGCTGAGCGCGTCCGCGTGCGCCGCAGGGCGAGGCAGTACCCGCGCCCACAGACGAGGCCACAGGCGTCAGCCCGGGGGCCACGCGCCGGGGGCGTTGCCCCTCGCGCACAAGAGCAGCTGCCCCTGGCCCGCCCCAGAGTCACCTCGGCCCAGCGGGAGCTGCGGAGGGCTCGTCGCCGCGGCGAGGACCGGGCGGTGCTGCTGAGGCTGGGCACCCCGAGGGCTGCGGCCCTGGCCCCTGCTCCCTCGTCTGTCTTTGGGGTCCCGCTCGTGGGCGCAGGTGTGCGCGTGCGTGTGGCCCCCACAGCCTGGGCGTGGCAGGACCAGAGACCCTGCCCCCCGGCGGGACCCCGTGCCCCCCAGGCAGCGTGTGCTGTGCTTCGCTGCAGCGTGGTTTGTTTGGTAATTTTCTGCAAGAAAAACAGAGAAAACGAGAGCTGTGAAATTCGCCATTACCCACGACGGGTTATCTGATGGGAAGTGGAGCTCCGAGGGTGGCGGCGGCCTCCGGACGGCCTCAGCGCGCGGGCGGCGGCCCGCCCAGGACCCTCCGTGGCGGCCCGGTGAGGGACGGCCAGCGGGCCTGGGCGCCGGACACCGAGCCAGCGCTGGTGGACAGACCGAGCGGCACCAGGAGCCGGCGCTCAGCGCGGACATCAGCGAAATGCTGTTTCGATGTTAAATTGAATTAAAAACCATTTTCAAGAAACAAAGAAACGCAGAGCGCTGGACACTACCTGGCGGCGTTTTCCGCTGGCCCGAGGGGACGGCGGAGGAGCCCAGGCGCCCACGGAGGCCTGCGGCCACCACCTCCACACAGCCGTCCTGCCCACACAGCCGCGCCGGCTCGGCTTCCCTCGCTGACCAGAAGTCAGGGCGGCGCCCTGCGGCTCAGCGCTGACCGGCAGTGTACGCCCTTCTCCCTGGGCCTGGCGTGTTCCCTGCGCCCAGCGGGGTCAGGCGTGGGCTCCGCTCGCCCGTGCCCGCCCCCCGCACCCCGCGGCGGCACCTGACCACCCGTGGCCCGCCCAGCGCGCAGTACCCGAGAGGACGCCAGCTCTCGTCCGCACACTGAGGACCCCGCCAGCCCGCTGCGAGCGGCTGCGGGTCTTCAGTGCCAGGACACCAGCCGCCCGGGTTTCCTGAGGCCCGGCCCGGATGACCGGCCCGGAGGCCATGCCCGTCTGCGGCCAGCGGGACCAGCGCTGGGAGGCACAGGGCCTTCTGGGAGGGGAAGCGGCCCGAAGAACGAGCACCATTTCCTCCAGTCGGGCGCAACGCCGGTTTGTTCCGGCGGGCGGGAGCATCTCGCTGCGCCCAGGCCCACCGTCCCCGCGCTGAGCCTGCGGGCGGCCACGTGCGGGCGGGGCTCAGCAGCCCCTGGGGGCTCGCGGGACAGGGAGGGCCGGCGCACGCTGCACGTCCAGGGCTGACCACCACACCAGACGCGCTGGCCTGGAGCAGCAGGCTCGGGGAATGGCCGTTGGACCAGGCAAAGGGTGAGGCCCACCGAGGGCAGGCCTCTGAGATGCTGCCCCGTCCAGATCCAGGACTGGGGAGGGGCGCGCCCCACACAGCCCTGGCGCCTGCCCAGGAGGGCCGCGCTGTGCGCCCCTGGGCACCAGAGTCCAGCCCAAAGCCCCCTGCACGCCCTCAGCGGCTGGCGGCCGGCGGGTGTGTCTGACGGGGTCCAGACAGCCCCACACAGGGCAACCCCACACCAGGCCGGCCAGCCCGGCGTCCCACCCGCTGTCCCTTCTTTGTTGGGGGGCTATGGCCACGCACCCCCGCGGCCACTAGTGTCCCCGCGGCCTCCCTGCCAGAGGCTGGGGGAGCTGCAACAAACACGCCCCATTTTCTTCATAAAACCGTTTCCATGTGAGAAAAATTCGAGCTCGTTTTTCTCCCCTTACCCTCTCTCTTCACGTCATGCTTCACAATCTTGAAGCATACGCAGCCTGGTTTTCGCAAATGTGCTGATGGTGTCACACGTGGGCTTTAGTCTGTTTCCCAAAAACTCGCAGTGCTTTATCGGCATCCTGGAGAGGGATAAGACTCGCTCGTTCTGGGTTTAACTGTTGAGCGGAGATCTCCGAGGGCGGTTGAAGCCCCACCGGCGCTGTGCTCGGAGGTGTCTCGCCTCAACATAGTGTCATGTCCTGAAAGGCACTAAGTTTAGTTGGATCAAGGTTAGTCTGTGCACACAACAACGTTTCGAAAGCGAAACGTAAGGACAGCTAATTTCACCCCAAGAGGATCGTGCGGGTCCCCAGAGGCCTCCAGAGCCGGCCCGGCGAGGACCACCGCCTCGTGGACGCAGGCTCCGGCGGCGAGCAGAGCCGGGCAGGACTGTGCAACGCGCTGTCTCTCTGGGTGACCACCCTTCCGAATATCTGGGCATCAGATGCGCCTCCTGTTTGAAGGAATCGCGAACAATCCTGAGTTCTCCCGTAACCGTTTCTTTCAAAACGCGAGCTCCGGCAGAGGCACGTCGCCCGAACGAGCAGCTCCCTCAGCCACCGTCACGTCGCCTGCGTCACCTGCGCGGAGAGGAAGCACGTGCACACACACACACCCATGCACACACGCACGCACGCACACACGTGCACGCACACACGTGCACACAGCACACGCGCACACACCCAGGCGCGCGCACACATGCACACATCGTCTGAGCGCCCTCCGATCCCGCCCGGCAGTGGCAGCCAGTAAAGAACAGGCATTTTCAGCTGTTGGGCCTCAGGACTGAGGGCCTTGGGCGGCGCCGGGCCTGCGCTGGGCGTGCCTGGGAGTGCTGGGGCTCCTGCCGCCGCCCGCAGGTGACGTGGCCCCCCGCGGAGCCAGAGCCGCGCGCCCACCACCGACGGCCGCGTGCACGCTTCTCAGGCATCGTCTCGCTGCGTTTGGGTTTAAAAACTGGCTTGAAGCCGAAGCCCAGCAGGCTTGGAGGCCGTTCCAGAAAAGGGTGGCCGGGAGGCCTGAGCCCTGACTGCGGCGGGGCCACCTCAGAGGTCACCAGCTTAACCGGGTGGAGCCCGGTCGTCTGCCCACAGCGGCTGTGGCCTGGGGTGCGACGCTGGGACCTGGCTCTCACGGGACCTGGCTCTGGAGGCGCCGGGGCCTCGCCACAGCCCCGCTCCTGCTGCCCACGGCCCGGAGCCCCCGGCCAAGCCCTGCGAAGCGGCCACTGCCCAGAGCCAGGGGCCCAGGCGCCAGAGACAAGTCAAACCGGAGGTGAGCGGCCGGCCTCGGGCGCCTCCAGCAGGGCAGACCACGACTCCCGCTGGGGCGCTGGCCCGCAGAGGGGGACGCTCACGGGCTGGGGTAGGCCGCTTTGGCCCATTCTCCCAGCCTCCGCTCTTCTCTCGCGCCCCCTGTGGGACGTGCGAGTGTCTGACTCGGGCCCAGGGCTGCAGGGGGCCGTGGCCCGGTGCTGAGCCAGCAGGCGCTTTCCTGCGGGACACGCGACGGTGACCCCAGGGCCCTTGGCCTACCCAAGCCGCTCGCTCACGCAGCCGCACCTGGATTCCGCCTGCTGGCCCAGAAACAAACCTGCTGAGCCTGGCAGCGGGCAGCGAGGAGGTGAGGGCCGAGGCCACAGACGCTGGCCACCACGCTGCGGCGCCGGGACTGTGGCCTCGCAGGCGTCCTGCGAGGCTGTGGTGAATGCAGGGCTGGACCTGAGGACATTCCCAGGCCTAGCGGAGCGGGGCCTCTGCCTCCCGGGCGCTCTCCTCTCGTCCCCAGGGAGCTGGCTGGGACTGGCTGGCGGGAGGGGGCCTGGCCTGCCTTCTGGTCCTGCCTGCCAGGCCTTTGAACTGTAAAAATAAATGGAGAATAGAAGCGCATTGTGCTGGGGCCTGGCTCTGCCGGAGCAGGCGCGGGGTTTACCTTGGCGCGGGCCCCACATGTGGTCGGGAGGCGGGAGAACAATGTGAGGTGTGGGCTGGGGCTGGCTGCACGGCCGCGGGAGGCCCCTCCCGCCAGGGCGCCCTGGACGTGGCCCTGCACCCCGGGGCCAGGCCCGCCCTCCCCACTGCTCCCGGGGGGCGGCCCGGCCCTGCTCTGCTTCTGGGGGCTGCGGGGCGGGGCCGGGCCTGTCCCCTCCCCAGCAGCCTGCACCCCAGGTCCCCTTCACTCAACCTGGGGGTTTGGAATTTGCGGTCACTGGGTGTTTGTTGTTTTTGGCTGAGCCGTTCTCTCCCGCTCTCTTTTTCAAGGCCAGAGTAACACACACTGCCGGCCCGGCTCCCTGCGCCTTCATTCCCCTGCTGCTTGCAGCGCTCCGCCTTCCCGGCTCAGCGAGCAGACTTGGCTCAGACGCGCCGGGTCTCTTAAAGGCAAGAGGCCTGGGCTGCGGGCTGCGAGCGGCTTCCCTGCTCCAGGAAGCGCCGAGGCCCTGGGAGGTTTTCAAGGCCAGGTCTCGGGTTCCACAGCCCCCTCTCAGCTGCCGGCGCTTTCTCTGGCCTGCTCGGTGCCCGCCCGTGCCCGCGGGAGGCGCAGAGCAGACGCAGGAGGCCTCCCACAGAGACCCGCTGTGCCCGGGCAGGGCCGAGGCGCCCACAGCGGCCGGGGGCTTTGACACGACACCCACGAAGGCACCAGCTCCGGCCGCTGTCAGGACGGGGGGTGGGGGCGCGACGTCCCCGAGGAGGTCTGCACTGGCTGGGCCGCAGGCGGGCACCGGGCAGCGCGCTGCGCCCTGGAGCCACGGGCGAGGCCAGCCTGACGGCCCCCAGGGCCCGTGCTCACTCAGGCTCCGGGGCGGTGCTGTCCAGGCGCTCGCCCTGTTCTGGATCGTCCAGGGGTGCGGGTGGGTGTTGGCCCGGGACGCGTCACTGACCACCGGTCCATCAGCAAGAGGGCGCTCCGGCCAGCCCCGTGCCGGCGTGGGGGCGGGCGCCAGGCCCCACTGCCAGAAGCGGATAGCAGCCGGGCCAGCGGGCAGCGCCAGAGACTCCCGGGCAGAGCCGCGTCAAGTCCGACAAAGGGGGCTGGCCGTCAGAGGGGACCGGCGATAAAGGATGTTTTGGGCAGTAGTTTGTGAAGATGCAAGTGAGGAACCAAGGCCAAGACACCTGCAGCCGCTTAGTGTGCGCCTTCGTGACGCTCAAGCTCTTGTCAGAAAGGGCCTAAATTCGCTTTCTAGCCGCTGGCGCCCGTGCCGGTACCGAGTGTGTCGGCAGCGCCCTGGCGGTGGCTGCGGCGGCCGCGGCGGCCGCGGGGCGTCGGGGGGCTCGGCCCCGTCCAGGCCCGGCCTCGGAGCCAGAGGGGCGTCCTGCCCATGCCCCGGCCAGCTCCCCGCGTGGCCGCGTGCCGGCGGCCAGTGCAGGAGGAAGGCGGCACGCGACCCGGGGTCAGGCCCCAGTCTGGCCTGGAGGCGCCGGCTCTCCCCTTGCTGCGTCCAGCCGCTCTGAGACACGAGGGGGAGACCACGCCTCTCGGCGGCCGTTAGTCCTATGCCTGGTTTCACCTGCAATACTTAAAAATGTAAGTATTTTAGGACCCTCCCTGGGGGCGCAGCGGGTGGAGCGTCGCACTGTGGGGCTTCCGCAGCCACTGCAGTCTGAGCTCGATCCCGGCTGGGGGGGACCCCCAGGGCGCAGCAGACCCCTCCTGCCCCCCGCTACCCCCTCAGCAGTGTGCTTCAGTCGATTGCCTGTTCTGCTCCCCGCTCTGTCTCTGGGGAGTCCTCTCACCCCCACACCTCTGGCCTGTGCCCCGGCTCTAAATGCATAAATAAATTTTTTTAAAAAGTATTTTAAAAAAAGCAAGCATTTTAAATATAGAGAAGTATTTTTAAAATACTTAAATAATAACAGTGGCCTCATATCGCAGCGGGGTGCAGTAACAGCGCCGGCTGCTGTTCAGACGCAGTGTCCACGCTTGGGAGCCAGGAGACCCAGGCGGGAGGTGCTGGGGCCTCGGCCTGCGGGGCCCGCTGGACGGGGCGACACGGGGCCCGACCGCGCCCACGTCTGAGGCCACAAGCCACGCTCATTTCAAGTGCTCCAATTCTTAGTTTTTCAGAAGCATGAAAACGTTAAATGAGAATCTAGAAGTGACCAACGTCTCTGAACATTTGTGACCCAGTTTTCAGGCTCCCGGGACCCCAGAGAAGGGGCTGTGGGCGCGGGGTCCCCACGTCCAGGAACGGTCCTGTGAGCGCGAAGAGGGACTGTGCACCCCGGCCGGAGGCGGCGTCGTGGAGACCGGCCGTTTGAGCCCGCGGAGCCGGCCGGCGCTCGGCTCTGCCCGCCGGCACCGGCCGCCCAGGGCAGTGCGTCTCCCCGACTGAGCTCTGCGGCCAGCTGCATCGCGTCCCCTCCTCTCCGGCGCCGCCGAGGCCGCTCTGCCTTCGATGCACGTTTAATTCAACGCTCCCCAGAGCAGATGAAACCGAACAGCCTGCCCGGCCGCATCGCGACCCCGTTTTGCCAAAAGGACCCAAGTCTCCGGTCCTCCTGTTGAAAGTCCAGACCCGTCCATCAGGCTGGACGCACGCCCGCGCAGCTCGCCTTCTGGGGGCTCCCCCGGCCTCGGGGAGCCCGGGTGGCATCCGCAGCGCCGTCCGCCCCAGGCCACCCTGAGGACGGCGTCCTCGGCCAGGCCGCGCCACCCGCTTCCAGCCCCACGCCTCCTCCGGTCACTCCCTCAGCAGAGGCCTGGCGCTGCGGCCCTCGCAGGCCGCCGCGTGCCCAGCGTCTCTGGCTGCCCCGCGGCGCCAGGGGTCAGCGCGGCCTTCACGTGCGCTGGAGCGGCCGGCCGCCCGGGCCTCTGGTGGCCAGCCCGTTAGGCCCCGGTGCCGCTCCCGGGGGCGCCACTGCGGGCCCCGTGCGGGCTGTCCTCTTCCTCGCCAGGGCTCGCGCTGCGGGTTCTGGCCACTCCCATGCCCAGGGTGCCTGCCGCGGCCACGCCCCGCGCCACCAGCCGCCCGGCTCCGCCGCCGCCCCGCGTGCTGTGCGCCAGCCAGGCCGCGGTGCCGGTCGGGCTTCTGGACGCCTTGGCCCGAGCGTGTCCGTGAGCGCCTGTCTCTGTCTGCCTGTGGCCACCGCAGGGGATGTTCTTCGCTCCGCCTGCCCGTTTCTCAGCTTGCTCGTCTCTTTTCCTGGTGTCGTAAAGCGCAGAGCTGAGGCGCCCACCTCGGCTGCTCCGCCTTGGCGACAGGCCGGGCCGACGCGAAGTCACTCTGCCGACGTTAACAGACCATCGCGTTTCTGGCATGTTGCATTTTTGATGCTGCTGATGTGAAAATACTTTCTGATTTCCACGTGCTTTTCCCTTTCTATCTGGCGAGTGATTAGTGAGGACACTCAGCTGCATGTCCACGGGCCGGCAGACAGAAGGATACTCAGCTGAGCATCCACGGGCAGGCAGACAGGACACTAAGCTGCGTGTCCACGGGCAGGCGGACAGAAGGACACTCAGCTGAGCGTCCACGGGCAGGCAGACAGAAGGACACTAAGCTGCGTGTCCACGGGCTGGCGGACAGGAGGACACTCAGCTGCGTGTCCACGGGCAGGCGGACAGGAGGACACTCAGCTGGGTGTCCACGGGCCGGCGGACAGGAGGACACTCAGCTGCGTGTCCACGGGCCGGCGGACAGGAGGACACTCAGCTGCGTGTCCACGGGCAGGCGGACAGGAGGACACTCAGCTGGGTGCCCACGGGCCGGCGGACAGGAGGACACTCAGCTGCGTGTCCACGGGCCGGCGGACAGGAGGACACTCAGGTGTGTGTCCACGGGCCGGCGGACAGGAGGACACTCAGCTCCGTGTCCACGGGCCGGCGGACAGGAGGACACTCAGCTGCGTGTCCACGGGCCGGCGGACAGGAGGACACTCAGCTGCGTGTCCACGGGCCGGCGGACAGGAGGACACTCAGCTGCGTGTCCACGGGCCGGCAGACAGGCTGCGGCTGCTCAGGCCTGGCCTCGTGCTGGGGGTCTCGGCACACCCGGGCGCCTGGAAGGGCGAGGCCCGGCGGGGGCGCATCCCGAGAAGGGAGCGGGGCGTGGCCTCAAACGTTGAAAAGAGCCTCCCGGACAGGCTGCTGGTGGGGGCACCGTGCCAGCGCCGGCGCCGGGAGCCCTTCGTGGGGGGCGCTCTGAGCACCCCGCCCCAGGTTGTGGCGCGCCGGGCACTGCCCACAGGCTCGGGGCCTTGGCGGGGCCGGGGGGCCGCCGGCCAGACTGCGGTCAGCAGGCTGTGTCCAGCAGATGCCATCAGGAGGCGGAGCCGGCCGGCGTCCAGAGGAGAGCGTGTCCTCTCCAGCGTCCGCTGGGTGGGGTGGGGTGGGAGGACACGGGGACCCTGCGGCCAGCGTGCCGGGGTGTGGGCCCCTCGGCCCCTTGCGCCCCGCAACGCCAGCAGACAGGCCGGGCGCCCCCGGGCCCGCGATGAAGCCCGGCCGGCCGCCGTCCCGGGAGACAGGCCTGGCCGCTGCCCGCCGTGCGGAGCCCTTCGCGGGCAGGGGCGTCCCGCCGGCAGCCGGTGTCAGCGGGACGCAGGCGAGCGCCGTGTGCTGACGGCTGTTTGCGGTAAACGCTCCGCAGCAGGTTCTCCTGATCTGATGTCATGCAGCCACGCTTACACGGAAGCATGGAAAACGGTTGACGTCTTCACTCAAAAAGCACGAGCACACGTCTGGCTCATAATTTCTTGATATTTTCAGTTCTCGAAGTCCTCGCCATGATCTCATCATGCAGCTATGAAGCCCACGGAGCCATTCGCCGCAGCGACATTAATTCATCCCGGCCATCGGGGGTCGGCGGCCTCCCAGACGCCCGTCCACCCCGCGGGCCTGACGGCCAGCCCAGCGCTGGCTGGACACAGCGGGCACCGCGGTCGGGCGAGAGGGCGAGCTGGCGCGGCTGTGGGGCCGTGCCGCCCCCGGGGCCCGAGCCCATGCCACCCGCGCAGCGGTGGCCTTGCGCAGCCCGTCCCTCCTCGACGCTGACGTCCTGGACAGAGCGGGCCGGCGGGCGGTTCCCACGCAGACACGAAGCTCCGCGCGGCGCTGAGCTGCGGGGCGCCCCGTGGTCCCGAGGCTGAGGCCCTCGAGGCCGGCAGACGCCCTGCTTGGAGAGCGGGTCTCAGAGCGGGGTGCCGACAGGGCCCAAAGCTGGCTTCGAGGCCGCCGTGCAGCGAGGGGCGAGTCCGCAAATCGGGCCTGCCTCCTGGACCTGCAGGGCGGCCGTCCAGGGCCTGCCCCTCCCGGCGCCTGCTGACCCCCGGCGGCTGCTGGGGAGCGTCCGCAGGCCACGCGGCGTTCCCTGGGAACAGCCTGCAGCCCTGGCCGCGCCACCCTCCTCGCGCTGGGCCTGGCCCAGCTTCCCCATGCGCTCGGCCCCTCCGGCACCGCCCTCTCGTGGCCACGGCGAGCCCGTCCCTCTGGGAAGCGGCCCGCTGCTCGGACAGTGGCTACTCACGCGGCCTGAGGGCTACGTTCCTTCGCGATCCCAGAGAGTGCCAGGATCCTCCGGGGCTCGCCTGTCGGGGAGAAACGAGGCCTGAGTGGGCGCGAGCTGGGAGTTCCTCGCCTGATGTGTCACCACCAGCTTTTACTTATTTTTGGTCTTTGAGCTGGATCTAGGGGTGCGGGTCAGACCCTGCCGGCGTGGGGCCGCACCGCCGGCACCCAGGGCACCCCACAGTCCACGGCCCCCGCCGGGCCCCTGCCCAGCTCGGTGTGGCGCCACAGTCGGAGCTCAGGGGCCCGTGGGGAGGGCCGGCCCGCTGCCTGCGGGGCACGGAGCAGCAGCAAAGGGCAGGGACAGAGAGCCGGAGGTCGGGGCGGGCTGCGCTGCCCCTCCCACCACAGCAGGAAGCCGAGGCCGAGCGGCTGCCTGACAGACGCCCGCGCACACTGGGGTCCGCACACACTGGGTGCGGGTGACTGCAGCGCTCCCAGCAGGTCTGGTGGAGCAATGCCGCCTCGGCGCGTGGAGGGCAGGGCTGAGGCCCGGGGGAGAGCAGGACCTGGAGCTGCAGCGCCCCAGGCCTCGGCCCGGCCCCACTGGGCCCACAGACGGACCCCACCGGCTTCTGGCTTCTCGGGGCTCCCCGAGGCGGGCGGCAGGGAGGTGGGCCCAGCCCCGCGCCCCCAGTCGCCAGTGCCGCCCCGCTGCGCCCCGCCCCGCGAGCTTCGGGTGAGGAGTGGGCACCGGCCCTTTACAGCGTCCTGCCCTCTTCTGCCGAATTCACATTTTATTTCAAACAGGGTAGTGACGTGAGCTCACTTCAGGTTCACATCTGAGAACTTTCTCAAGGAAATCAAATCTTCGTCACATGCATTTGTATTCTGAGGACAGCCTGCGTTTCAGAGCCTGCAGGAGAAATGGTGCTGGCAGCTGCCGACAGGACTGCATCGCTGGTGGGCCGAGGAGGACATTTAACGGTTCGAGTGAAAGGGATCAGAAACCGCTGGCACTTTCCTCTGATGTTCGCTTTGTTTTAAACCCAGAAAGCGGTACAGGCCCAGCGCATGGCCGGGAGGCTGAGGAGCGAGCAGGGCCCTCATCCCAGAGCAGCCGCTCCCGCCCCGCCCCTCCCCTCCCCCTCCCTCCTCCTCCTCTCTTCTCCTCCCCCGTCCTGGGTGGGAGTTCTCTGCCTCTTAAACAGGCCTCCTTCGCAGACCGCTCCTGGAAAGGAGCCTCTTGGCATTTTCATCTCCAGCAAAGTGTCATTACTCATTAGGTCAAACGCCTGGACCACCGAGCCCCAGCGACGCGCCCACTGCCCTGGGGCCCGGGAGCCCACGCGGACGGCCTCTGCCCGACGGCCTGGACGCCAAGCCCTCCAGCCTCTGCTCTTGCTCCTCTGTTCGCTGATGCGTGAAGTCGCCTGGGTGGGGCAGCGCGCAGGGCCAGGCGGCAGCAGGCCCCGGCTGCCCGCTCGTCCGCGGGGCGCGCCCTGGTCACGCCTAACGCTAAAGCCGGGTGTCTGCGTCATCCGGACTGTGGGGCGGGGCATGCCCTGAGGGGCGGCCCCCAGTTAGCCCTGCCGCCGCCAGGGGCGCCCCGCAGTAACAATGACCGAAGCTCCGACTTCCCCCTGAGGGCCCCGCGGTGCCTTGGCCGGGGTTCTCCTGAGGGTTGTGCAGGGGACACGGTGGTGTGGAAACCGCAGCTGGGCCGTCCGGGAGCCGGCTCTCTGCCCGCAAGCACTGGGTGGCCGTGGCCGGGCCCGGGGGCCCCACCCCACCTGCTGCCCACACTCACGCCCCGGCCCCATCTGCGGCCAGGCAGCTCGGCCACTGCCCTGAGGCCCCCGCTGTCCAGGGCAGCCCCGCGCTGCCGGGCCTTTTCAGTTCAGTCCGTGCCGCCAACAGGCAGCTCCGCCACCTCCCAGTCGCATCCAGGGCCCGAGGCCCGGTGCAGCGAGCTCCGGTCACCCTGACTTGGGCCCCAAGGGGCCGGTGGCACTGGCCATGGTGGGCCGGAGCCGCACTGGCCGATGGCCTCCGTGTCGGGGTTGCTGTCCGGTTGGACGGCCCTGAGACGGAGCAGGGGCGGTAGCACGGGCCGGCCTGGGCCGGCCATCACTGCCCCCAGGGAGGGTGCGGCCACAGCAGCAGTGCCTGACCCAGGAGCCCAGAGCCCGCAGCCCCGTGGCAGGGTCCAGGACCCCGGGAGCAGGAGCCCAGCGAGGCAGGCGGCCGGGCAGCGAGCAGCGCGGAGACAGCCGTGGGCACCCTCGGGCAGACCGGCCTGCGCGTGCTAGGGCCGTCGCGCTTTCCTCGGGCCCGTCGAACGAAGCGCCACCTCCTCTTTCACCAGGTCCCGCGGACGCGCGAGGGGGTCCTGGGGCTGGCGCGGCCGGGGGACCCCGAGCTGCAGGGCGCGCTCCCCGCTCACAGCGAGCCCCGGCCGGCAGCGTCTGCGGCCAGTCACACGAGTGTCCTGTCACCCTCGATGTGGAGTCAGGAGAATGAGCTGCTGGGCCTGGGGCGCAGACCAGCGTCCCCACCAGAAACAGCGCGCCCTCGCCGAACCGCCCCTGCAGTTGGGCCACCTAAGCAAATGTTTCCGTCTGCGTTTCCCAGGATGCCGGCGGTCATGCAGCCGCTAACCCGGACGCGGCGCCGACAAGGCCGCAGGCGGGCGCGTGGAGCCGGGCTGGACGCTGCCGGGCACTCGGCCGGCGTGTGGACGGCCGCCCGCCTCGCCTGCGGGAGGACAGGGGCTGGCCAGAGACGCGCCGCCAAGGCCGCGGGGTCCCGAGCGCGGCTTGCTCAGAGCCAGGGACGCCCGAGTGTGTCCGGTCACTTTGGCCATTTCTTGATGTTGTAAATTAGGACCAATTTCGTGACCTCGTGTGGTCCAGCTCTTAGAAATGCTGATTCAAGTAAAGGCAACAACACTACACCCAAGTTTTGCGTGAGATTTTCATAAATTCTCAAATCTCACATCCGCTTCCCCTTTCATAAGGGTCACTAATAAGGGTGCAGTCCCCGAGGGCGCTCGCCACTGACCGCTGGCCACTGACTGCTTACCGCTGGCCGCTGTTCTTTAAAATGGGAAACTGTGACTTTTATAAAATGCGTCATTTTTGTTTTACTTCTTTGGGGCATTCTGATTCCATTTCCCCCAATATTTGCTTTAAAATCGACTGCGGAAATAAAATGAGTAAACTCTTTGTTATAAACAAAGTGCTTTTGTTATTAGAAGGGATATGCCAAGCTGCAAAGATTAAGTTTTCCCATTCTATTTTAATTACATTAAATGATTTTAGTTCATGATAATAATTTGAGTTATTTTCACCAGCTTTCAATTTAAACCATGTCATATTATTAAATATCTGTACATACAGTGCTTTTATTTTAAAGATGGAAAATACCAGCAGTTTCGCCCCCATAGTTTTTTCTTAAACTTTCTTCCTGAAAAAATGCAGTATTTCTGAAAATAAAACAAGAATATTTTATGTGTTTAATAAATGAATTACACCTTAAGTACCTTTAGTAAATTTTCTCGGGCACAGCAAAATGAATGAATTTGTGAAATGTTAATTTTAAAGGGACAGATTTGACATTTCTGCCTTGAGCTTGGAAATTGTAAATAATTACCAGATTGCGCACTTTGTGTCGAGCGTCTCGCCCGTTCAGACTGAATACGCAACCATGAGGGACGCAAGCACGCGACCAGCCCCCTGGGCCCTGTGCCCCGTCCGGCCTGCGTGAGGCTGGCCGTGCAGAGCTGGGACGGGCTGCGGTGGGCAGCCGGTCCTATACCTGCGCCAGGGCCGGGGGCTGCCCCCGCTGGGCCTCTGCCCACCGCGCCCAGCCCCGGCTGTTTCGTTCTGTTTCTAGAAGGAGTTGACTTAGAGTGTTGAGATTTTCCCCTAAGTCGCTATTCTCTTGATTTTCTGGAAAACCTGGTAACATGGCCACACGGACTCAGTGTTTGGAGGCGACCAGGGCAGCAGACACCAGGGATCCTGGGTCTCTTCGAAGTCCCTGGACGCCGGGCGACCCCGTTTCGGCCTCGGCGGGCCTTGGGGCCAGTGGCCGCGCCGTCCACGCGACACAGGCGCCCGCCGCCCGGCCAGGCGTCACCGCGAGGCAGATACAGCAAGGAGCGGGCGGGCCACGAGCCCCCTGGCTGCACCCGGCGTCAGCTGCGGACTCCCTCCTGGCACCCCAGACAGAGCATCAGGTTAAAAAGCGTATCTCCCGGGGCCTCCCTGGTGGCGCAGTGGGTTAGGCGACGCATTATGAAGCAGACTGCAACCACTGCAGCACGAGTTCGATCCCTGCTGCCGGCCAGAGGGGCGACCCACATGGTGCAGCAGACCTCTCCTGCTGTGCCCGCTGCTCCCCTCAGCAGTGTACTTCNGTTGATCTGCCTGTTCTGCTCCCCGCTCTGTCTGTGGTGAATCCTCTCACCCCCCACACCTCTGGCCTGTACCCCAGTGCTTGTATGCATAAATAAATCTTTAAAAAAAAAAAAAAAAGCGTATCTCTCCCCTCAGTGACAGTTCGGCATGTACTTTCTCAGTACAGGCCAATGGACCGGCTTCGGGTTTTACCCTTTTTCCAGAAGACACCTCCAGCTGTTGTTCATTCACCCAAACAAATAGGTAAGAGAAAGGAACACCCCAGAGCACAGTAATGAAACGAGCTGCCGCCGCCGCTGGGGCCAGGGTGTCCCGCAGCTGAAAAGCGAAGCCCCTGTGGGCCCAGTGGCCACCCCAAGACCCACAGGAGCAGCCCTGGATCCCCTTCTCCTGGACGTGAGACGTGCAGACGGAAGCCTGCCTGCTTCAGCCCAGCCCCTTCTACCAGCGTTAGTCCAGAGACGGCTCCCGCCCGCAAACTCGCACCGCGGGCCCCGGGCGGTCTGGGGCTGCTCCGGCGTGGGACGGCCGAGGCAGCTTCTCTGCTCTGGTGCCTGGTCCCGCCGTGCGGGCATCGGTTAGTCGGTGAGAGCCGCTAAGAACCGGGGGCTCGGCTGACCGTCGCTTCAGTATACGCATGGCACGTCGGAACCACACCTCAGGTGCTGGGCAGCCAAGCCTGCTTTCCCTCCCGGGACAGTGGACGGCCGAGCCCGGCAGCCTGGTCGTGCACAGCGCTGACCTCAGCCTATCAGGAATCTTGGGTGAGAATCAGCTGCGACTCCAGTTTCAGGTCAGCAATCAAGCTGTCACTCATCAGACAGTATATAATGCAGGTATTTAAGGTGATTTTGTGATTCTCTTTTCAAAGAACCAGAAGACTAACAGTCCCCACCCTTAGCTCGAATCTGTCCATTTTATGCATTCCACTTAACAAAATTAACAGCAAGTATTTTTCACGTATCTGCACATCTAGGCCCCACCATTCTGGAATGTCCTCTGAACATCATCAAAACCAGATGTTCTCAAATGTCATCATGCGTATACTGAAGCGATTATAGAAAAAGAATTCTTTTTCCAGGCAGTTTCTGCGCAGAAAAGAATGCCAGTTTCCACTGGTTTGGAGGACACTTTTATTTCTAATAGCATAAAGTTGTTTTATGATTCAAAATATAGATTTTTTTTCATGTCGAGCGCAGTGCGGCACTGCCCTGGGCCTTCTTACTGGTATGGGTTTTATTAGAATTCATGTGTTTTTGTGCACACAATAATATTACTTGGTGTTTGAATTTATTTCTAGAAATTATAATTTAATCTTGATTCATCCCTACAAGGATTTAACCAAGAAATAAAATGGTACCTTGTGACTGCCGGGGGTGAAAACTGTTCTTTCCTGTGTCACCCCCAGAGAAGAGCAGAGCCCGGCCGTGGCCACTCGAAATCAGTTCTGGGCAATGGCCTCTGCTGACATGATGGGGTCAGTCACAGTGGGATGTTCTGCGCTATTTACTTGTTTCTAGAGTCCCACTGCCGCCACGCTCAGGAGGTGACCGCTGTCCCTCTCGTTATGGGAGCTGCTTTTAATGCCACCCCACGCACAGGGACCGTTACACAGAATGGTGCAAAACGGGGAACACGACTCCGTAAAGCATTTTGAGATGACAAGCAAACACGCTGCTAGTCCTTCTCTTTATAGTGGACTCCAGGTAACTGGGTGTCAAGGTCAGGCTCGCTTCTGTCCGTGCAGGGAAAAGGAACATGGTTTTCCTTCCCGGGATAAGATTGGCAGCCGCGGTGTTACCCGGGGCTACGGAGAAGACAGTTCTGACTGCCCCTGAGCAGCTGACCCGCACTGACAGGATTTGTGCTGTGCAGGACGCCGCCGAGCGCCCCATCTCCCCACTCACGTAGCCGTGGCGAGTCCACTGTGAAGAGTCGCTGAGCTACCACTCCTGATCCCCAAGATTCTGCATCAGTCATGACGTTAAAGAGGAGAAAAAGGACAGCTGGTAGACTGAGATCAAATATTCGTTGGGAAGGACTGGGGAATAACTTAAGCATCCTTGCTTTTGTACAATCTGAGTTCACTGCAAATAAACGCTGAAAATGTGATATAAAGAAAATGATTAAAAAGCAGTTTCTTGAAATTACTGCCATGACTATGTTGTGATTGCTTTGTTACTAGGTTACCTACGATTTGGGAAGAATAGTTGGATAAAAATCTACATAAGATGTGTTTTTAAAGTGTGTTATTTGGTTGCTTTTTGGCTGTCGTACACTGAAGAGAAATATAAATAAAAGCCAGTTGCTCATTTGCTTAAGATATAGTCGGGTAAGGTCGGCGCTTGGGAGGGAGGGAGGCGGTGGCTGAGCCCAGAGGGCAGAGGGAGGCCTGACCCCCTCCCCAGCAGCACCTTAGGGCTGCAGGGCCGCCAGGCAGTCTCTGCGCCTCTCCCCAGCCCCCACGTGCCGCAGCCCTGACCCCGGCAAAGCGTTTGCAGAAGAAAAGTCACATAAACTTGAGCAGACTCTTGATGATGAAGTCAAGTAATTTCTCAAGAGAACAATTACCCGCTCGCTCCGTTGTTTCCTGGCTCTGCCTGCTTGTTTACAGCAGAATGTGCTCTGGCACGTCGCTGCTGCGGCATCCGGAGTGGACGTACTCGGTATTTACTGCCACATGACTTCATGCTACATGCTCGAGCCAGAGGGTCCTGGCGATGAGAGCGGCACGTCGCACGTCTGCGGTCGAGCTGGGGCCCGGGAGCGGAGCTGCGCCACCGGCTCGGACGCGCCCCCGCGGCCCGCCAAAGCCGTGGCCGGCCGTGCAGCCCGGGGAGTTTCTGTGGGTCTGGCAGCACGTCTGCTGGACTGGTCTTTAAGTCCAGAGAGTTTGTTGTTTTTGTGAAGGTCGTGCAGATGCTGCTGGGCGAAGACAGCTCGGCCGGGCGGGGTCGCGGCCTCGGACGCTGTGGAGAGCGCGGGCTGGCAGCCGAACGCCTCCTTCGGCTCTCCTAAGGGTTCAGTTAGACGCACGCAGCCCCTCCCCTCGTGTCCTGCATTATTGCAACAGTCCCGCAACGGAGAAGCGCGGCCGGGCCTTGGCCACACAGGGCCCGACCGGGTCCACCTGGACGGGCGGCCAAGGCTGGGTCCTGTCTGGCCAGGCGTCACGCCACAGTGAGGCCCCCGCCCCAGGGCAGCTCCAGAGGAGAGCGCCTTGCTGACCAGCGGCTGGCAAGAAAGGGCTGAGCCCTCGTTACTCCAGCGGGCCATTTTATGAGTTGTAATACAGACTCAGGCAGCCCGGACAGGCGTGTCCTGCGGCGGGAACCCGGGGGCAGGCCAGCCCTCTGGAGCTGTGTTCGAAGCCTACGGCCTGAGACCCGAGAAGGGGTGTCAGCAAACACGGGCGTCCCCGGGCAGGGCGTCCGCGGGCAGAGCTCAGGCAGCTCCTTCCAGGAAGCACTTCCGAGCCCGGCCCGCCCTGGCGGGGTCTGCAGGCCGGCGTGGGGCCCCACTCTGCGGGCAGCGCCACGCCGCGCCCTTGGACTGGGCTGGGCAGCCGCACGCTGAGACCCCGGGGCCGAGCCCAGAGCGCCCGCTCCTCCCGCCCCGCCTCCTCCCTGCCCGGCCGCCGCAGGTGCGCAGTGTCCGGCGTCCGGTGGGGCGCCCCAGGCCTGCGTAGAGGCCAGGGGCCGGGGCTGGGGCTCACTTGAGACGAGCTGGCACACTGCCTTCGAGGAAAGGGCCGGCCGGGCGGCTGCTCGGCAGGACCTTAAACCCGCGGGCACGCTCGCCGACAAGGTCCGCGGGGCTGGCGGCTCCGCCAAGGAGATGGCGCTTGCAGACTGCCGCCCGCTGGCCGCTACGCGGGTCCGACAGACACGTCTAGGGCTTCAAGCGCACAGCCAATCCCTGTGGCCTGGTGCGGGCAAGCATAGAGAGCAGGAAGCAGAGACACGCGGTGCCCGCCGGCCCCAGGCGGCTGCAGGGCCCGGGCCTCGGCCTGGCTGCCTGCCGCGTGTGAGCCAAGCTTGCTCCGCAGGCCGAGGCCATGGGGAGACCCCTGGGACGGGTCCGAGAACAAAGAGGCTGAGCTGAGGGGAGCAGCCGACCGGAACGTCCCAGCCGCGACCCTCCCGCGCCATCCGCGTCTCCCTGGGATGCCCGCGGGTTTGCAGGGAAACCCGCAATTGGACCCGCAATTCTCCACAACAGAAGGTGAAATTCCTGTTCCACTTACGTCCTCAGGGCGGGCCAGGCACTGGGCGAACCACTACCAAAACTGGTGGAGGAAAACGCTCACCGCCTGCACCCGGTGACGCGTCGGAGCGCGAGGCCCTTCCACCCCCGCGAGGCCCTTCCACCCCCGCGAGGCCCTTCCACCCGCCGCGAGGCTGGGCAGGCCCAGTGGCACCTGCTCCTCCATCCGCCTGCCGTGCAGGGAGGTTCGGATTCTAACCGAGCTTCCACCGCGTCCTCTCTCCCGCGGCTTTCTCTCTTCCTTGGGGGTGAGTCCTGTCCAGGGAGAGGAGCCAGAGCGGGAGAAAGCGGAGGGGAGGAGGCGAGGCCGAGCGTCAGAGACCAGAGAATGCGGCCCTGGCCCGGGAGAGGGAGGGAGAGACAGAGACAGAGAAGCGGCCAGGGGAGGCGGGGCGGGGGGGGGGGGCGCCGAGCCCCCTGGTGTCTGGCCACCAGCGTCCCCTCTAGGAAGTGCCTGGCCCGAGGCGGCCTCTGGGCACAGCCNGGGGGGGGGGGGGGGGGGGGGGGGGGGCGCCGAGCCCCCTGGTGTCTGGCCACCAGCGTCCCCTCTAGGAAGTGCCTGGCCCGAGGCGGCCTCTGGGCACAGCCACAGGCCTGTGGGCGCCTCACGGGCGCTGCCCACCGCGGACCGTCTGATTTCTTTCCCTTTTTGCCTTTTCTTTTGAGGATGTTCCAAGAATATCGATTACCTGCGTTGAAAACGTGTTCTCTCCACGGAGACTTTTATTGCTTCCCTCCTAATGGAGGTTTTTATTCGTGCGTGCAGCCGGGCGCAGCTAAGTAACTAGTTTCGTCAGAGAATCCACCCCTCCACCCCCTCTCGCTTTGCAATGAATCGCTGGCATCTGCACTTAGAACAACAATCCGGAACCTTCCACCTTCTGCTGAGGGCTGAGTGCGCAGAGAAGCCCCGGGCTGGAGTGTGAGCTGCCGGGCGCCTCTCGGTGCTTCTCGGTGCTTCCCTGCAGCTCGTGAAACGGGAAAACAAAACATTTAGGCCTTGATTAAACGTCTGCCTGACACGAAAGCCCACGCACGTACTTCTGTTGAGCCTTAGGTCACGGCAGCTTGGTGCAGACAGCCAGTGTGCCCGCACCACCAACCCCCGCTCGCACCGCAGGCACCGCCAGCCTCTGCAGCGCCCCTCGAGGGCCGGCCCTCTGCGGACGCGGATGGTGTCCGAGAAGCGGGAGGGAGAGGGGAGCGCGCTCGCGTCCTGCACTTGCGTCGTCCAGCGCGGAAGAAGGACGCCCTGACCGTCTCCACGCGGCGACTGCAGCGGGTCCTCAGCGCCAGACACCACCCCGTGCCCGCTCGCGCTGGGCCGCAGGAGTCGGCGCGTGCAGCGTCCCCTGCGGCGGCCTGGCCAGGCACATGTTCTCTGCCATCTGGGTCCATCACAAGCAATCAAATTAAAATTCCATTTTGGGTTAGCTTGAAGAAAATCAAAGAAACTTTCAAAACTCACCATTACAATAATAGGAACGAAAACAACCGTTCCGTTTCCCCAACACCAGACTGTCTTATTGGCCCGCACCTGAGCGTGTTTCTGGAAGCTGCCGTGGGACCCGGGGCGCGTCTCATAGTCAGCGTGTCAGGCTGCCTGAGCAGCAGGCCAACGACTCTCACACCCAAGGCAAGCGGGCGTCTCTGCGGCCAGAGCTGGCCGGCAGCGGGAGGATGGGCAGACACATCTGTCTCCATCCCGTGGCTGGTGGGCTCCCCGGCCCCTCGGCCCGGTCTGGGGTACCTGGGGGACCCGCTCCCCGACCCCACTGGCAGGGCAGCTGGCCCTCTGGGCTGGGCTGGCCACTGCTGGTTCCTGGTTGCTGTTTTCTTTGCCTCTGTGCTTTGAAGCTCCCCCAAGAGAACCCCTGGGCTGCCCGGACCAGGCGCCGGGGTGGCGTCTACGCCTGGACCTCGAGATGCCAGGCCCGGCTGCTTCTCGTTGTTTCTTCCTTCCCTTTTTTCCGATTGCGTTAGCATTTACTTTGCTCTCTAATTGCACTGATTCTCACTGCAGCGGCCCTGGTTCGGAGTGTTCTGTGCAATCTGGGGCTCAGACACGCTCGAGCAGCCCACGTGCCTGCCACACTCCCCTCTGGAGTCGGGGCCGCCCGGTCTCGCGCCACTGCCCCGGCCAGGAGGACCTCTCGCTGCTGGGGGTGCGGCGCCGCCCCCGGGCAAGGCCGGGCCACGCGGACGGGAGTGGGGCGAGCTCGCTTCTTCCGCTTCCGTCTCCAGTTGTCCCGAGATGTCTCCGCCTTCAGATCTTTGACCCTGTCACCAGTGGCCCTTTGTTTTTTCCTGCATGTCAACACCCATTATTGGCTAAAACCTTGGCTTTTCATATTCTTTCTTGGAATGTCTTCTTGCATTTTTTTTGGATAAGAAAAAGCAACACCCAACATGACGGAGGACAAAAGAATAGAAAAAGCCTGGAGAGGAGGCACCTTGAGACCAGAGGCCTGGCTCGCAGGGAGCTGGGAGTAGGAGCCACTAACCCACCTACGTAAGCAGAGACCTTTGGGTGCCAGGGAGTGCCGTAGTCATGCCCGCCGCGCCGCAGGTGAGGACGTTGACTGCCGTCTCCAGTCTCCAGAGCCCTTTGAGAAGCTCCACACACTGGGCAGAAGCCGGCCAGCAGCCACCTCATGAGGAGTGAGTTTCCCAAGAGAAGAAGCCTGTCGGGACGGTCAGGGCCGCTGGAGTGGGCCGCGGAGGGGGGGCGGGGCGGAGAGGGCTGTGGCGCCCTGTGGGTCCCCCGGCGGGGTCGAGCTCACGACCGCGGCTGCTTCACGGTGCTGAGACTGAGCCGCTGCCCCACTGGGGAGCCCCGTTTCCCGTCTCTTGGTGAGGAGCGGTGCTGTTGTGGCCCCTCTGAGCTCTGCTTTTGCTGCGCCCCGGTGGGCCCGGTGACTGTGTCTGCATTTTTGTCTGTCTCCAGATATGTTTTTATTTCTGCCTTTTTGGTTGCTGCCCCAGTACTATTCGTTTTACGATATTTTCTATGTCTCTTTACGCTTCCTTCTTTAATTCATAGATTATCTGAAAGCTTCCAAATATTTGGAAGTTTTAGAGATTTCTTGGTATTTATTTCTGATAAATATAATGGGAAGGCTTTTAATTTATTCACACTAGTGTTTTGTAAATGTCAAACTTTTTGACACCGTCTGTTTCGCTTATGACAAGTGTACATCATGAAAATAACAAAACTTTATTCAGGAAGCAATATTGTATCATCTTTTCACAAATGAACGCAGTTCCCAGGTTTGTTGTGAAATAGAAGTTGCAGGAACATTGTGCCTGGTTCTCAGCTTTCTGAGCGCTGGGGCTTATCTCCTCCTGCCAGCCCCAGCCAAACCCAGGCCCGTCGGGAGGGGCGAGCACGGCCTCCCTCCTGCGTTTCTGCTCGCTCCGCCCCGCTGTCTGCACCAGTCTCTGTTCTTCGTCTGCAGGGAGCGTGTGGATAATTCAGCCATGGCGCTCGCCTTCGCGTGAGGCTTTCTGGGCCCGTGTGTGCTCTCGGTGTGGTGTGCCTCCATCATCACAACAGGGCCCGGGCCATGCAAATTCTAACAAAATATTTTTGAACTCATTTTTATTTATGGGGTAGATATTTTCTGCTAGATGTGAGTGTATGTAATTTCCTGTGGGAAAACCATTATGAAAAGCTACATTGTGAACAGAAGTCAACTTTATAAGCAAAAGAAAAAAATAGAGACTGCATAATCTGACACCTGATATCAATCTATAATTTCCAGAATGATCTGATTCTGCTGAAAAAATACATATTCCAATTTAACCAGACTAATAGAATCAGTTGGCTAAGGCATTTTCTCCTAAAAATAGCGTGGAAATCAACACCCATCACTGGTTTCCACTCCCTGAACATGCCAGTCCCCAGCGGGTCCCGGGTGCCCGGTCTGGACCGCGCCGGTTGGGCCGTGGCCGCCCTCGGCGCACTCCCTTCTAGGCCAGACGGAGCAGACGCGGCTCCCCAGGCGCACCTGGCAGAGAAGCGCCGTCCCGAGCGCGAGCCCGTGGAGGCAGAGCCCGGACGCGGCTGCGCGGACACCGGACACCAGCCTCTTCCCACCCCTCCACAGACCTGGGAGCGGCGTGCGCCCGGGGAGGGACCGGCCCCCAGGCGGCCTCCCCGCAGCCTCCCCGCTGCCTCCCCGCTGCCTGGCTGTCTTTGCGGTGTGTGCTGTTTCGGTGTTTTAAAACACAGAACGAGGGAAAACCACTTAGGACCGTCCACGCAATCGCAGATTTGTGCGTGGGGCTCATCGCAAGACAGGCCAGAGTGGGGGCGGGAGGCCTGTGCCCTCTCTGTGGAAGAGCCGTCGGCCCGCAGCTGCCCTTCTGCGGGCTTCTGGGGCCTCCAGCAGCTCTCGCCCGAGCCAAACGCAGCCCCATCGCCGATGACAGTTATGGAGCTATTTCTATCCCATTCAGTCCAGATGTTGCTGCCCTGATTTCTCCTGTGCACAATTTAAATGTAGATGAGAAGAAAGAGCAAATTAAGATCGTCATTTATATAAATAAACGTACATAAATCAAAGAAAGGAGCAATAGCAGAATGAACTACCCCGATCCCATTCGAATAAAGGCTCCATTTGTCATTTGGGAACTTGGCTATCGGAGCCCTGGAGACGTTCACTGCCCCACGGCTCCTTGGGAACAGACCGAGCTGCAGGAACGCTGGTAGAGCTGAGCACTCCTTGCAGATGGGAGCCGGCCAGTCGAAGTCACGCGCTCGCTAAGCCAGATGAGCGAGGCCGCCGGGCTTTCCGGCACATCTGTGGAGAGGCGGGAACCCGCGGGAGCGGCCTGTGCGGCCTCGGCCGCTGCGAACCTGCACAGCCACCTGCACGGCACGCCGGCCGCTGTGTAGGGAGAAGCAGGCCAGGCTCTCCTGGAGACAGCAGGGCCTACGGCTCGTTGCAGAGCCCTTAACCCACTGCAGATGTCACAAACCACGAGGCTGAGCAGCGGAACTGCTGGGCGCTTTGTGCTGCAGAGCCCGCCGGAGCTGGGCAGGGCCGAGGCGTCCCGCCGAGCCGCAGTGTGCCGAGCCGGCCCAGGAGGGACAAGGGACCTGAAGCATCTGGACACAGGCCGTCGACGATGACCGCAGAAGCCTGGGAGCGCTGTCTCCGTGTGGCACACGGCACAGCCGTCCTTGGGGCCACGGCGTGGCCCAGGGGCGGGTCCAGGCGGCAGGGCCTGGGGGTGACCCAGCCCCCTGGACAGGCCGGGCGTGTTGAAAGCGAACAAAAGCAGCTGCCCAGACTGAAGCAGAAATACTCGGTGGACGTTTTTCTATTATTGGGTAATCGCATTGTTTGTAAGCGCTTTTACACTTACTTTGACCCTCCTAAACGCCCAGCAAACACGTGAGCCACCACTGCACCCCCGTGGCTGAACCGCGGCGGCCTCAGCTTCACGGGCCAGCACCGGCTCCTGGCGCCGCTAAGCCCGGCACCGTCTGGGCCCTGCCCCGCGCACGGCCTCACGGCCTGCAGCCTGCGGTGGGCGCGGGCGCTGCGGCTCCGTCGGCCCCGCGCCCCGCGCCCCGTCGCCTGCGCCGCAGAGGCGAAGGCAGCGGGTGCCGCAGACACCCCGCCCGGGAAGCCTCGGGCAGGCGGGCGGGCGAGCCCGCCACGGCCAGCTCCTCTCCCCGGGGCTCCGAGGGGAGTCTGGCACGAGGCGGCGGTGCTCGCTCTGAGGGCACCTGCCTAGGCCGATGTGGACCCCACCGGGGCAGGTGCCCCCCCCCCCCCGCACAGGCCCTGCCCGCCGCGCTGCCCCCGCTGGCCCGAGCCGCTGGCGGGGAACTCGGGTCGGTTCTGCCGGTCACATGTTTTGACGGGTTCTCTGCCCTCGAGAGTGAAGCGTGCCCCCACAGACGCGCAGCTCTGCGGCCCTCCGCTGCTCCGGGAAACGCTTCACTTCCCGCCCACGATTAGGACCGGACGCTGACCGCTCTGCCGCTCACCCCCGCTGGACTGCCCGCGCTGCCCACCACCTGCGTGGCCGCGTCTCACATCCCTCGTGCGTCCTACGTGCTTCGCTCTGTGTCTCTACTCACCTCGCAGGCTGGCCACAGCTGGCCGACAGCCAGAGGACAGCTGAGGTCCGGCCGGAGCACCGGTGGCCCCACTTCAAGGGGGTGTCTGAAGGAGAGCGCGACGAGTGCCCGTGAGGGGAGTTGGGTGAACCCGCTGGGCTGACACTGAACCTGCCCGCGGGGACGGCGCCGTCGCCTCGCCTGTCTGGAATCGGGGGCCCTGGGGAAGCGCCTGCACCCCAGACAAGCCTCCCTGTGCGGGTAATAGCGGCACATGCACCTGCCCGGCCGTCCACTCACCCCACCTGGCCTCCCGCCCTGCACCCAGCCCATCCATCCCCCCACCGGCCGTCCACTCACCCCACCTGGCCTCCCGCCCTGCACCCAGCCCATCTACCCCCTCCCCCCGCCGTCCACTGCCTGAACCGCCCACCACGTGCCGGGACCGCAGACGGCAGAGCGCGGGTGCGGCGAGAGGCTTACTTGTCTCCACGTCCAGTGGGTGGTTGTTTTTATTCGGAGAAACATCGGAAAGGGCAGATGAGACTGGACTGAAACGTTTTAGAGTAAAAAGCAACATTCCAAACGGCCCTTCTAGAAATTCTGCTTTCTGCATTACCTCAGACTTTAAAATGGCCCAGTGAAATTCGAGAAACTGCGAAGTAACAGCCTGAAAGCCCACAGGAGGAAGATGAAATGGGACGATGAGAGCACATTTCGGCCGACCTTACGTTTGCGCTGAGCCCGGCTGGCCGGGGCCCTGCGTGTGTCCAGCGGGGCCGGGCCTGCCGGCCGAGGGGCAGCAAGGCCAAGGCCGGGGCCGGGTACGGATGCCAGATGCTCACTGCACCCGCACACGGACTCAGCTCTTCTCACGCATGACTGCGGCGGAAGGCCGCTGACCTGGGCTGTTCCAAAAGAAGGAGACCCTGAGGCGCCGTCCCCGGCGGTGCGGCAGCTGAGTCTCAGTCACCTGCACGCGGGCGGGGCCCTTATTCTCCCACCAGCAAAGCCGGACGCCCGCCACGCTGGCCAGAGAGCAGCCGCGTCTGCAGCCACTGGGCCTAGCCAGGGGTGACCGCCCACAAGCAGCCGCGGTCTGTGGGTCCTGTGCTCTCCTGCGCTGCGGCACCACGCCCGGCGGAGCCGCAAGCCGGACCTTTGACGAGAGAAGCCCACGTCCGTCCACCTGAGCTGCCCGTCCCCCGTGCCGGGTCTGCCCAGCCACCGCCGGCTGGGACCCGCACTCCGCAGCCCGCGAGAGGCGCACGCATCAGCGCCCGGTCTGCTCGGGGCCAGGCCCCGGGACGAGCCCCGTCGGTGGCGGGTTCCTTCGGCGAGTCAGCGGCTGGCCCCGGCGCTGAGCAGAGGGTCTGCCCCTCCCGACCCTCGGGCATCGCACGGCGAGCCCTCGCGGGGAGGCCCTGCGTCTGGTTTGGGACTTTGGTCATGTCGGCCTCATGAAATGTTTCAGGACGTGTTTCTTTACTTTTTTGGAAGAGTTTGCAGAGACAGGTGTATGCATTTTCCTTTGAAGGTTTGGTAGAACTCATGAAGCGTACAGTGATGGAGCTGCAGGCAAGAGGCCAGTGGCCGAGCAGGTGACTCACACCTGCGCTGGGTCTCACCTGCGCTGGGTCTCACCTGCGCTGGGACTCACCTGTGCTGGGTCTCACCTGCGCTGGGTCTCACCTGTGCTCGGTCTCACCGGCGCTGGGTCTCACCTGTGCTCCGTCTCACCTGCGCTGGGACTCACCTGCGCTGGGACTCACCTGCGCTGGGTCTCACCTGCGCTGGCTCTCACCTGTACAGTGCGGCTGTCACCGTCACGGGTCGGTGTGCAGACGTGGTGCTGGACCGCGAGCTCCAGGGGCCCCACTGCAGTAAGGTCCACTGAGGACGAGAGCCCGAAGGCCTCTGCTTTCCGTAGAAGCACTGAGCTGCGCGTGCAGGTTCCGGAGGAAGAGACAGTCGGGACGCGGCACGAGGACCTCCCCGTCAGAGCAAAGGAGACGCGGAACAAAAGCAGTCACTGAAAAGAGAGAAAATGTAAAGACAGCGGCCACTCAGCGGCGAAGGGCGGCCTTTCTCAGATGCCTGGACTCGCTGGCAGGCAGCGGCCCCGACCCGGCCCGAAGCGAGCGCCCCAGGGCAGCCGGCTCTGGACCCCGTGCGGGGGTGCACTCGCGTGTGGCCTGTGTCTCCAGAGCCCACCAGCGGGGACCCGAAAGGCAGGACTGGCCTCCTGGGCTTAGGGCAAACCAGAAGGGCTTGAGCAGGACACGGACGGCAGAGGAGAGGGGGCCGGCCTCTCCCTGGGCCCGGCGCCTGTCCAGTGCTGGTCGGACCCGAGCTTTCCTGTGGGTGGGGTGGCAGCGAGTGGCAATGGGGGGCCCAGGGAGGAGGCCCAGGCGCAGAAGCAGGGCAGGGCAGGCAGGTTCATCCCGCTTCTCAGACGCAGGAGAACCGCGAGGCAGGCCCCTAGCCCGGCTGGAGCTCAGGCTGGGGAATGCCTTCAAGGACAAGCGAGGCCGAGAGCCGGTGCAGCAGAGAGGGGGCGGCGAGCACAGGGCGCAGGGGGCCACACAGAGCGTCGGGGCCGCGCACTCGGAAAGCCAGAGCCCCCTTGCGGGCCGGAGGGGGCACGCAGAAGAGCGAGCACAGCGCAGCCCCGGCCGCCTCGGACCTCGGGCCAGCCGCACAGGCTCGCGGGCACTTGGGCTCCCCTCCGGCGGCTGCCCTCACCCCGCCGGGTCCCCCGCGTGGCTCCACGTGGCCTGCTCCCTCATCCCCGGGTGCGTCGTCTGTGGGAATGAAATGCGCCGACACTCGACGAACAGGTAGACCCGCCCCCGCGCGGCGCCGCTCTTAGAAGCCGCAGGTGCCCCAGAAGCCCAGCGCTGCCCGCGGGGCCCGAGGACGCGGCTCCCCGCGCCTCCGCAAAGCGCGCGCTCGCATGTCTCCGCGCAAGGGCGCGCCGGGCGCGCAGCAGCAGCCGCTCGGGGTGTCCTCTCGCCGCGGGCAGGGGCTGCCGCTCGGGGCCGAGGGGCGCCGGAGAGACCGCAGAACTGAGCACCGTTCTGCTGCTTGGGCTGCTTACGAAAGTGATAACTGCTAATAGAAGCTTTCAAGCACAAGCAATGGAAGGCAGATAAAGTACACAATAAACCCCTGTAATCATCTGCATGTGTACGCACACGTAGGCACACACAGACACACATGTACCGCAGATATGTGTGCACACGTATACATGCATACACGTGTGCGTGCATATGCACACGTGTAGGGAATATATATGCTAGTGTGCATGCATATAATTTCATTTAAACAAAATTAATGCCATACGCACTATTCTGAAATTTGCTTTATTACCCCATTTTAATGGCTTATTTATTTCTCAGCGTATACCATATACTTTTTAACCATTTCCATATGAAACTTTACCAAATGCCAATGTTATAAATCATGCACATATGTATATACTTAGGATTATTTTTAGGAAAAACTATCAAGAGGTGGAAATTTTGGATCAAAATATATTCTAACTATTATTATTTTTGATAGGTATTATTAAATTACTCTTCAAAAAATTCTACAAATGGATGCTAACAGCAACAGCACTTGACAAATCTATTTCCTATACGTTTTCCTAAAAATAAGAGTATTCTCAATGCCTTTAACTTGTCTTGATTAATAGAAAAAAATGCATGTTGTTTGGAGTCAGCCACCAGTCCTGGGGCAGGCTGCCCAGCACCCCGCTGGACCCCGGAGCCCAGGCCTGCTCTGACCCCGGCACCGCCCAAGTTCCGGCACCTTCTGCGGCCATGAGGTTCCCTTTTGCAGCAAATGTCTTAGTCCCTGTCTTATGGCATATTTTACAAAAGCATCTTCCCAATCTATCATTTGGGTTATTTTGGTCAGAGTTTTGTATTTATTTTAAGAGTCAAATCAATCATTTTCTTTTTCTTTCCACTTTACATGTCACATCTTGCTTAAGTTTTCCTCGTTAGAAGACGATAAAACAAGAGCGCTTTAACTTATTTTTCAGCATTAATTTAAAATTGCTTGAGGGCAATAAACAATTTATACAAAAAACCCACAAATTGTAAACAACCATATGTTTGCCTGTGTGTGAGCTGGAAGCTGGAGTCACCCCAGACACAGCCCGTCACCCCAGCCACCCCGGTGGCTGCTCCGCTCTCCCCTGGGCCGCTTGAGCCGGGACGTCACTACTGCAATGTGCGTTTTTAAAGAGACTCAGTACAAGGCTGGGGCGCAGCCAGCGGGAGTGGGAGTGGGCCGGCGGGAGGCTTCACCAGGGAGGCGGCAGCTCCAGGGGTCCAAGCACCCCAACCGGGCAGGCCATCAGCCCCCAGCTCCGAGCCGACTGAGGTGCAGACCACAGCACTCGTGCACACAAAACACACAGCACATGCCACACACATCACAGCACACGTGTGTGCATGCACACACCACACAGCACAGCCATGTGCGCACATGCTCACACCACACACATCACAGCACATGTGTGTGCACGCACACAGCACAGCCGTGTGTGCACACATCACAGCACAGTCGTGTGCACACACCACACGTGCACACATACCACACGTGCACATGTACACACATACACACCACACGTGCACACATACATGCACACACCTGTGCACACCGCACACATCACAGCACACTCGTGTGCACACACCACACGTGCACACACATGTGCACGCCCGTTCAAGCGTCAGAAACTTACTAAACTGAAGGCCTGAAACCCGGGAGAGACGCCTGTCCGCCCGCGCCGGACCCCGAGACAGAGACTTGCTGAGGCTAGTTGCCTGGGGTTCGGGCTGCGCCCGGAGGGCATCTCTGTCTCTGGTCACGGGCCGTCTGTAGGGGCCTCTTGTTGAAGACGAGCCGGTATATTTGGGTTTTCAGGAGACGCAAAGACGAGAAGCGGGAGCAAAGGGCCCGCGGGGCTGGCCAGGAGGCGCCCGCTCTGTGAACCTGCGATGTGACTGCCGGTTGGCTCTGCCGCGGGGGGTCATGGGCGCGGGCAGCCCGCCGAGGCCCCAGCGGCACATGAGGCAGCCCCACGGAGCAACGCTGACCCTGCCAGCAGAGCGAGACGGCCACGCAGGCGCCACGAGCAGAAGCGAGGGGCCAGCTCTGCCCCGGGTTCTGCTGGCCTCACCGGCCACCTGACATGGAGCCGCTCACCCCTGGCAGCAAGGGGACTCCCGGGCAGTGGCGGCGAAGACCTCACAGGACAGGCCCGCAGTGCGCCGAGCCGCGGGGCAGAGGCCTGGTGTCCCGAGGCGCCAGCACACGCCGCCTACTGCCCACGGGCACCACAAGAAGCAGGTTGCACCCCTAGATGCGGCGGGAACAGCCCTCTCAAATGAGCTCTGTCCACGTGGCGGTCAGTCGGCAGCCAGGGGAGCCGCACGCGGGCCTGTGGGCTGGGGAGCCGCCGGCAGGCACAGTGCCCGCCCAGCGCCCTGGGGCCCGGGCTGGGCTGCTCGGAGCTCCCCAGCCCGGCTCCCCATGAGGCACGGTCTGCACGGGAGAGTGGGCCCCGCAGAGGAGGGCCTGTGGCCTCAGCTCGCACTGGCCCTGCAGCTGGGTGCAGCCAGAGCAAGTCTGGAAACCGACATCAACGGAGCCATTTGCAGATAAATCCCGATGAGTAACTCCAGCGTGGGCTTCGAGAGCGGAACTCCCCGCTGACCGCTGGCCGCGGGGACATCCGGCCGGCCTCGGCCGCCGGGCCACAGCACGCGGTGTGTGTGAGTCAGGCGAGACGCCTGCCTCGCCCCAGCATACCGCTCCCCGTTAGTGGGACCCTCAAGCTGACGGCGCTCCGAAGACACGGTCTTTCCTAGCTGATCTGGTCGTTTCGTTTGAAGATGATTTCCTCGGTGTGTTTTGAAACGTCCTCAGATTAACCTCCCCTCATTTCTCCCTTGCTGCCGAGTCCGTGAAATCTCCATCAGCCTGATGGTAATTACTAAGCCATCAGTGACATTATAATTTGACTCCATTTATCAAGGGAGCTATTTATATCATTCTAGGAGTCGAGATGGCTTCCTGTTTTGAAACGAAAACTCCTGAAGATTGTGTTTGTGTTTGCATTCCTCCCACTTTATTTACTTAGTCGTGATACTATTTAGTATCAGTTTCCCTTCGCGGAAGCAATAAAAGGTCGTCAGATGGGGTAGCAGTCACTTGGTGAACTAACTACTGACTGTGAATCCCAAAGGCGGCGGTCGGCAGGCTGCTGGCTCTGAGCCCGCTGCAGGCCTCTGCGGCTTTGGTTTGGAGCCCCAAGCCTGCCCGGCCCGCTGGACCCCGGACACCTCCCGTCACCAGCCTGTAGTCTCACGGACCCCAGCTTAGACGCTGGCCGGTTACCCGCAGGTGCTCCCCGCCGGCACCCCTCTTCTCTGCTCCACAGGGCTCCGGGGTGCTGGGCCGGCCCGCGGGGCGCCGGCCAGGCAGCTTTGGGACCCCGCTGTGAGCCCGAGTCCGCGGAGAGGCGGAGCGCACGGAAGGCTGCGGGAGCGTTGGCTGATGGCGCAAAAGGCTTAAAAAGGACCCGAGCAGCCGTCAGAGCATGCCCGGGCCGGTGCCCCAGGGCGCAGGTTTACCCGGAGCTGAAAACCAACCACCTCCATGTGCAAACCTGCCCGGCCGTTGCCACCCCCAAACCTGGAAGCAGCCGAGACGCCCTCTGCAGGGGGGCACCCGGCGCATCAGGCGGTGGGGGTGCCCACCTTGGGAAACGAGCCATGGGCGGGATAGGGGAGCCCCAGGGGACCTCGCACGGCTGCCAGGTGGGAGCCGCAGCGCCTGGGGTGGGGCAGGGCTGGAGGCGGCCGGCGGGCGGGGGGTTGAGGTGGGCGTGCAGCGCGAGGCCACAGGACCTGCGGGCCGAGGACACGCCTCCAGGCTCGCGTCCCTCTTCGGCGCTGCCTCGCCCGGAGCGAGCCCGATGTGCCCGCCGGCTGGCCGCCCCCACGCCAAGGGGGTCGCTGCGCAGCGTGGGCAGCGGCAGAGCTGAGCGGGCCTCCGCCCCCTTGCTTCTGCAGTGAGTCTTAAGATGCCCTTAAAAGGCCATCTCGACAGTCAGGTGAGCGCAGGCGTCCAGCCGGTCCTTGCCGGGAGAGCAGAGCGGCCGGGCTCGCCCAGGCCTGTCCCCCGCGGACGCTGGGTCCCCAGGGACTCTCTCACGTACCCCGGGGCGCCACAGACACCTGGTGGGCAGGCATCGGGGCCATGGGGCGTCCCAGATATCCCGCAACACAGCACAGCCTCATCCCACCTCGGCACTCAGAAGGCAAACACTTCTAGGCCGTCTTTGGCTTTTCAGTGTAAATAAAATTCTCTCGCACTCACGCACACGTCTTTTCAGGGGGTGTCTGCTACTCTTAGAAGGATTTAAAGGAAGTTGGGGACCTAAGATGCATCGCACACTTGGCTGTACAGAAGCTGCCTTGTGTGTATGAAAGAGCATATATTATATGTATATTAATAAAATACAGCTAACTTGCTGTGTGGCCCTTTGAGTACAAAGGTTTCAGATGAGAACAAAATGGGTATAAATATTTCCTCTTGAACATTGGTAACCAAAAATATAGCAGCTGTATTTTTGGATCTTATTTAAATATTTACAGTTGCTTGTGAACTCTGTCATCAGCAAGTTCAGAATCTTTGGTATGTCTCCAGCATCTGTATTTATAAACAATAACTCAATTACTATTTGCAAATGTCATAATTGATGAAGAAAAATGATCTGTGAATATTTAAAGAATATGTAAATGCAAAAAGGATTCTTATGGTCTATAAGCAAATGACATTCTTATAAGCAAATGACATCTCTCTAGAAAATGACTTCTCAGCCCAGCCCAGTGTTTCGCAATCAACGATCGCTCCTGCTACATCACATTAAAACCGACGAGTCGGACACTCCGAAGATACATGAAGTTCCGTGTGAACAGAGGTGATCCTGGCCGCCCTCTTCTCTTCGGGAAGCAGAAACCAGCCCCTCTTCCTCGGGTCTGCCTTGACAACTGGGTTGTTTTTCAAGTAACTGTGTGGATTTTATTTTTGAGCTACAACATTTGAATCTGCCACCTATATTTCATCCTTCATCAGTTACTTTATTAAAAATTTTAAATTTCTTTTTATTTTTAAAACAGTTTCAAGAATTAATGCCAGATTTAGCAAATAAAACTACAGAGAGCTGGTGAAATGTGCATTTCAGATAAAAAATTATGCACTTTCATGTAAGTACATGACAACTATTCCATGGGACATTCTTTTTAAAATATCCTGAGTGCAAAAAGGGCTCCTGTGGCTTATAACTAGAGACATTTCTGTAGAAGCTCAGAGAAATTTCACAGCAAACCCACTGTGTTTCAGCAAGTAACGGCTCCTGCTCTTTTATTTGCTGTCGAAGTAGAGCTGTTCTGTGACGCTGTGCATGGCTGAGCCATACAGATTTTTACCTCTTCAAAGGTATGTTGCCGCTGTATTGGCAGTCCTAAAATTCAAAGTGTTTATCTAAAATTCAAATTAACTGAGCATCTTTGATGTTATCTGAAAGTTTGTTTTGTTTTCTCACAACCTGTTCCTGCGGCAATTGCTTTTCTTTTTTCATTTGGAGACTTCTGTTTCCTCTCCAGATTTTTTTATTTATAACTCCTTGCAGTACCTTTCCCGTGCTGTATCTCACACACCATTATAACCAGCACACCCCTCAGCAATTAAGCGGCCCTGGGGAGAAGTCTTTCTTGACACGAGGAGATAACGTGAGAAGCATTTGGATATACTTGCGCTATTGTGTGACGGACTCAGAAACAGTTTGCCGTGTCCTTCCGTAAGGCCCCCAACTCGGGATCCGCCGCGAGTGAGGGCAGGCCCCGGCGCAGGGTGGGACGGCCCCCAGCACGCCTTGTAGGTGGCAGCCCCGAGCCACAGGCGCAGCGCGAGCTGCTTTACTAGGAGAGAGACAGCTGAAGGCGGGGCGTGGACTTTCCTGCTCTGCTGTTGGATGTGGTCTTCATCCGATGGCCCACGCACACCAGCATCCCAGCAAGTGTCCACCGGCCCGGCCCTCTGCTCCCGGCCAGCACTGCCGCCCACCCGGGACGAGCTGCTGTCTGACCGAAGCTCCAGGCCGCGAGCTGACACGCCGCAGCCACGCAGGTCACTTCTGCGAGGTGCCCCTGTGTCTGGGGATTCGGGTGGAGCCGCCTCGGGGAGCCAGAGCAGCAGCCGGGCCAGCTTGCGGGGGAGGGCTGCGTCCAGGGGGCTGCCCGGCTGTTGTGATCGTTTCGGTTCATCTCCGCCACTTCTGTAAGGGGTCACTGCCCACACGCACTCACACGCTCCCACCCACACACACCCGCACTGGAGTGGCCGCTCCCTGGGTGGTCCAGCCACAGCGCTGACGGGCTCCCGGCGCCGCTGCCGCCCCTGCACTCGGCGGCAGCCTCAGGGAGGCCGCTCCCCGCAGGGCCTCGAGGAGGTCGACGCTGCACGGTTCGTTTGCGCCGGCTGTCACGGCGCTGCGCGTGGCCGGGAGCACCGGAGCGTCTGCCGTGTCCAGGGACACGCAGGACGCCCTTCCTTGGAGACCCAGCTCCTGGGGTGCCAGCTCCCCAGCCCCCCGACAGCGGACCCCAGCCTGCACATCCCCGCACAGCCACTGAGGGGCGCTCACGGCGAAGACGCGCTCCTCACTGCTGTGCCGCGACAGAGCAGGAGAGAGGAGAGGGCCTGGGCCTCCACGGCCGTGGGCTCTCCCGTCCACTCCATGCAGAGAGGAATGTGGACGCTGGAAAGAGGCGCCGGTGACTTGGCTCACCCTCCGGGCGCAGACATACACACAGGCGGATAAACAAGCAAGTGTTTAGACAAGCAGACGACTGCTCTGGTGATTTACGCAGTGTCCACCCTCGTCTCTGCTGTCCACAGGGAGAGGACTCAGAGCTCGGCCCATCCCAGAGGGGCCGAGGCAGCTGCTCTCTCCTGAGATCCACCACCAGAGCTGCTGCCCCTCCCGGGGCCGGCCGGCCACGCTCTCTGCCCGCGGTGGCCCACGGACTGGCCTTCTCTGGAGGTCCTGGGGGCTGCGGGGGACGCCTCCCCGTCTGTGTTTTTAGCCCTTCTCCTGCCTGGACCTCGGAGGTCAAGACTGGGCTCGAGACGCCTCATGGCCCAGGGTGGGACTGGGCACAGAAGAGGCAGGACACGGTGCAGGGCCGGTGCCTCCTGGGTCAGCCCCCGCCAGCCCGGCACCCGCACGCCTGGCACCCCGGCACACCCCCGGACACCCCAGCCTGCCCTACCCTGTGCATCCTTGCGCCCGCTCCACGGCCAGCTCAGAGGTGTCCGTGGTCACTGTGACCCTGGTCACTGCGTCAGCGGAGCTGCCCTCTCGTCCTCCTCTCCGTCCTTGCTCCTCCTCCTTCCTCCCGCCTGCCCGTCCCTGTCACGCCGAATGGCCCTTCACTGAAGGAAACGTGTTTCAAGTCCAATCAGGGAATCGGGCCAGGCCGGGCCTCGGGAGGTCGGCCGGGCTCTGCGCTCCCTGAGCTCCACCTGGAGTGTTTGTGCCGGGAGAAGCGGGTGAGGGGGCGCCCTGGGAGTTGTCCCCAGAAGGACAGTGGCCTGATTCCAGGGGTCCGTCGCGAGGGCCTCTAGCGGACTCCAAGGACACTTGGTCGCGGAGGGAGAAGCCCCAGCGCGAGATGCGGCTGGTGCGGCCCCCACAACTGCAACCTCCTGGCCCTCGCGCAGCGCACACGCCCTGCGGCTCCCCCACACCCCGCGGGCGTCCGCTGCGAACGCCCAACCGCTGAGAAGATGCCAGGCCCGCGTCCGCGCCCCAGGGCCCGTGCCGCGCGAGTCCGTCGGAGGATCTGCTTGCAAAAGAGGCTGCGCCGGCAGGAGTGAGAGGGCGGGACCCGGCCGGCACCCGCACGCGCCAGCCCAGGGCGCCCTGAGCCTGTCTCCCTCCGCGGGCGCGCCACCCTGCGCCGGGCTGTCTCGCTGGGCGCGGGTCTCCGCGGCTGCCCAGGGACCCACGTGAGCGCGAGCGAGGAGGAGCTGTGACCCGCTGAGCTCTGGCACCTTGCCGCAACAAGCAGACGCCGTGTTCCCGGAGCAGGAACGGCCTCCGATTTCAAGCTGACTTAGTCTGTGCGCATCGAACCGAGACGGATGCGCCACCAGCCACGCCCAGGAGAGGGTGCCAGGCCCTGAGCCTCCCGCGGCCTGCCCCGTCCCGGGAGTGTGTCCACTTTCTGTTTCCTGAAGTTCCGCATTCTACCCGGAGAGGAAAACTACTGTGACTTTTAAA
This sequence comes from Galemys pyrenaicus, assembly GCA_019455555.1. NCBI lineage: Eukaryota > Metazoa > Chordata > Mammalia > Eulipotyphla > Talpidae > Galemys > Galemys pyrenaicus. The sequence goes on along the minus strand of JAGFMF010011852.1, from coordinate 551,165 downwards.
ATCTAATTCTCATTAAAAAAAAAAAAAAATCTAGGGCCTCCCTGGGGGCTTAGTGGGTTGAGCTCCGCACTGTGAAGCATCGCAGCACAGCGCGAGCTCGATCCCCGCCAGGGAGGGACCCCCAGGGCGCAGCAGACTCTCCTGCCTCCCGCGGCTCCCCCAGCAGTGGGTTTCAGGGGATCCGCCTGTTCTGCTCCCCGCTCTGTCTCTGGGGAGTCCTCTCACCCTCCGCCTCAGGCCTGTGCCCCAGCTCTTGTGTGCATAAACAAGTCTTTTTTAAAAATTTATTTTAACATTAGGCAGATGCTAGAAACAAGGAATCTCTAGACAGAGGGCGCGAGACCCCACCCACCCCCACTGCGTCCAGTGGGTGCGCCGGGGTCGGGCAGGCGACCTGGCCCACGGGACATAGCCTGGGAGGGCCGCGCTGGGCGGCGCAACCACGAGTGCGGGACTCCCGCGGGTCTGTGGGCACCGAGGGAGGAGGCTCTGAGATTCCCGTGGGACAGGACCAACACAGGTGCAATGTCTCAGCTGCAGTCACAGGGGAGCACGGGTAGGGGAGGCACAGACACACACCCTGTGCACCGGCGCGCACCGGGCCGGGCGTCCACACGCGCTCCTCTGCGCTCGGGCGCGCACGGGGCCGGGGCGTCTCTGCGAGATGGGCTGGACGCGCGAGCGCGGCTGCCTCGCGCCCGCAGCTGTGTCGGACACTGGCCCGGAAGCGCGGGCCCGCGGGAAGGGTCTGGCCTGGGCAGCGGATAGGGCTCGAGAGCCTCCCGCACTTCCATGGGTGAGCATTTCTCTGCCCTGTCCTCGCGCAGCTCCGGAAGGGACCCTCGGGCTCCGGCCGGGCTCGGCTCCTGGGGCCAGAGGCTCAGGCAGGGACAAGGATCGCCAGACTGGGCCGCGGAGGCCGCTGGGCAGAAGGGAGCCGGCGCTCTGGCCTCGCAGCCCGGCCCGCGGGCTGACCGCTCGCGCTCGCTCGCGCAGGCGTCGGGGCTCGGCCTCCTCCCGCCGGGGCCAAAAGCCCTTTCAGGCAAAGGCTCAAGAATCCAATGAAAACCAGGCAAACAAACGTTCAGATGAAATGACTGTTTTTCTGGGAAATAAATCAATAAAAATAGAATTTTTTCACGTGTCCACTCTTGCACAATTGAATAAAATCATGGACACCAACTGTGGAAGTGACAGCCCCCTCACTCCCGTCGGAAGCGGCCCCGCCCCACCCCCATCGGATGATCAGGGGAGCGCCTCTGACACCCCAACTTCGTTTTTGAAAAGAAAAAGGTCTCGGTGCGTTTCCAGCGGAGACTGGCGGGGCAGCCAGCTCTCCTGATAGCGGGTGTGTACTTTGGAATTTAAAGCGTAAAGTCAGCAGCGGCTTGCTGTGGGGTTAAGGAAAATAAGTTGTTTCAGATTAAGACTCTAATTAGATAAAAATCGCTAAGAAAATAAGTAATTTGGTAATGTCAGCTAAATTTACAAAAGCTCATGCTCGCCTTCAAGCTGGAGTTGTGTTACAAGGGCGACCTAAAATGAAAAATGGAGACAATTATTCAGATACTCAGGTCTGAAATTGCTGCAATTTGGGAAGAGAATACTTAGTTAATGGGGTCAGGATGTGTGTAAATAAACTGTCAACACTGACCACAAAACAACCTTTCCCGCCTTGCCCGGGAGCACCGCTGGCTTCCTGGGAAGATGGTCCATCTCGAGAGACTGTCCATCCCAACTGACAGCCAGCAAGGACTTCAGCTGGTCTTAGCCGTCAAGCAGAATGAGGCAGGGCAGCTCCACGCACAGCTCTCTGTCCCCAGGGAGACAGCAGCAAGGGGCCAAGCAGAAATGGTCTGCTTGATTCTGAATATTTAAAAATGTTTAAACTTGAGGGGACTCGTCCTCTCTCTCAATAGTTTCCTGATGCTGAAACCTGGTTTTTCACTCCGTTTTTTTTTTTTTTTTAAGATTTATGTATTTATGCACACAAGAGCTGGGGTACAGTCCAGAGTCATGGGAGGTGAGAGGATCCACCAGAGACAGACTGGGGAGCAGAACAGGCAGAAGGGCTGAAACACACTGCTGAGGGGGAGCAGCGGGAGACAGGAGAGGTCTGCTGCGCCCTGTGGGTCCCCTCCCTGGCCGGGGATCAAACCTGCACTGCTGTGCTGTGGATGCTTCACAGTGCGGTGCTCAGCCTGCTGGGCCACCAGGAGGGCCCTCCCTCAGCTTTTAAGAGCAGTGTTTACATAGGAGAACTGAGCTGAAACAAATGCCAGCAGGGGCGTCACACTTTTCCTCTCTTTGTCTGCTTTTTATTCACAAATCACTTCTTCCCAGCACTGGACAGGGCTGAGAGCATCCAAGACAGGATCTCGGCTGAGCCCAGACTTGCCACGTGCCCGCGACTGGGGTCTCTTGCGGTGCGTTCAGAAGGGGTGATGGGGCCAGAAGGGGCATCTGCAAAGAGGAAGGCCGAGGTCTGAAGACTTTACAAGTCATGTCGTGCATTTCAAGGAAACAGTGGCTTGTGAAGAGACTATCATGCTTTGAAAAGAGATGAATTCAGTAGGACTTGTGTAAATTTCAGGGTTTTTTCAATTATGTGCCAATATTAAATTATATTTTCTAGCTTTAAAAATCCCTATGGCAGCCAGACCTCAACTACAATCCTATTTGAAGTGAAACATTAAATATATTACGTTTGGAGCATCGTGAAAACCTGAAGAGACTCCCCGCTCCCGGTAAGGTCTATCACCCCGAGAGCCGCCCCCTTGATCTCGCGGGCGCCGATGGCCCGGCCACCTCTGCGCCCCTGTTGGCGGTTTGGGGTGCCGGGTCATGCGCTGCACTCTTCCCCAAACCATCGCTGTAAGTGCACAGATGTGTTTCTGATATATAACCAATTACGTCAGCCCGCTCTGTGCTTCTTATGTCAGGTTCTCTGTGTGCACAACTTGACATCTTTGATGATGTTTTTGTGCAATTTAAAGAGAAACCCACCCCCACATGACTAAGCAAAAGCCAAAAGAAAATGTTCTCTTGACGTTGTCAAGCCACCTTGGAGAGTCTCCCCAGCAGGTCCTGAGAGCGAAACCACAGCCGGGAGGCGCCTGAGACAGGTGCTTCCAGCCGAGAAGTGCCCGGCGGCGGCCTCACCTGGGGCGCGCGGGCGCCCTCGCCCCCGGAGTCCTCAGGGCGCACACTAGTCTGTGGCTCACGAGCCAGAGCTGAGAGCCCACGTGGCGGGGACGCGGAGGCCAGCCGGCCCGAGCTGGGAAGCGGCAGGCTGCATGTGGACCCGGCGGGTGCTCGCGAGTGGCCTGCCAGTAGCCTGGGCGGACAGACCGCCATGTGCTGAGGGATTTTAGACGGCCGAGTGTCACCCGCAGAGGGAGCCGCCCATACTGCCTGAGCTTGCTCCAAGCTGGCGCTAGCCAGAAGGACACGGGCGCCCAGGCGAGCTCAGCCCTGGCCTGGCCCTCCAGCAGGCGAGGAGATTCCCTGCGGCCGAGCGGCTGGCGTGGCTTCGGACACCGGCCAGCAGCTCGGCTCGGGGCAGGTGGGGGTCACCAGGAGTTTGCACAAGCGGGCACAGGCCCAACTTGGCCTTCTCCGGGGAAGAGAAGAGGGTCAGGCCGCGTGGAGAGGCCTGAGGCCAGGGCAGAGGGCAGCATAGCTGCCTCTCAGGGCCTCCCACGGAGCGGCTCCTGCCCAGAGGCCATGCTGGGGCGGGGCGGCTGCTCCTCCGGCCGCCTCCCTCCCTCACTGAAGCCCCTTCTGAGTCCGGCCAGCAGGCCAAGCTGGACCTCCGCCCAGCTCTCTGGACAGGCGGAGGGGCGGGGCTGCCCGGTGCCCCACTGTGGTGGACTGCTGCTGCCCAGGGGCCTCCTCTTCCTCCAAGGGCAGGACAGCAGGCCAAGAAGGCCCAGTCACCTCTGCTGGCCCTGCGCTCACGGCTGCTACCTGCAGACAGTGCAGGCCCACGCCCGTGGCTTCCATCAGAGAACAACAGAGGATGGCTCTCTCCTAGTCAGTCGGAGGCTGCACCAAACCCAGCCTTGGTTCTGAAGGTGAAGTTGTCCCCGGGTGGGGATTCCCGCTCTTCTCCGAAAGCCGTAACTGCAGACGGTGTAGAGTAGATTGTTCTTTGGCAAAATAAAAACATATTTTGTCACTTTGGGGACGATGTGTTTAAAAGCATGCCCAAGTTTTCAGCTGTGATCAAAAGGAAAATAAATAAACGCTCTCTGCAGCATGGCGTGCACCCCCAACCGCAGGGGCACGGCCCAGGGCGAAGCCCAGCGGAACCCGCGGGCCCTGGTACGGGAATAAAGCGCCACAGCGAAGACTCGCAGAGACCCCTGCAGGCCCGCGCAGCTCGGATGAAGCAGCTGCTGAACGCGGCCTCCAGCGTCCTGCAGTCGGCCACGGAGGAAGAACCGGCTTTGCTGGCTGGCTGGCCGGTCTCCGCAGCGGGCACTTACGCTGAGACGGCTGTGAGCAGCTTCTCCGCTCTGCGCTCGGGGGCTGGGCCGGCCACGCCCTCCCCGCACCCCCTTCCTCCCCGCCCTCCCCCCCACTCGGGAGCCACTGTCCTCGGTCTGCTGGCCTTGGCCACCTCCTCCTCGCTGCCCTTGGTCTGCACCCGCCGCCTCGGCCCCACTAGGCCTCCTCGCTGAGGGCCAGGTCACCCGCTGGGGTCCAGCCAGCCGTCCCCTGCGGCTCTCCTCCCTGACCACAGCCTGACGCGCCCGGGGTGTGTGTGGGAAGCGGGGATGGCGCTGTCTTGGAGATCGGGGTCGTCGGGCCTCGGGGGTCCCACAAAGCCGCCCCCTGAGCGCAGCAGCGAGACTGTGCAGCCACGCACGTTTTTGCCTGTTTGAGATTCGTTCTGAGAAAAGATCCTTCGTAGGCTGTGATGATGCTGAAGATGCTCAGCCGCTGACAAGGGGTGCGCCCGCCGGCTGCTGGGGCGCGGGGCAAGCTCGGGGTGCGCAGACTCCAGGCCTAGGGGAAGGAGGGAGACGCAGCCTTCTGAAGGCCACTTGGAAGCAGAATTTTAGGGGCCCCGTGCGCCCTTCCAGATGGGGCGGAGATGAAAGGGGGGCAGTGAAGAGGGGGTGTTCTGTGCCCTGAAGCCTGTCCTCTGTGACCGCATGGAGGTGGGCCCGGCCTAGGAGGCGCCCAGACGAGGACAGGGGCGCCGCGTCCGTGTCAGACACACAAAGAGTGGACGCGCGTCCTCCGGCGTGTGAAAATACCCCCGATAAACAAAAACACATGTTATTTTCGATCCATGAAATTACGGGTACAAATGCCAGCAGACGCAGGAATCATGTTTGAAAGACAAATACTGCTAAGATTTCACAAGGATTAAAAATAAAAACAAAAGCTAGAAAGTCCAGACAGGAAGGGAGTGGGGTGTCTGAGATGACACGCTGTCTGCGCTGAAGGGGCCAGTTTCCCAGCCTCGCCCCTTCTCGCCTCCATGCAAACCACAATGCGCTCCAGGGGGCGCGTCCAGCCCACCCCTGGCCCCCAGCCCCGCCCCTGGGCCCCCAGCCCCACTCTGGGCCCCCAGCCCCGCCCCTTGGCCCCCAGCCCCCACTCTGGGCCCCCAGCCCCGCCCCGGGGCCCCCAGCCCCCCTCCTCCCCCACCCGAGCCTCTGCAGTGCTGGTGTCCTGGAGAGAGAAGAGGCTTCTGAGCGCAGGCTCTGCCTTTTCTCGGGCGAGGAGCAGGCCTGGTGCCAGCCCGGGGCTGCCCCCAAGCTGGAGGCCCTGGGGTCCAGGCCTGCTGCCCGCGTCTCAGGACGAGGAAGCGGCTCAGACTGGCAGCGTCGGAGACAAAAGACGGTCCACCCGGCCGTGGTCCTGCTCCAACGCCGGGCGGCCGCCTGTGTGATTTCTGCCGCTCATCCCCCTGCCTGAGGGGCAGGCTAAAGAGGGGCGCCCGGGCCCCAGCCGGGGCCTAGACCCGTCGGCAAGGCGCGCCCCGAGCCTGGCTCAGCCTGCGCGGCGGCTGAACGCGGGCACAGAGGGCTCCCCGGTACCACCAGTGGGGCTTTCAAACACAAGTGATTTTCCAACAGAAGAAATTGAAAACTACATAATACAAGGATTATGGGAGTTTTAAATGTTTTCTAGCATAATGGATGTTGCTTTGTAAAAGCTCCTATAAAATCTTACTCTATATTACTGTTTTAATAGCATCACAAATAGCTTTTGGGAACTCGTAATTTTCCGCTGAAAGAATGAGAAAGTGAAGAATGTGAGCCATTGGTCTGGGTCCGCGTGCGCGAGGGGCTGACGGAAACCCCATTAGCAACAGAAAACCTCTTTGCTTCATTGAAATAAAGTTTTGAAATAGGCGTGTTTTTCGCATGCATAGAGAAGTGCTATTTCTGAACATGCGGTTGGCACTTTTATTGTTGAAGTGATTTATAATTGCTTATTTTAATTATTCTAGTCCCATTAGTTATGGTCTGTGGTGACTCAGACAAAAATAAAATGGAGATAGACCGCGGCTCCGGCGCTTTCCCAGCGCGCCCTGAATTAGCATCTGTAAAACAACCGTGGTATGATTTATTGCTGGCTCATTAGGAAGAAGCTCGAACGTGGAGTTGATCGTTTTACTCCAGATATTTACAATGTGGATTTTATCACACTAATATTAAAATGTAAAGTAACTAGCGATATTAGCATGGAAAAATAGACGACCATTTGTCTCGGTGAAAGCGAGCCAAAGGCGACTCTCACGGCTCGGTAAACAATTTTGAGCTCAGACTAAGTGCGACCCGCCCCTTGTCGTTAGCCCTTCGGGTCATAGCCGGGGAGGGAGGGCCGGTGGTTCGGGCCAGGGGCAGGCTGGGGCCTCGGGCACAGCGGGGAGGCCCGAGCAGAGGGGCGGCCCGGTGCAGGGGGAGACGCCAAGATTCACCCCGAGAACTTCCCGGACGCAGGGGCGCCCGACAGGAGATGAGGCAGCCGGACGGCTGTCGCTGTGGCCAGAGAGGTGCAGCCGGCACAAAGCCACAGACGTCTGGACACAGCCAGAGGAGCTCGCTGTCCTCCTGGAGGGCACGCCCAGCGCCAGGCCTCTGCCTCCTGCCCAGGCTGCCTAACCCCAGCCTCGCCCTGTGTGGTCAGGTCCTCTCCCTCTGCGCCCCCGCCGCTCTCTCTGGGGGTCGACAGTGACCTTGCTCACCCCGAACCCGGATGCAGTCAGCCTGCGTGGCTCACGCAGACGGTGTGGGATTCTCTTCTGGAAGGAAGGGGGTTCTGGCCCAGCTGGCAGCACAGAGTGTGGACGCGCGGCCCAGTGTGTGGTAGAGCGGCCAGCCCGGCGGGGATAGGCAGCGGGGATAGCCCGGCACTGGGTGTACCAGCCACGGACCTCGAGCTGCCCCTGCCGAGCCGCGGGCCCTTGGCCTCAGTGTCGGCCACGGCGGGCCCGGGTGCCCCGCCCAGGCTCAGGCCTGCACCGCCCTCCTGCTCTCACCTGCTCAGGCATCAGCAGGGCCAGCGTGCCTCACCCTCAGCGCTAAACATGCCCTGGGTCTGCAGCGCCTACAGCCCAGACACCACCCAGACCTGAGATCCCCGGTGTGGGCTGGTCTGAGGTGGGAGGCTCCAGAGGGACCCCGAGGTTCCGGACTTACGAGGCGCTGTGCTCCTGTGGGCCGCTTGCGTGGACTGCAGGCCCTGGGCTCAGAGCAGCCGGGGGAGCACGAGCAGTGGGGCGTGGGGCGAGGCCCCTCAGGAGTCCAGGTCCACCGGGCCTGGCGGGCGCATCGTGAAGCCTGGGCGGGCTGTGTCCAGGCGGTGACCGCCCGGTTACAGAGGCCTCCTGGGCGTGGCGGTGAAGCGGCCAGGGCTGCCCCCTCAAAGGGCCGAGCGTGAGAGGTGGCCGCCCCGTCCCGGCCGCACAGGGCGAGCACCGGGCAGGACGTGGCCGGCAGGCAGTGCCCAGCGGGGCCCGCAGGCTGAGCTGAGGCGGCCGGGGGTACTGGTCACAGAGCCGGGGCGCCGACTACATGTGCTCCCGAAGCTTTTTGATTCTTATTTTCTTGCATTGATTTGACTTTTGGCGTCAAGTTCTTTCTTGCCCAAGACTGGCACAGCCGTGTAAGAAAAGTGTTGGCCGAAGTGCCTTTGTCTTGCCCTGAGGGCCCCTTCCTGTAGGGGGAGGCCAGTGACGCGAGCCCGCCCTGGCCGGAGGTGCCGTCCAGCCAGCACAGGCCCAGGCCCCAGCCGCAGGCGTGGACAGCTGCAGGCGGCGTCTCTGCGCCCCAGACACAGGCTCGTCTCTGCCCGTGGCTGCCGGGAGGCCCCAGAGCGCTGCCTCGGCATCTGAGGAGCCGGCGGCCCCGCCCGTCGGAAGCGGCTCGTCCCTCCGCTGGGTTTCGCGCAGGGCTGCCGGGCCAGGACAGAACTTAGCAGGGTTGGAGTGGGAACCCCCAGCCCTTGACGCAGAGGGAGGTGGGAAAGCAGGTGGACGCCGACCGTCTGTTGCCAATGGAAACGCGGCGCCAGGAGCGCTGCCGTCCTCCCCTTTGCTCGTGAGCCGGCAGCGGCCGCCGGGGTCTCCGCGGCCCCCTCGCCGCGGTGCGCGAAGCTGCGAACCTGCCGCCTCGCTCTCGAGCGCTCCTCGCTTCACCCTGCCCCACGGTCACGTCCTGCAGACTCCGATGTTTCTGTTTGCCCCGTTCCCTCCAGCCCACTTATGCAACTTGACACTTTCCTTTTCCATTCCACTTCATTTTTTTTTAAAGATTTATTTATTTATGCATACAAGCACTGGGGTACAGGCCAGAGGTGTGTGTGGGGGGGGGGTGAGAGGATTCACCACAGAGAGCAG
>JAGFMF010011852.1:524417-542156 GCA_019455555.1 Galemys pyrenaicus | reverse complement strand
CTCCCTGGCCGGCAGCAGGGATCGAACTCGTGCTGCAGTGGCTGCGGTCTGCTTCATAGTGCGTTGCTTAACCCACTGCGCCACCAGGGAGGCCCCATTCCACGTCATTTTTACAGTTCTCTTCTCCGCCTCTCTCGGCCGGAGAGTCCTCAAGGACGAAAGCACTGGCGGAGCTGCGTCCCGCAGCGCCCTGGGTAACCGGCAGGAGCAGCCGCAAGGGGAAGAGTGGGTGCTTCCTAGAAACCTCCGCTGTTGCTGCTCACCGGGGGACCTGCAGTCTGGCGGTGCCCGCGAGGCCGGTGTGACCCCGCGCTCCGCTGCGGCTCTGCTTTCAAGAGATGCCTCCGGGCTGAGGCCAGGCCGGCCGAGCGCCAGGACGGGACAACGGCTGGGGCTGCTGGCCCCAGGAGGGCCCCGCGAGGAGAGCAAGCCAGCCAGGACGCGCCGCCCTGCAGCCCGCAGAGGGGCGCGGCCGGAGTGGGACTGCGGGACCTGCGGGGCGTCTGGCGCGCTCCCTGGCGCGCTCCCTGGCCGGAGGGTCGGGCGGCGGCCGGAGCGCTGTGGGCCGACACTGCTTTATTTGGTCTGCCGTCCTTGGAAAAATGGTCCTTGTCAGACATGCAAAGGAAACAATATTTTCCTTCATTTTGGAGACTGAATGAAGGGCCCTCTTACAGCCCTATTGTCATTAATATGCGGGAAAACACCCAATTACTCACATGCTCCCGTTGCCAGCGTGTGCATTTACCACGAGCTTGTTCAGACCAGTGTCCAGGGGCGCGCTTAGCAGAAAACATTTCCACTAGCTTGGCCTAGAAGAATCGAGTCCATTTAACCCCGCGTCCGACTGGCAGGCGACCACCGGCTGGAGGCTGGGCCGGGGGGCTGGGCGGAGCCTGCGGCTCCTGCGGCCGCCCCTCGGGGCTTGGCCGAGCCTGCGCTGGGGCTGTGGCGCCCAGCTGGCCCCAGCGCGGCCACCATCCTGCCGCGGTCTCCGCGCAGTCAGACGGCTGCGCTGACACCGCGCCCCAGCACCCGCCGAGCAGCGCGGCTCCAGCCCGAGCGCCCTCACCAGAGGGCCGAGAGTGGGGCAGACTCTAATTTAGAACGAAAATGAAGTGGCTCTTGAGCCAAGCCGTGGCCCCAGCGCAAAGTTTTAGCGCTCGCCCCACTTACACGACTCAGTGGACGTGAGCGCCGCGGAGCAGCAGCCTCCGGTCCGTGACGCGGGCCGCCCCGCCCTGCCGCGCAGACGGGCCCGAGGGCGGCCTGGCAGAGACCCCCGCGAGCCGCTCAGCCACCGCCCGGAGCCCCGGCCCACACGCTTTTGCGCACGTGGGTGTTCTATTCTCCAGTTACAGTCGGGACATTTACCGGGTCGACAAACATAAACGTTGTGGGCCTTTCGTAATGTTTTTTCCAGAGAAATAGATGTGCTTCAAGGGCCACAGATACATTCCAGGTTATAAAGCAGCAGCAAAAATAGAAACTTACAAAAATGAGAAGGTGACCTGAAGGAACAGCAGCTGGGACTGGGGGCCTGGGGCCTGGGGGGCTGGGAGGGGGGCTGGGGGCTGGGGGCTGGGGGCTGGGGGCTGAGGACCTGGGGCCTGGGGGGCTGGAGGCTGGGGGCAGGGGGCAGGGAGGGCGCAGGGCTGCAGTCCCGCAGTCCCTGGGCCTGCGTCCTCCGCCGGCCCCCTCCTCTCATCAGCAGCTCTCTCTTTCACCTCATTACTGTAAAAGTTAATCAGTATTTTTTCCTGCTTTTTATTATTTGTGGGGTTTTTTCTGCAACTTAAGGTTGTAACCAGAATTCAGTATGGTTTCCCCCAAGTTTTTTCAGCCCCAAAATTATTTTTAGTTTTTAATTTTTCACTTTGGTAACAACTACTAACCTCTCCTGCACTTGGAAGGAGAGTCCAAGAAACAGTCTTGGTGGGCAGCTGCTGGCCAGCACCAGCCACCAGACACTGCAGGCCTGTCCCTGCAGACCAGACCAGTCCCCCAGCCCACGCCGCCGCAGTGGTGCCACCGGCCCCTTCCGGGGTGTGGCATCTACCCCGAGTGACCTGAGCAGAGGTCCCAGACCCCAGGCGGCCACGAGGCCGAGCCCACGGTCTACAGGCTGGAGCCGGTCATCCGGGCGGGGAGCTCTGACGGCCCCGACGAGGCTGGCCGTGTAGGACGGGCCGGCAGAAGTGCTGTCTGTGCATCTCCCGGAGGCTCAGGGCCTAGCCTGTGCAGGGACGGCCCTGGGCCCAGCCCAGCAGACCCGCTCATCGGAGCTGGCCCCCGAGGCCTGGCCGCTCTGTCTGTCTCTGAGCCCACGGCAGCAGCCAGCCCCACCCCGTCCGCATCTGCGTGCCCGCCGTGCCCGCCCTCACCTGTCCTTTTGTCCCCTCCATCAGGGCCACTGTTGCTGCTGCGCCTTATCTGATGGTCAAGCCACCCTGCCGTGGTCAGAGGACCGGCGTTCTGAGGCTCCACGTCCTCTCGTGAGGCCTCCAGACCCTGCAAATGTCAGGGCTCCCCTGCCCCTCCCGCCGAGGCTGGGCCAGGTGGGGCCGCCTGAGGACCTGGGGTCTGCGCTGCGTGGCCCTGTCCCTCAGGGGAGTGAACCAGTGGACAGCAGGGTCTGGCCGCGCCCCGCTGGCATTCCACTGTGCTGACCTAGGGCGCAGTGGCCGGAGACCCCCGAGGGCCAGCCTCTGCCGGCTGGGCCCAAGGCGTGAGCAGTGCCGGCAACCCGTGCACATGAGAGCGGCAGCCCCGAGTCCGCAGAGCAAGCTCCGCCCATGGGGAGGGCTGGGCAGGCCCGGCTGCTGGAAGCCAGTGCCAGGCGGAGTGACTGCTTGCCCGACAGGGGACGGGCGGCGCTGGGGTCAGTGTGCGGGCGAGTTGGCCCAGCCCGTCCCCCCGCGGGCCCGGGCGCCTGCCGCAGGGAGCGAACAGCCAGCCTGGACGAACAGAAGTGGCCTTATGCCCTTGGCAGGCCTTACGGGACGGCTCGGGACAGCGGCCCCGCAGCCGCCCACCCCCTCTCCTCCTGTGTGGCTGCGCAACCGGCAGGCGCCCCCGGGTGTGGAACCCCTGAGCTGTTACAGAGGCCAGACGGCCATTAAACGGTTACGACAGGCAGGAGTGAAGAGCCCGCCCCTGCAGACCTCCAGGAAGCCGGTGGGGAAACCCAGCTCTGCCAGCGCCCGGGTCCAGACTAGGCTCTGCCTGAGCTGGGTGGTGGGCGGGCGCTCATTTGGGGGGGCGCAGCACGAAGTTCTCAGCACGCCCCAGGGGTCACAGCGCCCCTGGCTCCCAGCCCCCTGCACTGGCTGGCGTGTCCCTGGCCCCCGTTTTAGCTCTGAGCTGTGTGTTTCTGCACCTCAGCACTTCCGTTCAGGCTTTTTGGTATCACATAGATTGGATTTTTGACATATATATCCATAAAACTGGAGGTGCACATATAATATACATGGCCTCCCTGGGGCGCAGCGGGTTGAGCGCCGCACTGTGAAGCACCCGCGGCACAGCAGCGCGAGTTCGATCCCGGGCCAGGGAGGACCCACAGGGCGCAGCAGACCTCTCCTGCCTCCCGCTGTGCCCTCAGCAGTGTGCTTCAGTGGATCTGCCTGTTCTGCTCCCCGCTCTGTCTCTGGTGAGTCCTCTCAGCTCCTGCTACTCTGGTCTGTACTGCAGCTCTTATATGCAGAAATAAATCTTTAAATATATATATATGCACAAAGTTTTAAAAAAATCCAAAAATATACATAAAATTCAAGTTAATTTCAGTAATCAGTACAACTATTGCATGATTATGCTGATTTCAATTTTATGTAAGCACACTAAAGGGTTCTCATAAGCTTTAAAGGTTCCTTCAAAGGAAGCCCCGCTGCTCTGAACAAACCCCCCCCCCCCAGCATGTGGCGGTCCCAAGTCCTGGCTGGTCTGGGGGCCACTGTCTCGGGGCGCAGCCAGGCACAGCCCCCAACCCGAGGCCTCAGCCACCCTCCTGCCCGGAGACCCCGGCCACTCCTCAGAGCGCCCTCCAACAAATCCTTGCTCTTGGGGTTTGTTTCTCTTCGTATTTTTATTATGAACTTATTTTTGTTTACTTTTAACTGAGGCGGCACGGGGCACCCCTATCAGGGATGACCAGCAGGGGGCACCCACCAGCAGCTCCGGGGCCGCTGTGCGTCCTTCCCTGCTCTAACGCCCGAGGTCTGTACCCCACTGCCGGGGGCTACTTTGTGTCTTCATCTGACACTCACTCACTTGCTTGTTTCCACACGCTGCTCACCCCACCTGGCGCTTATCTCCCCTGCTGATTGCCTCGGTTACCTTGCAAGCCTCATCCAAGCTGCCACAGGTGGCACAGCCGTCCCTCTGTGGCTGAGTGGTACTCCCCAGCGCATGGCATATCTCAGCGAGCCCCACAGACTGAGCAAGCGCCCCACCCAGCCCTGGGGCCCCAACCTGGGCAGGGGCGCCTGCCCCCCCACCGTGTGTTGCCGCAGTGGGGTTACAGAGGCCGCGTCTGGGCTGTCCTCGCTCACTTGAGGAGGGAAGAGCAAGCTCTACCAGCAGCAGCTGGTTTTGAAGCTGGAGTGACAGAGCCACAGAAAGCTCCAGGGGCACCGGGGTGTCTGCAGGGGCCTGGTCTCCCTCGCAGCGCAGGGGCCAGCCGGGGCCACTCCTTCCCGCAGGGAGAGGGCGGCCTGGGCAGGGGCAGTGCTGGGGGAGCCTGGCTTCTTCACCCGCGTCCAGAAAACCCAGCACACACGGCCAGGGAGACCTCAGGCTGTGGCGAGGACAAGGCCAGCACTCGGACAGGCCCCCTCCCAGGACTCGCGGGCCGCCTGTCCTGCGGCCAGCACTGCCCAGCTGGCCTGAGCCAGAGGTTGCCCAGAGTCGCTCACCCCGTGGCCCAGGCCTCTGTGGGGCCCCACCAGGGGCCTGTGGGGTGGGACGCTGCGGCGGGAGCTGTCTGGGGTCGGGGTGGGGTGCAGCGCTGGTCTCGCGTGAGGACGAGGCTAAAGTGCCTGAAAACCAGGAGCGCGCGAGAAACAGCTCTCGCGGACCCACGCTCCTGCAGCGCCATCCGCACAGCAGGAAGCCGCTGGCCTGCACCCCCAGGCAGTGGGCAGCACAGAGGGGGCGCGGGCGTCAGGCCGGGACGCCCAGAGCCGGCGGGGCGCCCGCCGCCACTACTGCCCCACCGCAACCCCCTCCGTGGCTGCCTTGGTGGCCGAGCGCGGAGCCGCCAGCTGTGTAAACAGGAGTCTAGACGCCCCTGCTTGGCCGGCCCGGGCCAGGTCACGTGACCTCTCGGACCACCCGCCGGCGCCCCACCCTTGCTGGGGCTCCCGCAGAGTCCGAGTCCGGCCTAGAGGCCGGGATGGGGAACAGGCGCCCGCGAGGGGCGAGGGCTGCGCCGGCTCCAGGCGGGCCCCAGAGAGAGCAAAGAGCCGCAGCGTGCCTCCCACGGTGCACCACAACTGTGGGGAGCTTGCCCAGGAGGGGGGCGCAAGGAGCGGGGCTCAGACCCGCGAGCCCAGGCGCCGGCCGAGGGCTCACACGGGGCTGCACGGCGGGGCTGACGGGCGCTGCTCTCCGCGCAGGGGTCTGCTCCTCGGGAAGGGGGTTGCGCCTTTCCCCTTTACTGCCACTAGCTGATCTGGCTAACGCTTTTTTAAATTAATTCGTGTTTGTAAAGTGCGTTTTTCCTTTAAAGGCGATGGGTTTCTTTTGCAGAGCTGGGGCTACTGGGAGGGCCCGGGGCAGGTGCCAAGCAGAGCTGGCAGCGGCACCCGGAGAGCAGGGGCCCGGGAGTGAAGTCAGAGCAGGGGCCGGCCGCCGGGCTGCTGCAGCGGGGCCTGGTTTCCATCACCCCAGCCGCGCTCTGCTGATGTCTTCCAGCTCTTTGTGCAAGGGATGCGCGTCCCCCTCTGCAGCACCAGCTGTGTGCTGCCTCGCCCCACTCCCGCACCTATGAATAATAAATGCCTTTTGTTTTCTACCACAGAGAAAACGTGGCTTTTGAAGATTTCTGGAAGGTCAGCACTTTACAAAATGCCGCACGACAAATCAGAAGACAAAGCGAGCTCGGAGCAGCAGAGCCCAGGGCGCAGGGCACCCGGAGAGACCCCGGTCGTGGCCGGCGTCTGAGAGAAGAGGCGGCACAGGGATCTCGTAATGCCGGAACCAGAAGCACGAGGCTTATTAATAATACAAATGTTTGCAATTAATTTATCATAGGATTCGGGTTTTATCGTGCAAGGGAAAACCCCAAGCGGCGTGTAAGGGAGTGTGTTCAGCCCTGGTCGCGCTCAGCAGGTTCTGCGGCCAGCTCGGGGGCGTCCGAGGGCGCCAGAGCCCTGCTTCAGGGCGGCTGCTGCCTCTGGTGGCCTGGCGCTGGGGCGCTGACTTGGCCCCCAGGACACTGCACGGCCACCTCTCTTCCCAGAGGAGGAGACACTCATTCTTTCCTAATTCTCGAATAAATGTTTCAGTGACGTGGGGCAACGGTGCTGAATGGAAGCACCGGCTCACGTTAAAGCGGTCCTCTCTGCCAGCCGCGTGTAGGGAGCAGCGCCCTGGCCGCTCGGTGCGGACGGTCACCTCCTGAGGCCAAGCGGCCCGCCGGGCTCTCGGCTCGCGGAAGGCGCCCGCTCAGCCCCGGCCAGTTCTCTCCGGTCTCCTGAAAGCCGTTTGTCCTGGTTCTCCGCTCCGGCTCTCATTTGCTCAGAGCACAGCTCAGCCTAGTCCAGTGATGCCGGCACCGGCGCGAAGTTCCAGCCCACCTGGCGGGCCGGCTGCTCCCCACTGCGGCTGGCACCCGCGGGAGACACCGGCGGCCACGGGAGCTCCCAAGTGGACGCTGGCCGTCTTTTGGGGCTTGCCAGAGTGACTGCTTGCCTCACTTAGGAGAGAGAACGAGAGGGCGGAGACAGCCCAGCGCCACGGGGACACCCTGGGGTCGGGGCCCCCTGGCAGGGAGCAGGACACAGGTCCCCGCAGCCTGTGCGGGGCCACGGAGATGTGCGTGCACGTGCCGCCTGGGCCGCTCAGGCCGTTCACCTGCACACCCACGTAGCTTGGCCCGCAGAACCTCCTGGGTCTCCGTGACTCCGAGGGGCCAACGCTGGCCTCCCAAGTCTGTGCGGCCCGGTTCCCCAGCCCCCCAGCGGGGGCCCGTGGGTGAGGGCAGTGCTGAGCTGGCTGCCCCCGCCCCTGCCCCAGCCCCGGCCCGCTAGCTGCCGCTGCTCTCAGCTCCTCACAAATGAAGTCTAGGAGTGAGTTACAGTTTTCCTCCTTTAACTTCAAAATAGTGAGGTAGTTTGAGCAAAATATGGTCACAACTTGCATTTTGTGCCAAGTGTTAATATTTATTTTATCCAAGGGAGTCTCCTCAGCCAATGTTTAAAGAGCACATATGGTTCTCTTCTGTGGAAAATACTTAATATATGTTTTCAGAAATTTGAAAATAATAACAAAAGTAATCTATCAATCATGTATTTCCATGCACAGACAGGGAAAAAAGCACAAATAATTTTATTTTCTTAGATTTTCCACAGCAGTCTTAAAACTCTATATTTCATTTAATTTTGGCATTATTTGTTTTACCATTTCTGACTCATTCATTTTCCTCGTTGTTTTGCTTTCCTTACCTCATTTCTTGATTCAAAAAATGTAATAACATTATTTTAACTTTCAATGATAAACTAAGTCTTAACCACGACTTTTTAAAACTTGAACTTTTAAATGTGTGAGATGCACTCACTGGAAGAGCTAATGCAGGTTGGCGGGCTGTTTGAAACCAGAACTGCAGTTATTAGTTTTAACCTTTAATAAAAGGCAAATTAGAATCATGAGGCTTTCTGCAACCACTCCTGCCATTTCCAATTCACTGTTCGTCCTGAAATACGACTTTTCCGCTGCAAGATACGCAAGGATCAAGGACCTCACCGATCAGTTTTATCATTCGAACTCCAGTTTCACCACGTCAGATTTCACAGCTACAGTGAACAAAGGAGAGACAAGACCGTAAGAGAAAATATATTGATTTAGGTTAAATTAATTATATGAAGCGCTTTAAGAAAAAAATGAACTTTCCTGCAGCCAACCCCTTTTTCAACGCTTTCTCCCCAATGTCAGGTACATTTGATTCTTCTGTAAGCGTAAGGGGACCTGACTCCAAACGGAAGAAACGCGTAAGGAACGACTGTTCTGGCGCGGACTCCAGCTCCACGGAGACCTGAGGTCAAGTGTGGAGGGGCGCTGAGACTGGGGTGGGCCCGGCTCCGCACCTGGGTGGCCCCTGCCCAGCGCGGCGGGGCGCTGTTCGCCCTGCCAGGGCCACCTCGTCGCCAGCCGAGTCTCGGGCCCAGGCCCGGCGCTCGGAGGGGAGGCCCCGCAGCCAGGGGCAGAGCGACAGCACCCAGCCCACCAGGCGCGGCCGAGCTGCCGACCTCTGCGGCTTCTGAGATGCCCGCGCGGGGTCGGACCCGGC
Source organism: Galemys pyrenaicus (assembly GCA_019455555.1). NCBI lineage: Eukaryota > Metazoa > Chordata > Mammalia > Eulipotyphla > Talpidae > Galemys > Galemys pyrenaicus. The sequence continues at coordinate 533,650 of JAGFMF010011852.1, read as the reverse complement.
CGGACGGGCAGCCCAACGCGGGGACGCTGCTCCGGCGCCGCAGGACGCCCCGCCCCGTGCCCTCCGCGTGGACACCAGCCCCTCGGCCGGCGACCCGGCCGGTGGCCACTGCAGCAGAACATGCTGCTGTCTCATCGCGCCCTTACCCAGAGAACAGCGTCTGAAGAAGAAGCGCCAGACTGGAGGCTCAAGTCACCGGCTCGCAGTCAGCTCATTCGCCGCAGAGGGCTGCACTTTCCACCCTAAGCGACAGTCGGTGTGTCCCCTGCGCGCACCGTGCTACTGCGCCCGCCCTCGAAGAGGACTGGAGCGAGCTGGATCGATGGGATCTGGGATCGATGGGTGAGTCCAGCGGGGGAGCCCAGGGGCCGCAGTGACGGGGGCGGCCACCAGGGGCGCAGCCGGGCATGGAGGACCCCGGGACCAGAGTGGGGTTCCCCGCCAGCCCACTCTGCTCCAGGCTGGAGTCGCCCGCTTGCGCTGAGCGCCCCGAGACGCGGCTACGCTGGGACCGGCAGCCCTTCCGCCAGGGTGGTAGGAAGACGAGTTTCTTTCATTTTGAAAAAAACGTGGCGGCGCTGAGGCCACGGGGGCGGCCTGGGGCGGGCGTCGGGAGGCCCGAGAGGCCACAGATGCTGCGGGACCGTGCTCTCCGGCCACGAAGGGTCACCGGGCCCGACTGCCCGCCAGCAAAGGCGCCGCAGAGCGCCCCGCCCGTCTCACGCCCCACGGCCCGGGGCCAACCCGCCAGCCGGCCGGCCGCAGCCGCGCAGGGCCCTGGCTCGCCCGCACCGACGGGGAGCAGGAGGCCGCTCGTCCGCGGTCTGCATGCAGTTAGGTCAACAAAGCCAGCTGCGGCTGAGCCCCGTGAGGAGCCAGCATTAAAATAAAAGTAAATATTAAGTCTGAACCTAATTCCATTTTACAAATATTGTCATTGATTTCAAAAAATACTTTGCTTGATTAATCGTTTTAATTTGACTTCAGCTGGGCTGTACAGTGTTCCTGCTCTCATGCCGATGCCTGCGTGCGCAGTTCCTTCAGGCTCTTTGGGCGCCTCCCTCCCCGGGCCGAGGGCTGACGCCCCACACCTGCAGCGGCTCACCCGCCCATTTGCAAGACTCCCCTGGGACCCCACTCTTCAGTGCGGTCCTGGGCAGTGTGGGCACTTGGCACTTGTCTGCCGCCCAGGCCAGATTTCAAAGCCAAAAGGGTGGCTGGGCTTTCTGGGGTCCCCGGGGAGAAGCATCGGAGGCACGCCCAGCGGCCGACCCCCCACACAGCCCCCCACAGGGTGCCCGGCCTCAGGGTGGGCTCATTGCAGTGCATCCCCCAAACTTGGGGAGGTTAAGTGGAACGTCAACGCCTCCCTGCTGGCCACCCCGAAGTCCCATCCGCAGGGACCTCGTGTGCCTTGGGCCTGGGGCTGCCCCAGCGTTCCTGCTCTCCGGGCAGCGGCCCCGCGGCCCCGGCCACTGCCCACGGCCTCCTCCCAGCCCGGCCTCCCGGCGGCACTGCCCTTGGTGCGCCTCTCCCTGCGCTCGGTTTTCACCCCCGAGGCTCCTGGCCCTTTGGTCTCGGGGTCTGCAAACACGCCCAGCTGACTCCACGCGCCCGTCGCGCCCAGCAGGGCCGCAGCGGCTGTTCCGTGGCCGAGCGGGGCTAGCCGCAGACGGCCACGCGCAGAGAAGACGCAGGCGGCCCCGGGCCGTGGGAGCGGTGCGCTCCACTCCGCCGCTCTGACTTGGCTTCTGGAACCTCGTGCGCCCGCGCGTGCTGGGACTCAGCGGCCTCCGCAGGCAGGACACAGCCTGGGGCGGCGCCAGCGGCTCCCTGGCCCGACCCCGCAGGGACCGGCAGCCAGGCCACTGGGTACGTCCCGGATATCTACTGTACGGCATGTCCTGCACAGACCTTTGTCCCACTCCCCCTCCTTCCCGGGGAGCCCCAGCGCAGCGTCACAGGGGCCCTGAGACAGGGCGAGGGACCAGCCGCTTCGAACATGCCCGATGCCCGCTGGCTGCCTGGAGACCCGAGCGCCGTCCTCCGAGAACTGGAAGGCCGCCAGGCACTGTGACCCCACCGCCAGGAGCGCCGGCAGCGTCGGGGCGCCCCGCTGTCCCACGGGAGTGGCCGTCTTGCCTGCTGACCCTTCTTTTCTTCTCTCTAATTCTGCGGGAGCCAGGGGTTCCGCTGCCCAGTGCAAAGTGCCCTCCTCCACAAAGCCCCAGCGCACGCCCTGCCCGCCCCGCCCCTGCCCTGCCCCATCCTCCTCCCTGCCCTGCCTGCCCCCATCCTCCGCCTGCCCCCCCATCCTCCGCATGCCTCCATGCTCCGCCTGCCCCCATCCTCCGCCTGCCCCCCATGCTCTGCCTGCTCCCATGCTCCACCTGCCCCCCATCCTCCGCCTGCCCCCCATGCTCCGCCTGCCCCCATCCTCCGCCTGCCCAGTCTGCCTGGGCTCAGGGCTCCCAAGGCCTCCACCCCCCGGAAGTCTGAGCCGCCGTGTCAGCCCCACGGCTCCTGTCCAAAACAACAGACCATTACGAGCCAAGATGTGTGCGGCCACTTCTGTCTTCTGGTTTTGCTTTATCACCAGCGAGAAAACAAAGCAGCAGGCAGGACCATTGTCCAGCCCATCTGCTGGGAGCTTCCGCCCGCCTGACCACGCAGCCCCCGGCCGGCGCCCACAGCGGCCCCGGAGCCGGCCTTCCTGCCATTGTCCACAGGAAGCCTCCGCCGCTGCCCCGACCTGTTGTTTTTAAGCAGCAACACCAAGGGGAGAAAGTTGTTGCTTCTTTCCCTGCACGATGGAGGCTGGCAGGGCCGCTGTGCTCAGGAATCGGGACTGGTGGGACCTTAGCCTGCACGCTGCCTGACTCGTGACGATGCCCTGTGAGTAGTTCCTGGTCGCTTCTGGGGCCCGGCCCAGTCCAGCACACCCGAAGCCGCAGCGGGACGGGCTCGCGAGGTTCACGGGGCCCGTGGCACTGGCAGCGGCACGGTGGGCTTGGCTGGACCGCGCGGCCGGTCCTCCGGCTCCAAGACAGGCCTGTCATTAAGTGCAGAACGTTTGATGTGAAAAGCCAGTATCTATGATTTGTGACTGGACATTTTCCTTTTCATGAATATTGGCTGCATTAAAAGTGATATCTTGCTTTGAATTTATGCTCAAGCTATGTGAAGAATTTGAGGAATCCCACAAAAAGATTGCTCTTGAGAGATGGATGACCCTAAAAGTATTAAATGGCAAAATATTAAAAACATACTTCGAAGTTATTTTTCCACCTATAGCACTAATACACCAAATAATTCTAAAAGTCTAGAATTAAAGTGAAACATACTTGGTGCTATAGCAAAACAAAAAGCAGCGTCTCCGAAGGGCTGGAATAGTCTCCCCAGAATTTTTCAGCTAATGCACCTTTGGTTGGAACGATTACTAAAATGCTTCCCAACTTGCGTATTAAGTTTTTCCAAACAAACTTCACACCGTCACCTAAAACACGACACGTTGCCCGTTGCTAAGCGAATGCACCTGTGAACCCTAAAAAGATCGCATCTCAACATGTACAACACAGAACGAGATGGTCGCCTTTGGCTATGGCAAGGCTGTGTGCCGTCTTTGAGATCACGTGTTTGGTGATCATCAGCAAACCCAGCCGCAGCGGGAAAGGCTGTGATGGCTCGTGGCCAGCCGTGAGGTCACTGCTGGGAGCAGGCCCCAGCCCTCTGGAGCAGGACGCTGGCCACCACAGCGGCCGGGCAGGCCGCCCCACAGCCCGTCCAGTGGAGAGCCCGCCCGCAGGGCTGCCGAGAAGCCCTTCTCTGCAGTCAGCCGCCCGGGCCCCTCGGACATTAGCCCGGCGTGCTTCTGTGAGCAGAACCCCCTTTTCAAGCCCTGCTCTCAAGTGAAGTAGCGAGCACACTCAAAGAGCAACACTCCTTTTGCTTTGAGCCCAAGAGTCCGAAGAACAAAACGCTCCAAATGAAACGCAAGCGGGTGCCGAATCTGCAGGGGGCGGGGCCGCAGGTGCTCCAGCGGCTCCTGGGCGGAGGCGCGCGAGTCCCCAGCCAGCCGCGGGCCTGGGGCCCCCCAGCTTGCTCCCCTTTGCTGGAAGACGCTCGGGTAATGGGACAAGTGGCACGCCAGCAGCTTTTAACGTCTGTCACAAAAGCCGCGGGCACCGCGCAGACGCGCCTGGAGCAGGGAGCCGCACCCGGGCGCCGCAGTCCAGCTGCGGCGGCCGGGCCTGCACAGCCATGTCTGGCCGGCTCGGCCTGATGGCTCCCGGCGCCATGAGGGCAACGGGCCCACTGAGGTCGGCGGAGGGGCGGAGGGGCACGGGGTGTGGGCAGCGGGGCAGGCCGCAGCCTCGCCCCTCTCGCCTCGCCCCAGTCAGGCCGCTCTAGAAGCAAGTGAAAGGGCAGAAATGACCGTCCAGATGTCTGCACACCCCCGGACTGTCCCGCAGCGCCGTCAGCCGGTTCTGGGCTCTTAGGGAACTAGTCTGAGCGGAGGCGGCGGCCCTCCGCGCGCGCAGCCGTCTCCGCGCACGAGCCCGCCCGCCCAGGGACCGGCGCTCCCGCCTCAGGTCCAGCGGCGCGCGCCTGGCTTCGCAGGGGACTTCTCGTGGTAGCAGGTTTCAGATCTACCGGGAGATGGTGGACGCGCCGGCTCTGCCCGGTCCCAGCAGCCCCGGTCGGCTGGACGCTCACGGGTGTGGCCGGGCTGCAGCGGGGGGCGGCGCTCCTGGCTGTCGCTTGTGCGGCGAGGTCTCCCTCGGGCTCGGCTCCCCTCGAGCACGGGATGTGTGAGGCCAGCGACAAAGAGCTCCCGCGCCTCTCAGGCGGGGCCTCCCCGCCCGCTGCTGGGCCTGGAAGTTGGATGCGGGGTGAGCGCGAGCTCTGTGCTCAGGCGTCGGGCAGCGCCCGTGGTGCTGGGGCTGGGTGCCAGACCTGGGCGGCAATGCCTGGCCCTGCATGGCACTGGACGCTGTGCCCCAAGCTTCGGCACAGGGACAGCAGGTGACCATGGCGCAGCCACGTGAGCAGCATCGCGAGGAGCCGTCCTGACGTCTGACCGCTGGGCCCTGCACCGAGGACGGCGGAGCTGAAGCCCTGGCAGCTGCCACCTGCAGAAGCCACTAGTGAGGCGGCACCAGAGGCCTCTGGCCCTCACTCTCCGCATGCTGGGGGCGCCCGGCAGGAGCTTGGGGGACTGTCACTTCAGCTGCGCCTGGGGCAGGAGCAGCACTGCAGGTGGGCGCTGGGCAGGACAGCGGCGGAGAGGCAGCCCAGCCCCCTATGGGGGCCCCTTCCCCCCCCACCGTGCCCCTGCCTGCCCTGGACCCTGTCTCCCGCTGTCAGGCCCTTCTCCCTTCACACCCTTCTGGTCTGGGATGAAAGCTCCCCTGCTGGGGCCTGGAAGGGTCTCCCCAAGAGCTTGGAAATCACGGCCAGAATGGAAACCCGAGGGCTCCAGGCCCCAGCGCACCACAGCCGCACACGCCTTGCAAATCGAGGTCTCATCAATATTTGTTGAATTAAACTGGGCTCCAAAGCAAACAGCTCTGCGCTGCTACCCCACCTAGAATCCCAGGCTTCTTCCCAAGGGAAACAGGGGGCGCGCTCACTTTGTGGATGGAGGATGAGGCATGAGCAGCTCATTCTCCAACAGCTGACCCGGCCAGCGCAGAGGTGACCCAGGTGAGGGCCCCGGCGCCCCGCGTTGCCCTGGCCGCTGTCCACAGCCGTGGCACTGGGGACAGCGAGGCGCGTGGCGGGGCCCACACTCCCTGCAGCACGCTGGGGCTGGGCCAGCGGCGGCGGCTGTCCTGGGCCATGTCCTCGCTCCTGCCCGAGGCCTGACCGTAGTCACTGGGATGAAACCCCAGGCTGCCCCCGGCCCCCCGGGTGCTGGCGCACTGGCTCGGCCCCGGCCACCACTCCTCCGCAGACGGGGCCCAGGCTGGACGGCGAGCGTTGAGGCAGCTGGGCAGATGGGGCACTGCCCACAGGCCTGCTCAGAGCTGGCCCTTGCTCCAGCTGTGGCTTCGGCAGGCAGGTGCTGCCCAATACTGCTTCTTGCGGCACCAGGCTGCTGCTGTGGGAGCAGGCAAATTAACAAGATGGCGAAGGTCGCAGGTAAGTTTCCGTCAACTTGTAAGTATTTGTTTCCCGTAAAGGCCGCCGCGCCGGACAGACCGTTCTCAGCCTCAGCCAACCCAGGACAGCCGCGAACTCCCGGCGCGAATCCCGACCGGCCACAGTGCGCTAAGAATCCCACGGCACAACTACGCTGTAAACCCTAAAATAAGCTCCCTGCCTATGTGTTGGGGCGCTCGGGCCTGCCTGGCAGCTTGGTGGTTCGTGAGTCCAGGCTTAAGCTTGAAATAAAACTTCCCTCGTGCTCTTGCATTGGAACGAGACTCCTGGTGCTCTGTGAATCCGCAGCATCGGGCGGGACTGTCAGGAATGCCCGTGCAGCTGGCTCAGCTGCTGTGATGGCACTGAGCCGCCCCACCCACGCCCTGCGGTCCTCACCCGCACCCTAACTGCGCCCTGCGCCCTGCGCCCTGCGCCCTGCTCCCTGCACCCTGCGCCCTGCGGTGCTCACACGCACCTGCGGAGGCCTCTCTGCTTGCACACCTGCCTCGCTGAGAGCTGTGCAGGCTGGCGCCCGAGGCTGCTCCTGCCGCTGGGACAGGCAGGTGCCCTCGGGGGGGCCTGCAGGGAACTGGCCCCGTGGGCACCGGCCCCCACCTGTCTGCCCGTCTGCCCCCTCTGTCCATCCTGTGTCACCTGTCTCAGCCGTAGTTGAACAGTCAAGCTTCCTACAAGCTTCATAAAAAGAGAAACACAACTTATGAAGGTGAAGCTACGCCTTGTCCATGTCACCGTGACCGTGAGGTGGCCAGCGGATGAGCAGCCCCGCCGCAGGGCCGCGCTGACCTTCCACCGCCTGGCCCCAGGCCCGGCCCCGCGACGGCCATCGCCCTCAGGGCACTGGCCCCCTGACCTCTGCCCTCTCGTCCAGTCTGCAGACCCCCAACACTGCAGGTAACGCTCCAATTTTTACTTGTTTCAGAGCAAAGTGAGTGTGTTCTTTACCCAAAAACGTCCCTTTCCACTTCCCACAGATTCAGCAGGTGTGAAGCGTAAAATAGAACAGATGGGAAAGTCAGAGCAGAGAGAGGAGACCGGGAAATGTCGCAGATAATTCTATTTGCCATAACAGAACACGGCGTTAGAAGTCGCCTGTTATTTTTATTTTCTCACTGAAATCATTAGCAGGGAACACAGCTCCGGCGTTCCTCGGGCTGGGCCGGCATGAGGACGCACTAAGCAGAGCGTCAGCTCCTGGGCCCCGGGCACTGCCACATCAGCTCCTCCGTCTTCTCACACGCCACGGGAGAACGAAACCGCGTCTTTGCAGCACAGCGAGCAAGAACGGCCACTCTGCCCTCCCCACGCCGGGTCAGGAGGCGCAGACAGCACCGGCTCCCCCGCGCCTGCGTCGGGGACTCTGGAGTCGGGAACTGCACCCCGCTGCGGATCAGGGTGAGGACTGCACTCACGCCGAGGGGATAAGCGGAGTACATATGACTACATATGTACATATAGATGCGTGTGCATACAACAGCATAATCCTTAACAAAAGCACACTGAATCTAAATCAACATTTTTGTTCATGCAAGAGTAGCAGAAAAAGAAGAATTAAATATGTGAAGAAATATTAAAAAGGATAAAAGGGACTATCGTTTTGAATAATTACAGGAAGAACCAGTCTCTGAAAATAATCCTCCAGCAACTGAAGAAAATGTTGAATCCGCATATGGATTTCCTTGAAAATGTGAATTAGGAAAGGGTAGACATCTACCTCACAGGATGGCTGGAAAGGAGGCGAGTAAAACAAGAATGGTTGTTAGTAAGTGGTGCAAAAAGTAATAAATAATAAGACTAACCAGAAGCAATATTTAGATTTTGATAGACAAGGAATATACAGAATGGAGAGACAAATGATGATGAACTCATGGTTGTAATGGTTTCCAAAAGGAAAAAAACACGGCCATACCCAACCCAAGCAACGACGCCAGAAAACTAACAACAAAAAGAAAGGAAAAGAAATGATTATCTGGGGAAAATAATCAAATGTCACAGAAAGTCGATAAAAATTGATTTTCAGTGAACATGTTAAAATTAGACGTACCTACATGTGCTGATTAATTTGACAACCCAAAAGAATGTTTATCAGAGTAAATATAAATTATCAAGCTTTCCTTGACAAGAAGCTGTATGTTGACAGAACAATAGCGGCGGAAGGGAGCACACCCAGAGCTGGCAGCGATTCTGTAGACGCAAAGAAGGAAGGAAACACGGCCGGCAGAGGACGCAGCGACGGGGTCGGCAGGTTCTCCCCGGGGCTGCAGCAACACTGTGACTTTGTAGGTGACGTCTGCTCTCTGATTTAAAGCAAAACGTGGTGCACTTTCAAATTTGTACCACAGACACTGCAGATTACTAGTTTAAGGTTCATTTCCGACAGTAGAGGACCCCGTTTCCAGTCCGGGGAAGTGACACGAAGAGTTTGAGCGTCTTCCCCGAGTGGCCGCTGCACTTGGGGACAGAACACAGGAAGAGCGCCGGCGGCTGACGGCGGGGACGGCGGCGCCGCGCAGGGACGGCGCTGGCTGCTGCTCGGAGGAGGGGGCCCTTCCCCGGCGCCCGGACGCTGTGTGTGCCCACGGGCCGGAGGCGGCGCGCGGCCTGGTGCTCGAGATGAAAATCGTCGATTCAGAATGGAAGGCTCCAACGTGAAGTGAACACACGGGAGGCCTGTGACTGACAAGAGTTCCAGGGTCTTGCGCCTTCCTCAGCTCCTCTCCCAGTGAGCGGTCTGCTCGGGCGCGCAGGCCGGGCACCGCGTCCCGAGGAGAACTGATGGTAAGAGCAGGAGCCAAGGCCTGCAGCCCTGACCGAGGGCTCCTGGCCGGCAGGGGGCGCCCGGCCTGCGCCACGCACCCACACCGCACACCACACACACCACACCATCACACCGTGCACACACCCACACCGCACACTGCACACACACCCACACCGCACACCGCACACACCCACACCGCACACCGTGCACACCCCCACACCGCACACAGCACACACACACACCGCACACACCCACACCGCACACAGCACACACCCACACCGCACACCGCACACACCACACCATCACACCG
>JAGFMF010011852.1:496705-508997 GCA_019455555.1 Galemys pyrenaicus | reverse complement strand
GCGCAGGGGCGGGGCGGGGCGTGGGGGCGGGACGTGGGGCGGGGCATGGGGCGGGCAGGCATGGGGGCAGGGAAGAGAGAGGCGGCGAGAGGAAGGACGCGCCAGGCTCCGCCCGGCCTGTCCCCCACTGCCAGGGCTGGCGGCTGGGCTGTGGCCACCAGGCCGCGCATGCCGGGGGGCTGTTCCCACTGTCCGGCAGCCCCCTCACGCGATGCTCTGTTCTCATGCGCGTGCAAGGACTGCGTGAACCTACACGGGCAGCACCCAAGGGTCTGGGGGCTTGGCTCCTGGGCCCCTCCTGCGTTAGGGCCAAACGCCAACCTCCCGGGACCTGCTTGCCCGGGCGCTGGGGGAGGTATGGCCGGCACCAAGTGTGCTTCTGGAGGGAGGGCATCCACGGGCAGTGGTCAGGGGGCAGCTCCCCTGGAGGCCCGTCCCGAGCGGCTGGCTGTACCCAGCCTTACCTGTTTCGCCATCTCGATGGGCCTGGCTGGGCGGGGCCCCCCCCAGGGAGATGGAGAGCACGCCCAGCCCGCCGAAGTCCTGCGTGGGGCGGGAGACCTCCCTGCGGTGCACCCCGTCCAGGGACAGCACCGTGGTCGAGCCGTTCTTTGCGAGGAGAAAGGTGTGCCAGTGGCCGTCGGCCACTGGTACGTCCGGGATGGTCCTCTCCACCTTCCCCGCGGCTCCCGCATCCGAGGAGAAGTGCACCTTGCCGTTCCTAATCTGCGAAGCAAGTTGGCGACAACCGGGCTGAAACCGTGGCTGCGGGAACCAGGTGAACGTGCAGGGGTGTGGGCCCTGGGGTGCGGCCAGCAGGCCCAGGCTGGGCCTCGGCCGCTCCGGCCGCTACTGCTGGCTTCGCAGGGGGCTGAGGCAACTTTCCAGACATGATGGGGACACACGGGCCTGGCCTGGCCGCCGCTCGCTCACCATCAGGGTGGTGTAGTTGCTGCTCTCCTGCACGTGCAGCAAGACGCCGTGCTCGCTCCTCGTTCTGAACTTCACCTCCAGGCTGCTCACGCCGAAGGGCTCCGGCAGGGCGCCCCCTCGGAGGCTCTGCTGCAGGAGGTAGTCCCGCTTCTCGCTCTGGCTCATGAGGTAGTCCAGGCGCCCCCTGCCCTCCAGGAACAAGGCTGTGTCCGCGGTGACGGCTGGGAGCGGGGCAGAGGGGAGGCGTGTCAGCCCCCCAGGGCTCTTGGCGCCGGAAAGCGGGGTGCAGGACCCAGGCTGCCGCGGGGCGGGCAGAGGGCAGCTGGGAGGGGGCAGGGGCCACGGGGAGCCCTCAAGCCCCGCCCACAGACGAGGCTGTGATGGCAGTTGAAGGATAAATGAACACATAAATGGCACGCCCTACGCAGAGAGCTCCTGCGAGCGTTGAGCGTTATGAAAGAACGAGAATATTTGCTAGTATCCCCCAATCCTCCTCTTGAAGAAATAATCTCCACGTGTGAATTATTGCAAAGGCTCATTTCAAACGCTCAACTCCATTTTAGAGGCACGAAACAGAAAACGTTTTATGGTGGTTATTCTTTTGGGAAAACTTCATTGAAGCATTTGCCAAGTGACACACAGCGGGGTGGGGACCCCGAGTCTGCAGCCGCTAGACCTGCACCTTCCTGTCGGCCACTTCCCGACGCGGGAGGTGTTCGCAGCTACAATGCGCCGCACGTGTCTCCCGGCACATATCTAACTGCACCGCTGGCGATGACGGTTGCGGATAAACGGGCTGCTACAACTTACCAAAACTGGAGAGAACGCGCCCAGCTGCTCAAGAGCTGAACTTCATTAGGCAAAGTGGCCTGCAGGGTGCAGGGCGCCCCGAGAGAGCAAGGGGCAGGAGGCAGCAGTGCTGGCTGCGGAGAAGCCTCAGGCACCCCCACCCGCTCGCCTTGCCCTGGCTTCAGCAACAGGACACGCCCCAGCACGCTCCGTCTGCGTCTGGCCTCCGTCTGAAGTAACCGCACTTCTGCTACTGCGGCCTGTGGTTGCAGCATCTCCTTACTTTGCCCTGAATTTCTGTCTCACGCTAGACTCGAAGGGCCCCTTACAAAGTGGCCGGCAGCCAAGACACTGCCGCCCTGGGTGAGCAGGCCCCGCCAGGCTCGGGCGGACAGCAGCCCGTCCTGACCGTGCCCACTGCGTGTGGCTGTGGACAGCAGCCCGTCCTGACCGTGACCACTGCGCCGTGGCTGTGGACAGCAGTGCCGGGCTGACGGCGACCCATGACAGGTCCGCAGCTGAGCGTCCTGCGGCGCCTCGAGCCGTGCCCATGTGGCCAGGCGACGCCCCCACGCCTGGGCAGCGGTCAGCGACTGACAGTATCTAGACTTTCTGCCAAATGCAAACAGCCACAGGAAGCGGCCTGGAGGCAGAGGACACCGTCAGGCCTGGAGGCCGCAGCCCCACAACTAGCTGAGCAAGTGCTCGGAAGCCGATGCTCAGGACGCAGCGGTAACAGTCCTGGACGGCGCCCCCTCGGGTCAGAGCCTGAATCTCGGACCTTGTCGCTGTTAGGCTCTTACAGCCCTTCCGGGTGTTGGCGATCCCCGCCGGCCTGGGCGGGGCTGCGGCAGGACTAGAGTGGGGAGGGACGGGGCGGGGTTTGGGGCGGGGCCGGCCAGGGAGGTACGGGGCGGGGTTTGGGGCGGGGCCGGCCGCGGCTGGGGCTCTGGGGACCTCGGCGGCCATGGGCCCGGGCTGGCAGTGGGCAGCTGGGCGTACCTCTCTCGCAGTGCTCCCCGGTCAGGCCCTCTCTGCAGCGGCACTGCTGCCACGACCAGTGGTCCGAGCAGGCGCCGCCGTGCTGACAGGGGCCGGGCGAGCAGGCGCCTTCCCGGCGGGGGCACCTGCGGGCGGCACCGGCAGCGTCAGCGCGGCCCACGCACAGCCGCGGTCACCCGCCCCCTCCCTGGCCTCACGGCACAGGACAACACGCTGGCCGCGGCCCGAGCCTGGAGCCCGAGCCACACGGCCCGGCCCCCAGCGGTGAGGAGGGCGAGACGGGCGGCGCGTCACGCGCCCGACACCGCAGGTCCCAGGGGTGCGGTTGGGGGCACCCCCTGCACACCCCCCTCCGGGAAAGAAGCCTGCGGCACCTACTGGTCCAGGATGCCCTGGGAGGCCAGCGCCCGGCTGGGCTCCAGCGGCCGCCCGTTGACCGCCAGCTCCATGACGCAGCCCACGAAGTCGTGGCTCTCCACCTGACCCGGGCGCTGCAGGAGAGGGTCCAGCGACCGGACGCCGCCCACGGAGACCCGGTTGGGCTGCACGTCCAGCGTCCTGCGGGGAGAAGGGCATGGGCGTGGGGAGAAGGGCATGGGAGCGGGCAGCAGGCAGAGGCCGGCAGGGTCACAGGGCCAGCTCTGGCCGCCTCGGAGTCCAACAGACTGGACGGGGGACCTGGCCTTGTGCGGCCACTGAGCAGAGACCCACAGGCCAGCCAGGTTTCCAGCGCAGGAAAACGGAGCCGATGCAGACACAGCCCAGCCGGAATGCCGGGCCCCCCAGGAGCAGGCTGACAGCGCCCAGCGCCCGCTGGACAGCGTCCGCGCCCTGGCCTCATGGTGCTTCCGGAGCTCCAGGGCACTTGGGCGAGGCTGCGCCCAGCGGGGCTCCAGGCGTGGGGCAACACCGTCAGCCACTGCGTCCGGTCTCGCGCGGCTGCCCGCGCCTCTCAGCCCCCTCCGGCCGCCCCGCACACCCCGCGCCCACTCTCCCTGCAGCCCGCGAGCCCGGGAGCCCCGCGCCCAGCTCCTCCTCGAGGAGCCCGGCCAGGCTCTGCCCTCCCGCGCGGCGGCGGCCACTCACCAGTCGTCCGAGAGCGCCGCGTTGCTGACCGTGCAGAAGCCGGGCTCCTGGGTCTCGGAGCAGGAGTCCACGGTGAGTGAGGCGGCCTGCAGGCGCAAGGGCCGTCAGTGGGCTAGGGAAAGCAGCGCCACGCCTCCTCCCCGTGAGAGGAAGTGTGGGTGGGGCCCCTGCACTCCGCCCCGTCTCCGAGCCCGGAGGCGCTCCCAGCCCGGAGGCCACGCCCTGGGACGGGGCGGGGCTCACCGTGCCGGCTCTGCGGGCCACCGCCGTGTGAAACTGCCCGTCTGACACCTTCTTGGCCGTGGTGAGCCGGAAGGTGCCACCGCCCAGGTTGTAGGAGAAGCGCAGCCGCTCCTCGGCCACCTCCAGGGCCAGGAACTCGGCGCGCTCCCCCGTCTGGTTGTCGTGGCTGTAGAGCAGCAGCGCGTGGCTCTGCACCGTGGCGAACTTGACGTAGATGTAGTTGTTGTTGGGGTCCAGGCCGGGGAACTCCATGTAGGACAGCTCCTCGAAGCCGTAGCTGGTGAGCTCGCAGTGCTTCCCAAACACACCTGCGGACGGCGCGGTCAGCCCAGGCGCGGGCGTCCGAGGGCTGCGCGCTCCAGGCCCGCCAGCACCGCCAGCCCCGCACAGGCCGGCCGGCCCGGTCCCACGAGGGGTGCGGCCCGGCGCTCCGCTGGCCGCCCTCCGGCTAGCTGCCTCGCCCTCTGGCTGGCTGCCTCACCCTCCCGCTGACCGCCCCGCGCTCCGCTGACCGCCCCGCCCTCCGGCTAACCGCCCCGCCCTCCAGCTGACCGCCCCGCACTCCGCTGACCGCCCCGCACTCCGCTATCCGCCCGCGCTGCCGGGCACTCACCGAAGGGGCAGAGGCAGAAGTAGGAGTCTGCGCGGCTGTGGCAGGAGCCGCCGTGGAAGCAGGGGTCACACGCGCAGTGGTCCACCGGCGACTCGCACGTCCTCCCTGCAAAGCATCGGGCCGCTCAGGGCAGGTGACCACAGGGGCTCAACCCTGACGGACGCCAGACCTGCCGCTGCCCCCAGCGCCAGCCCAGCAGCCGCCGAGGAGCTTCTGCTCCCGGCCGGCGCAGCCCGTGCTCCGGACCGGCGGGCGGCAGCGCGGCCGACAGCCCAGACAGGCCGGCCACGCGGGGGCGGGAGGGGCTGAGCGGAGGTGCCCGGCGGGCGGCTCCCGCGGGAGGGCGAGCCCGGGGCCGCGCCGGCCTGGCAGTCTGCTGCGGACCCGCGGGCGGCGGGGCAGGGGCGGGCCTCCGAGGTGAGGCGGCGCCTGGGTCCCAGACGCCAGCGGGGGCCGTGCCCCGCCCCAGCCCCGCCTGCCCACAGCGCCACGAGGCGCTCACGCGGACGCCCCGCCCCGTCCTACCTGTGTACCCCGCCCTGCAGGCGCAGCTGAAGCCGCCCGGGAAGTTCCGGCAGGAGCCGCCGTGGCGGCAGGGCGCGGCCAGGCACTCGTCCACGTCGCGCTCGCAGGCCTGGCCGGCGAAGCCCTCGGGGCAGCTGCAGGCGAAGCGGCCGGCCAGGTTGTGGCAGGTGCCGCCATGGTGGCAGGGCGCCGGCAGGCACTCGTCCACGTCCAGCTGGCAGCGGCCGCCCGCGAAGCCCGGCGCGCAGTGGCACCGGTAGGGCGGCAGCGGCTCGTTGGCCACGAGGACCACGGGCAGGCTGGGCAGGCTGCGCAGCCCGGGGCCCACGGCCAGCGCCCGCTCGCAGCTGCCGCCGTGCAGGCAGGGCCCGGGCGCGCAGGCGTCGTGGTCGGCGGCCTCCAGCCGGACGCCGCTCTGCCGCAGCAGCGCCTCCCGGGCACTCTCGAAGAAGGCGGCCGCGCCGCTGGGGCGCACGTACTGACCGGGGCCGCGCCTGACCGCGGCCAGCACGAAGGTGCGGTTGCCGTCCTCGTAGGCGCCATAGAGCTGCACGGCCGTGCCCAGCCCGGCCAGCTGGGCGCCCGCCGCGCGCAGAAAGGGCAGGAAGTGGCCGGCCAGGAAGCCCGAGACGGTGGGCACGCCCAGCCGCAGCAGCACGCTGTTGTCCAGGGTGGCGTTGGAGAAGCCGGAGAAGGACACGCGCACGCTGCTGCTGACCGGGCCGTGGACGCCGTCGCTGCTCCGCACCGTCAGGTCGAAGGTGCCGTCTGCCGCCCGGGGCTGGGCTCGCAGGTCGCAGGTGCCCCTGGGGATGCTGAAGAGGCTGGTGGCCCCCGCGGTCAGCGCGCACTGGAAGACGTCCTGCACGTCGGGGTCCTGCGGCTTGACCGAGCCCAGCACGCCGCCCGGGAAGGCGCTGCCGTAGTAGCTGACCAAGATCTCCACAGCCCGCGGCTGCGAGGGGTTGTCGTTCTGGTCGCCCACCGCCACGTGCACGGTGCCCGTGGACGACATCTGTGGCACGCCCGAGTCGCGCACCAGCACCGCCAGCCAGAAGTCGGCCACCTGCTCCCGGTCCAGCTCCCGGACGGTGGTCAGCTCGCCCCCCGCGCTCAGGCTGAAGAAGCCGCCGGCCGGGCTGGCGTGCAGCAGCTGGTAGGAGAAGGGGCCCTGGTTGGGGGGCAGGTCGGGGTCGGTGCTCTGCAGCGTCATCACCAGCGTGCCCGGCGGCTGGTTCTCCATGACCGCCCCCTCGGTGCTGGCCAGCGCCGGCCCGTTGTCGTTGACGTCCTCCAGGGTGACCAGCAGGCTGGCGCGGCCGGTGGCCGGCGGCGTGCCCGCGTCCACGGCCTGCACCGTGAGGTTGTACACGGGCAGTGTCTCCCGGTCCAGCGCCGCGGCCACCGTGACCTGGCCCGTCTGCGGGTGGACGGAGAAGGCGCCCTGCTCGCTGCCGGCCCCGAGGGCGTAGGAGAACTGGCTCCAGCTGGGCACCGAGTCCGCGTCGAAGGCGCTGACAAAGGCCACGTGGGTGCCCGGGGGCACGGCCTCGCTGACCTGTACCCGGTAGACGCTCAGGCTGAAGGTGGGGGGGTCGTTGGCGTCCAGCACCGTGATGTTGACCGTGGCCTCGTCCACGTCGGCGCCCCGGATGCTGCCCAGGTTCTTGGCCAGCACCCTCAGGGTCACCCTCTCCTCCCGCTCCCTGTCCAGGGGCCCGGACACAGAGATCTGCCCCGTCGTCCTGTGGACCTGGAAGCCCTTCTTCCTGCTGGCCCCGAACAACAGGTAGTGGACCTCGCCGTCCGCGCCCAGGTCGCGGTCGCTGGCGAAGACCTCGCCCACCACGGTGCCCCGGGGTGCGGCCTCCGAGACCTCGAAGCGGTACAGCCGGGCCAGGAAGCGCGGCACATACTCGTTGGCGCCCTGCAGCCGCACCAGCACGCGCGCAAAGCCGCAGCGCTCCTCGTCCGGCACGTTGAAGGCCTTGACGGTCAGCTGGTAGCTCTGCCTGGCCTCGAAGTCCAGGAAGCCCTGCGTGGTCAGCACCCCCGTGTTAGGGTCGATGGCGAAGAGGTCGCTGTCGGACGCCTGCAGGGCGTAGGCGGTCACTGCGTGGGGGCCCGAGTCGGCGTCCGTGGCGCGCAGCTGCAGGACCGTGGTGCCGCTGGGGGCGTTCTCCTGCACGCTGGGGCTGTACTCGGCAGCCGTGAACACCGGCGAGTTGTCGTTGACGTCCAGCACGTCCACCGTCACCGTGCAGTAGCCCGTGCGGGCAACCCAGCCGCCGTCCGTGGCGCTGACGGTCAGCTCATGCCGCCGGCACCGCTCGTAGTCCAGGGCCCCGGCCAGCGTCAGCAGCCCCGAGGACGCGTTGATGGCAAAGAGGCCGAGCTCGTTGCCCGCGGCGATGGCGTAGCGGATCAGCCCGTTCATGGCCGCGTCGGGGTCGCGCGCGGACACGACCCGGACGGTGGCCCCCACGCTGTGGCTCTCGGGGACGGTGGCGCTCACGTGGCTCTGCGGGAACTCGGGGGCGTGCAGGTTCTCCTCGGTGACGGTCACATGCACCACGGCCTGGGCGGACAGCGGCGGCGTGCCCTTGTCCCGGGCCGTGACGGGGAGCAGGAAGTCCTGGCCCAGGTCGGAGGCCAGGGGGGCGGCCACGGAGACCCAGCCCGAGCCGCGGTCCAGCCGGAACCGCCGCAGGCGCGGCTCGTCGGCCAGGAGGTACTCCACCTCAGAGTTGAGCCCGAAGTCGCCGTCGTCCACCGCGGCCACCTGGATCAGCCGGGTGCCCACCGGGACGCTCCTGGCCACGGGCGTGAAGTAGCGGGGGCGCAGGAAGCGGGGCGCGTGGTCGTTGCCGTCCACGGTGGTGACGGTCACCGTGGTCTCGCTGCGCAGGGGGGGGCTGCCGCGGTCCGAGGCGGTGACCACGAAGCTGTGCCGGTTCAGGCTGGCGTGGCCGGCCCCGCGCGCGTCCCGGTACCGCAGCGGCTGCTTGTTGAAGACCTCGCCGGTGCCCGCGTCGATGCGGAAGAACTCGGACGGCGACCGGATGACGTAGAAGACCTGCCCGTTGGCGCCCGCGTCCGGGTCGCTGGCCGACACCCGGGTCACCAGGCCGCCCGGCGCGGCCAGCTCGGGGCAGTCCAGGTGGTAGGACGGCCTGCTGAACCGGGGCGCGTTGTCGTTGGCATCCAGCACGAGGACGGTGACGTCCGTGCTCACCGTCCAGCCCGAGTCATGGGCGGACACGCGCACCCGGTAGCGCTCCGTGTGCTCCCGGTCCAGGGGCCGGCTGACCGCGATGTCCCCGGTGCTGGGGTTGATGGCGAAGGGCAGGCCGCTGTCCGCCAGGGAGTACCGGCTGACGGCGTTGGCGCCTGTGTCCTCGTCGGAGGTGGTGACGCGCGTGACCGTGTGCCCCAGCGGGCAGTCCTCGGGCACGCGGGCACTGAAGATCTGCGAGAAGCGGGGCGCGTTGTCGTTCTCGTCCAGCACGGTGATCACCACGCTGGCCGAGGCGCTCTGGGGCGGCACGCCGCGGTCCGAGGCCCTGACCACCAGCACGTAGCGGGCCGTCCGCTCCCTGTCCAGGGCCCGGGTGCTCCGGATCTCCCCGCTGGCGCGGCCGATGCTAAAGCTGCCCTCCTGGTTGCCGCTGACGATCTCGTAGTCCAGCTGCCCGTTGGGCCCGCTGTCCCTGTCCAGCGCCGAGACGGTGAGCACCTTCCGAGGAGACAGGTTCTCCAGGATCTCGCACGCAAAGGGGTCCTCCCTGAAGACCGGGGCGTTGTCGTTGGCGTCCAGCACTGTCACGTCCAGCTTCTCGTAGGACGAGAAGGGCGGGAAGCCGCCGTCCCGGGCCTCGATCCAGAGCACGTACTTCTGGGTCTGCTCGAAGTCCAGCGCCCGGCGGATGGACACCTGCCCCGTCAGGGGGTCCACCTGGAAGGTGCCGCCGAGGTTCCCGCTGGCGACGTAGTAGGACAGCGGCCCCCCGCGGGCGGACGAGCCGCTGACCGCCGTGAGCACGGTGCCCGCGGGCTGGCTCTCGGGGAACACGAACGCCCGCTCCGCGGCCCTGACGGAGGGGAAGTCCGCCTTGTCCGCGAACCTCACAGTCACGGTGGTGGCGTCCGTCCGGGGCACCGCGCCACCGTCCCGCACGTGCACGGAGAAGGTGACCTCGGCCGCGCCCTGCAGGGGGCCCGCGGCCATGACGGCCCCGCGCTGGGGGTCGATGCGGAACTGCTCTGCGTTTCTGCCCGAGAGAGAGAAGTGCAGCTCCGCGTTGGGGCCGGCGTCCGCGTCGGTGACAGTGACGGCGAAGATGAAGGCACCTGTGGGCACAGGGGCGTCACAGCGGGCGGGGCTGCAGCCCTGGGGAGCAGGCCCAGCCGGCTCTGAAGCCCGCGGCCTCCACTGCCCCAGCCCACGCCCCCGCTCTGGCCGAGCGTGGCCGCTGCCCCGCGTCTCCGGGGATGAGCAGCCCACCCTGAGACCCCAGCCCGGGGGCCGGCGCGCACGGCCGCAGCAGACCGGCCACGCTCCTCACCCCGTTGTGCGTGCCGGCCCGCAGGCAGGGCAACAGGCCCAGGTCCTGGCCGCGCGGCCGGGGCATGCCGGCAGCCCCACCTGGCGAGGAGCCCGCATTCAGGCCATGCCAGCGCAGGCGCAGCGGCCCCAAGTGGGGAGGGCCAGAGCCGGGCGGCAGGCTGGCCGGAGGGGCCCGCAGCCGTACCTGGAGGCGTGGGCGCCGGCACGTGCGTGACGTAGGGGTGGTGCTGGAAGCGCGGCGGGTTGTCGTTGACGTCCGTCACCGTGACCAGCACGCTGGTGGAGCTGGACAGCGGCTCGGGGGCGCCCCCGTCACTGGACACAACCACCAGCGTGTAGCTGCCCCTGGCCTCCCGGTCCAGCAGCGCGCTGGTGATGACCTGCCCCGTGGCCGGGTTGATGGTGAACGGCACATCCCCGCCCAGGATCCTGTAACTGGAGCAGAAGGCACAGCCGTTCCTCCCGCTTCCCGTGGCCGCAGCTGTGGCAGTGGACGCCGGGACAGCCGACGGACGGGCACCGTGGCGCTGACCATGCTGGCAGGGCCGTGGCCGCCAGGCAAGCGTCCGCTGGCCGTGAGCCCGTGAGGCCAGGGAGCTCGGGCAGACACTCTGGGTCTGTGGGCTCTTGGGCCAGGCAGCACCCGAGAGCCCCAGCGGACTGTGGGTCCTGGACCCACGAGCCCAAGAGCATAGCTCAGGGCCTCGCCCAGTGCCGTGGTCGGAAGCCAGCGCCGCAGCGGGCAGGAGCTCAGCCCGGGGAGCAGCTCGGCGTCTCTGCACAGGACAGCTGAGGGTCCCTGCAGGGACGCGGCCTCGGCCGGCACAGAGCCCGGAGGGGCTGCCCAGCGCGCGGCCCCACACACAGGCCCTCAGATTCCCCAGCCCGGACCCCGCAGGTACAGCACCATCAAGTCAGAAATAAGGGAGATTCGAGCATGCTCCCTCGCAGCCGCCCGCCAGCTGGACACCGTCCTGGCCGGGCAGCAAGCGCCATGTCCCCAGGCCGTCCACAGGGCCCCGGCTGGCCGGCACTGACCTGATCGCGGCGTTGGCGGCCGCGTCGGCGTCCACAGCGCTGACCAGCAGGACGTCGGTGCCGGTGGGCGCGTCCTCGGGCACGGAGGTGGTGTAGACCCCACTGGCGAAGGTGGGGGTGTTGTCGTTGACGTCGTCCACCGAGACGCTGACCGTCCCTGTCCCCGTCAGTGCCGGGGACCCTGGGCGAGAGGCCGGGACTCCGCGTTTATAAGGGCGGAGCACGCAGGTCAGCAGGGTCCCGGGCAGTCGGAGCAGCCGTGGGGCCCCCAGCGCGGGCCAGAGAGCCAGGCGCCAGGCCGGGGCAGCGGGGGACGGGGAAGGCGGGCATCTCCCTCTTCCACACGGGCCGTGTCAGCGCTGCCCAGGCCCCGTTTCTCCGAGGGGAGCCCCGGCGCCCGCGGGGTGCTGGGCAGGAGCGCACGGGCTCAGTCAGCCTGGAGCCACCTGGGGGGCCGCCAGCCTCGCCAGCGCCCACCGGCAGGAATGGTGCCGAGGCACAGCTCAGAGCCAGGAGCACTGGCCTGTGCCACCTCGCCTGGGCACGGGGCTGGTCGCTGGCGCCTTAGCTTCTGCCCTTGTGAGTGGGGCGGGGCCTGAAGGGCGGGGCCTGAAGGGCGGGGCCAGCAGACTGGGTGGGGCCAGGCGGGGCACTCAACATGTCTGTGATGGATTTATGAGCACCCGGTGCACGCAGAAAGAAGAAGCAGTCGGCAAGGCCAGCTGCTGGCAGGGAACAGGGGCTAGGCAGGGGGCGAGGACGCAAAGTGGGGAGGAGGTCAAGGGCGCGGACTTCGTGGTCACAGGGCCTGGGGCGCTGCGGTGGCTGACGCAGTGCCAGCTGGGAGACAAAAGGAACTCGCACCTGGCGTGCACGGTGTGACGCGCTGTTGGTGCGCACGCGCCTGTGAACATACTCACCTGCAAGGTCAACGTGGGTAAAGGAAACTGCAAACAGCAGAGTGCACATGACTCTGAGCAGCACTTTTGAAAGTGCAAAGACAAATCGCACACGCGCAGACACGGAAATGCGCGCACTGACACGGGAATGCGCACACTGACACGGGAACGCGTGCACTGATACGGAAACGCGTGCACTGATACGGAAACGCGTGCACTGACACGGAAACGCGTGCACTGACACGGAAACGCGCGCACTGACAGGAAACGCGCGCACTGACACAGGAACGCACACACAGGAACGGAAATGCGCACTGACACAGAAAACCGCACTGACACGGAAACACGCACAGACACGGAAACGCGCGCACTGACACGGAAACGCGCGCACTGACATGGAAACACGCGCACAGGCATGGAAGCATGCACAGACACGGAAACGCGCGCACAGGCACGGAAACGCGCGCACAGGCACGGAAACGCGCACTGACACGGAAATGCGCGCACAGGCACGGAAACACACGCACTGATAAGGACATGCGCGCACTGACACGGACACGTGCGCAAAGGCACGGAAACCCGCACTGACATGGAAAC
>JAGFMF010011852.1:448596-495591 GCA_019455555.1 Galemys pyrenaicus | reverse complement strand
GACACGGAAACACGTGCACTGACACGGAAACGCGCGCACAGGCACAGAAGCGCGCGCACTGACACGGAAACGCGCGCACTGACAAGGAAACGCGCGCACAGGCACGGAAACGCGCGCACAGGCACGGAAGCGTGCGCACTGACACGGAAACGCGCGCACTGACACGGAAACGCGCAGACACACCCCCGTCTTCTGAGCGCCTACACACTGGCTGCCTGAGCTGTGCTCCTGTCTGTGCTTTGACGTCGCAGATCCCTTCCAGGCAGAGCGCCCCCTCGCGGCCGTGGCCAGCGAGAGCCCTGAGACTCCCAGGGCTCAGCCTCGCAACGCCATGGGGGCACCCGCTCCCCCAGGCCCCCGTCCTGCCCCAGGCAGCAGCCCCCCCCCCCCGTGGGGCGCGGCTCACCTGCGTCCGTGGCCGTGACCATCAGGACGAACAGCGCCTGCGTCTCCCGGTCCAGGCTCCGGGTCACCCGCAGCTCCCCAGCGGCTGAGAGCGCGAAAGCCTCGTCCTCGTTGCCACCGACCAGCAGGTAGGACAGCCGGCCATTGGGGCCCTGGTCATCGTCCCTGGCCACCACCTGCAGGAGGAAGCCGCTGCAGCCACAGACTGCACCGTGCCCCGGAGCTCTGGCCCCGCAGGCGGCCAGGGCGGGCCGAGTCTGCGCAGACACGGCCGAGTGGCCCAGCACCCGAGGCGTCGGGGACACACACTGGGGACTCGCGGGCCCCTCCAGCGGAAGGAAGACGCATCTGCGCCAACATTTGGGAATTCCAAGCTCCATCTTCTCACTGCGCGACGCTGCTGTCGGCGCGAGACGCGGCCAGGCCCCTCCACCGCGCGGAGCCTGCGAGGCAGGCGGCGCGGGGCAAAAGCTCCGGAGGTCACAGCTGCGTCTCAGAGCGGCCAACTTGCCCCGCTGGACCCACTGCCTGGGGGCCGCTGGGGCAGGGGACACTGCGCCCAGTCCCTGGACAGAGCTGCAACACCGCCCCAGGAGGCGAGGCCCAGTGCCAGTAGCAGCTACTGGACAGTCACACAGTGGACTGTGCCGCACAGGAAACGCGAAAGCACCAACAAGCCAATCTGCACCTGAGGTCAGGAGGGGGCCCGAAGGTGTCAAGACGGAAGAAACATGAGTGTCACAATGCAGTGTGCACGGGCCTGTGACCTGTGCCTCCCCAGCGGTGCAGAGTGAAGTCTCAGCACTGTCAAGCTGCCTGCGGCCACTGCAGCACAGGTCCAACCCCCAGCCAGGGAGGGACCCACAGGGCCAGCAGACCGCTCCTGCCTCCCCGCTGCCCCCTCAGCAGTGTGTTTCAGCCCATCTGCCTGTTCTGCTCCCCGCTCTGTCTCTGGGGAGTCCTCTCACCCCCCACGCCTCTGGCCTGCATCCCAGCTCATGTGTGCATGCATAAATAAATCTTAAACAAAATAAGAAGTGACCTCCAAGTAAGAGCACGGGCACTGGCGCCCTCTGGCACAGCTGGTCACTGTGTCAGAGGGGCGCCTGTCACACGACCCTGAGAGCAGCCGTGACCTCCGGGAGGGGCGGGTGCTGACCTGGAGCACCATGCTGGGCAGGGCCGCCAGGTTCTCGGGGACGGTCACCGCATACGGGGACAGCTCGAAGGCCGGCGTGCAGTCATTCACGTCCAGCAGGCGCACGTGGACGGTGCACGTGTCCACGCGGGGGGCACTGCCGCGGTCCGCAGCCTGCACGGTCAGCGCGTAGGCTGGGGTTTCCTCCCGGTCCAGGGGCCTGGCCACAGCAATGGCGCCGGTGACTGAGTCGATGCGGAAGGCCTGGCCAGCGCCCGCGTCCGCGAGGCTGTAGCGCACCTGCCCGTTGGCGCCCTCGTCCACGTCGGCCGCGTGCACCTGCGCCACGTCCGTGCCGGGGAGCGTGTCCTCGGGGATGTCCACCACGTAGGAGGCCTGCGCGAAGGCAGGGCTGTTGTCGTTGATGTCCAGCACCACCACCACCACCTCCGAGGAGGCGGACAGGGCCGGCTGGCCCTTGTCCGTGGCCACCACCGTGAGCGTGTAGTTGGACACCTCCTCCCGGTCCAGCTCGCCCGTGAGCCTCACGGCGCCGTCGATGGTCCCGACGCTGAACCTGCCGGCCGCCGGGCTCAGCAGCATGTACTCGATGTAGCTGTTGGGGCCGCTGTCAGGGTCCACGGCCTCCACTCTGAAGACCACGGTGCCCACGGGCGTGTTCTCCGGGACGTAGGTCAGCGTGGGGGACAGGAATGCAGGCGGGTTGTCGTTGACGTCCAGCAGGATGATGGACACCTGGGTGCTGCTCGTGAAGCGGGGCCCGGGGGCCGCGGCCAGGTCGTGCACCTGCAGCACCAGGTTGTAGAAGGACTGGCTCTCCCGGTCCAGCGCCTGCAGTGTCCGCAGCACGCCCTGCTCGTCCACGGTGAACTGCCCCAGGCTGTCCCCCGAGACGACGCTGTAGGCCAGCTGGGCGTTGACGCCTGAAACACAGGAGCAAGGCCGGTCAGACACGCCCAGCCCTCCGGCCCTGCGGCTCTCCAGGCCCTGCGGGGTGGCCTGGGGGTGACAGAGCCAATGAAAGCTCCGCCCCCGCTTGTTGATATGCTGAGTTAAAAGAAAAAGGTGGATGTTCACGCGCCAAACTCTCCTCCCTGTGCCGCCAGAGAAGCAGCCGTGTGGCGGGGTCAGAGGGCACAGAGGCTGACGTGGCCACGGGGCCCCCGTGAGGTCACACGCAGCTCGGGTCACCGTTGGCCATGACGCGTCTGCTCACGAGCGCAGGGGCCGCAGCCAGCAGCCAGCAACCCGGCCATCCCTGGCCACGCCCGCGAGCGCCGCTGGACGGAGGGCGGCCCACTGCGGGCACAGGAGCTGACCAGGTCAGCAGCTCCGCTCTGAGCTGTCTGAACAGCTGCCCTCTGCAGGCCCACACACCCGCACACGAGGGGACGCTGCTGACCCCGGCTGCGGGGTGTCCAGCCGGCGCGCCTCCCCCGGGAGCGGCCTCCTGCTACGTCTGGGGTGACTCAGACGCGGAAGCCGCCAGGGCCCGGCATGGGCCGGACGCGGAACGTGTGGACGGGCAAGCAGCGTGCCAGCGCCCAGTCAGCAATGGGGGAGCCAGCCGGTCCGTTTAAAGCAGCAAACAGCGACAGCCAGCCGCGGCAGGGGGTTCACAGGGCACAAGTGGCCTGGGCAGCAGCCTGCCCTGGAGAGCGGCCTGCCCAGGCTCGGCCAGCGGGAGCCATGGCTGGTCCACAGAGCCGGTCAGGAGCCAGCACGGGAGCGGGGACCAGGGCGGCGTGGAGCACAGGACCCGCGGAGCCCGAGCTCAGGAAAAGCCCGGACGGGCGGCCGGTTTGCCAGCAGGGGACAAGGCTCCTGTACTCTCTGGCCAGGGCCATTCGTGCGTGGCCTGGGGAGCGGCCTGAGAGAAGCGCGGTCTGCGTTGATTTCTGCATTTCCTACGGCTAAATTCACTCGTGAACACGACTTCCTGTGCTCCGAGTGGTAAATTCGGCAACATAATTATTGAGAAAAAGCTACGGAAACATCCGGATGTAACAGCACTAATAGCGGCCGGCAGAGGCAGGGTCTGTTCTGTGAGGACCAGCCAGGCCCACCAGCTGCACTGACCCGCCGAGGCCCCGCCAGCTGCCCGCATTTGGGGGGAAGGAAAACTCACGAAGTCCTCAAACGCTGCCGGCCGACCGCTGGGCGGGACAGGGGCAGACGGGCGCAGTGTCTGTGGCTGAGCCCTTCACCCACTTTCCAGCCGCATCCCCACAACCAGGCGGAGCATGAGGACCCGCCGCCCACCGCCCGCGTACCGTCGTCGGCGTCCGAGACGTTGAAGGCCAGCACGGCCGCGCCAGCGGGCTGCCCCTCCACCACCGACGCGCTGTAGGAGCCCACGCCGAACACCGGCGGGTTGTCGTTCACGTCCAGGACGTTGAAGTAGGCCCTGACGCTGGACGACTGGCCGCCGCCATCCTGGGCGCACACGGTCAGCACGTAGAACTGCTGGGCCTCATAGTCCAGCGCGCGGGTCAGGTTGAAGACGCCGGTGACCGGGTTCAGGAAGAGCAGCCCGTCCCCGTCATCCTCGCTCACCGCGTAGGTGACCTCCCCGTTCGCCCCCGAGTCCTCGTCCGTGGCCAAGACGGCGGCTACCAGGGACCCTGGGGACACGAGTGGGTCTGCCAGCGCGGGGGGAGGGGCGCCCACGGGATCCCCTGGCACCGGTGGGTGCTGCGTCCAGCCCCGCCCCCGCCCCGCCCGCCCGCCCGCCTACCCGGGGCGGTGTCCTCGGGCAGGTCGAAGGCGTACACCGGCCGCGAGAAGCCGGGCACGTGGTCGTTGAGGTCGCGCACGGTGATGCCGACGCGCACGTCGGAGGACTGCAGGCCGTCGTCGGCGCGCACCAGCAGCGAGTACTTGGCCCTGCGCTCGCGGTCCAGCCGCCGCGTGGCGATCAGGTCCCCGGACTCGGGGTCGATGCGGAAGCTGTCGTCCGCCCCGCTGACGATGGCGTAGGTGACCAGGGCGTTGGCGCCCTGCAAGAGACGAGAGGCGGTCAGATGCGGCCTCGGGCCCTGGCTCAACCCGCCCCGCGGAGGGAGCCGGCTCTGCGCTGAGGCCGCAGCCCAGCACCCCCAGGCTGGCCGCCTCCCGCGGGCCTGCGAGCGCGGCGGGGTGCCGACCCTGCCCACAGAGGAGACACGAGCCGCCCCTGCCCCCGGGGTGCTGCTCAGCGCAGTGGAGGCAGCGCCTCCCGCCCGCCTGCCCGGGCCGGCGTCCTCGCGCGCCGCAGCGTCCTCGCACCGCCAGCTGCTGCCAGGGCCGCGCCCGCCGGTGCCCGTCGGGGGCCGACTCCCGCCCGGGCCGCCGCGGAAGGGGCAGGGGCGCGGCGGACAGTGCCCCAGCCACATGGGCTCATGGCGGCGCCAGCGCTGAGGCCGCAGGTCGAGGACCAGCGAGGCCCGGGGCCCCGCGGCGACTGACCGCGTCTAAACGCTCCTGACGTCTAAGGACCCGGCAGCCGCGTAACCAGCCCTGCGCGGCCGGAGTCCCGGAGTTCGCCGGATTCTGTGCTCCGAGAAACGCCCCCAGGAAGAACCCGCTTCCGAGCAGACGCCGGCCGTCGGGAGCCGTCCAGGCGCGGCGGGCTCCTTAGCTCCCACCCACCAGAAGCCGCACGCCCTTCAGAGGCGCCGTCGACAGAGCAGCCGTGTTGTGCTCAGAGCGCGCGGGGTGGTGGCCTGACAGGCCCGCAAGTGTCTGGCTGTCCTGGCCAAGAGCGGTGATTTAATCAGGGGTTTTTGAACAGCCTACTTTTATTTATTTAATATCCAAAATATGCAGTATCAGCCATAGCTCAAGAAACAAAGATCGTATTTCAGCTCTAGCCCGGTGGAAATAACGTCGGTTAAAAATACCCTCCTCTCCTGAGGAACCAGAGACAAACGCACGTGGAAAGAATTCTAAAAGTAAATAGCCATAAATTGCACATGCATTTTACAACCCTAAGTATATTTCACAAACAAGTGTGGCATCACCGAGGAGGCTGGTCTGCCCGGCCGGCGGCATAATGATCTGTTTACAAAGGGAAACCAGAGACGCCGTCACGTGTCCTGGGAGATGGTATCTCCCACCACATGTTTCGAATGAGATTGAAGCGAAGTTCCCACGTACTGAGCTCTGGGCTGAGCCCCCGCCCCCCTGCCGGCCCCGCACCCCGTGAGCCGGCCAGCCCGTCGCCAGCACCAGCGGCGTCCAGGACTTCCGAGTCACACACGTCTGCGTCACCGTCACAGCCGCCCGGGGCTCAGAAGCCCAAGCGCCCCTCGTCTCCCCCAGGCCCAGCCCCCGCGCGGCTGACCCTGGGCGAGAAGCTGCGACTCTCCGCTCAGCGCCAACTCCAGACGCCGACAGGCGGAACGGGCAAGTCCTGCGGGGGTGGGGCCCCACGCCCGGGACCCCAGATGCCCCACACAGCAGATGCAGACAAGCACCCCGACAGCACAGAGAGGCCATCCCGGCCGGGGCCAACTTCACTGCAAAGGCACGTTCAGGTCCAAGGAGAGGTGAGGGCGCCAGGCACGGCCGCGAAGGCCATCTGCGGCACCACCGTTGCTTGGTCACCCGCCGCTGGAAGGGGGCTGGCCGGTAACTCTGAATTCCGCTCAGGAACCCTTTCCGTCTGGCTTAGGGCCAGGAACATGTTGGTGCCTCATGTCAGGAGCTGAAACAGTCAGTGCTGGTTAAAACGCTGCTAAAATATGTGCGAGAAAATGCGTTCAGGAAGGAAGGCCACCCCGCACCGAGTCTGCGGCGCGGCAATCCCAAGCAGCCCCCCACCCCACCCCCCGCCGCTCGGCCGCCCCGCCCCTCACTGCCCGGTGGACTCTCCAGGACAAACTACGGACACTTTAAGAAGACAGTCTCCCGCGCTGCGGCCGCTCCAGCCGAGCAAGCAGAAGCGTCCACCGCAGCCTCAGGGGAGACGGCCGGGCACTGGCGTCCCTGTGTGAGCCTGGGCAGGGCCCAGCGCCAGCTCCGGCCCTCCAGCGGGCCCGCCGTCGTCTAGAGGCCTGGCTGGCGTGCAGCCTGCCACCCTGGGGCAGCGTCCCTGGGGCTGCTCTTGGTCACTTTGTTAAAGCTGAAGGACACGCTGAGGAGCTCGCTGGGGCCACAGAGCAGGCCTCCAGACCACCTGGCGTTTCCAGCAGGGTAAGGCGGCTGGTCACCTGAGGCCTGGGGCGGCGACCCTCCTCCCCAAGCGGGGCGCTGAGGAGGAGGCAGGAAGCAAGCGAAGGTTTTCTCCCAAGGGGAAACCGTGACTCATAAGGTGCGTGGGCTGCACCTGCAGCAGGTGACCATGTAGCTAACCTAAAACACGGCTGGCGCGGGGCGGCCCCACTGCCCACCGGGCCTCGACAAGAAACTGAGACAACGGAAAAACTAGTAACCTTGCTGATAGCGGCCTTAAAATATGTAATGTTGCTGCTGAGCTGCATCTTCGTTCTATATGTCTATGTGTAACAAATGAAGAGTTGTAAGGTGACTTTAAAACACTTTAAATTCGTAACTTTTGTTTTTTTGATTTACACATAAAATTAAGGTCAATTTTACCTGCTATGATGTATCATATTGGAATTATAAAATATAAAAGTAGGGATGTTTCTAGATCTTTTTCACTATTTGAGAAATCAAAATAACTCGGCTAAGAAATGCAAAATGGAGCCAGCAACTAACTGAGCTGTGATTTGCGGGTGTAAAGAAGATTGCCTCTGACCATCTCTCAGCTCCCTCCCATCAGACCCCAAGATCCGGGTCCTCCGGAAAAGCACCACTCAAGCTCGGCCCCTGGCTGACGAAAGCTGTCAACCTGCGGGCGAGGGCTGCCCGCGGGCCCGGGATGCCTCAGGCGGCACTACCTCGTCCGCGTCCACGGCCGTCAGCTGCACGATCTTGGCGCCGTCCCCGATGTTCTCCTCCACGGCGAGGTCCAGCAAGTCCGTGGGAAACACAGGCGGGTTGTCGTTGATGTCCTGGAGGGTGATTTCCACCTATGGGAGGAGAGAGAAACAGCCAACGGCAGTGAACACCTCTCTGTTTGCAAGACACCAGTCACAAGCCCAGCAGCCAGCACCCCAGTCCGGCACAGAGGCGAGGTCAAGCAGAGGGCAGGTGTGCGGTGGAGTACGACTCAGCCGTGAAGAAGGCGGGCTCTGCGTGTGCGGCAGCACGACGGGGCGGGGGGTCCCCAAACAGACGAGTCAGAAGGAGAACGACAGATAGTGCCGGTTTCACTTGTACGTGTGACTCAGAGAAGCAAAACAAAAGAACGGAGGAGGCCTAATTTATAAAACTCCTCGGGCATCCAGATGACAGAAAATATCCCAGCGGACGGCGCAGAGTTCAGGAGAATGGAACGTCCAAGGGAAGCGCATGTGCTGGTTCAAAGGGCCGCCTTGCAGTTCCCGCCAGACAAGGTGGGCGGGCCAAGGTCACCGTCGGCACCACGGCCGGGCCAAGGTGGCGCCAAGGTCGCACTGACCCGTTTCTGCACAGGCTCAGCACCCCGCACTGGAGCCACGTCCCCTGACACAGCCCGGCCGGCGACCCCTTCTCCCGAGATGTCTCCTTGGCGACCGAAGTCTGGGCGAAATAACAAAGTCCACCATCTGTTTTAGAGTCCTCGGCACGTACCCTGCCCTGCACGTGCAGTCTCCACCGCTGGGGGAAGGAAAACGCACGTCCTCTCTCCTTCCCGCGTCCGCCCCGCTGGCCAGAGCGGAGCCCCCAGGGCGGTGTGGGGACGGCCGGTGGCTCTGCGGCTGCGGAGGCGACCGAGCAGTGGCCATCTGCGGGGGATGCGCCATAGGGGGGGGCGCGCTTGAGCTGGTGCCCGCATGGGGCTGCGAGGAGAGGGCAGCCGCGGACAGTCTCCACGTCCCCCGAGCTGCCCCGGCACCCTCAGGGAGCGGAGAGCTCGCAGGGAGGGGCTGGATGGCGCAGTGGGGGCTCCGCCCCGGCCCGCGCGGGTAGGGCAGGCGGCCACTGTGCGGGCCCTGAGGACACAGCGGGTCAGGAGACGCCGTGCGGGGAGCTGCGGCCGGTCGGCGGGGCGTGGCGCTCAGGCCCGGGCACCTGGCGCCTGAACTGCAGGTGCGGCCCCATGCCAGCCCCGCCCCGGGTCCAGGGGACCCGGCATGCCCACTCCCGGTCTGCACACCGGCTGCGCCCACTTCAGGCCCCGGCCTGGTGGCCTGGCTCTGGCACGCATCTGCACGCAGCAGCCGTAGCGCCCGGAGGAGACGCCGGGCGCGCAGAGCGCCGCCAGGGCTCAGGGCCTCTGCGGTCAAGTCTCGGCCGCAAACGCAGGAGTGCCCTGGCGCGTAGCTCGGAGCCCAGGAGCCGGCCGCCGCGCCGGGCCCCAGCAGCTCTCCGCGAGGCTCCTGCGGCCCTGGACCGAGGCAGCTGCCAGAGATCGCCCGCCCTGGGGCGGCGGCCCGAACCGCCCAGCCCAGGTGCCCCTGCTGGTTCTGGCCTGGGGCGCACACTTGTCTTTGCCTCCGCCTAGAGTTGAAGCGAGCGGAGTAACTGCACTTACATACGCACATTGCAGAAAGTCACCGTTTGCCTTCAGAAGTCCGTGGAGGGGCCGTCCGAACAGGTGCGCAGAGAGGGCCCGCAGCCACCTGGACGGAGAAGGGCCTCCTTGGGCCTTTCCCTTTCCATGTAATGGGCCTGCCCGTTGGGCCCCGCCAAGAGTCTCTGCCTCGCGGGAAAAGCCCTGTGCTGCTAAAAGGGGAGATCTGGGGAGCCCAGGTCCAGCTCACAGAGCCCCACGCCGCCCACGGCAACCCCAGCGGCGCCAACACCGGCCAAGCCCCGGTGCAGCTCCCGAGGGCAGCAGGCCCTCAAGGGTGTCCCGGCACACCCTGGCACCAGCGCAGGAGCCCCGCACCCAGGGGAAGGTGCTCCCACCAGACTGGGGAGCCCCCCCCACAGGCAGGTGGGCGGTCACCATGGCAACCACACCCTAGGTCCACCCTGCAGGCCAGGGAGGGCCGGGGAGTCCCTGCCGGGAGCCGCTCGGTGTCTTTGCGGAGAAGGACGGAGACGAGCTCCTTCCTGGGCCTGCGGATGGACGGACGGCACGACTCCTAGAGGAAGGGCATCCGCGGCCCAGCCGGTGGTGACCTTCCAAAGGAGCGGCCGTCCCAGGCTGTGGCCCTTATTTTGCAGAGAAGGAAAGGCCTGGAGGCCAAGGCCCCACCCCCAGGGTCCTTCCTTCAACCTTGAGAGGGAGCCCGGCCCTTCCTGCCCTGGCCCTGGGGGGCGCCCGTGACCTGAGGGTGCTGCAAGCCCCGGGGGCTCCCGAGCCCGCCGCAGGTGAGGGAAGCCTCCATCCGAGGGGGCTGCCCATGGAGGCGGCTCCAGCCCCTTCCCCAGGGCCCAGGGCTCCCTGCCAACAGCAGCCTCCACCCGCGTGCCCAGCGGCCTCTGCCTGCCCACCCAGCGGCCTCCGCCTGCATGTCCAGCAGTGGTCTGGGGTGCCCAGCGGCCTCCGCCTGTGTGTCCAGCGGCAGGTGGGGGCGCCCAGCAGTCTGACTCCCCAGAAGGTGGGTCGTGAGGCCACAGGGCTCTGGCCCAAGAACCCGCCGCATCAGCCCTCCGGCGGGAGACCGAGCCCTCCCAGTCCAGGTTCGGGTTGGGTGGTCGTGGGGCACAGAGCCCCTCTGTGCAGCTCTGCCTGACCCCCCCCCCCCCACGGGGGATGGCGTGCCCCGCGGCCAGCTCCAGGCCCTCTTCTCTGGCTCCACTCTCTCCCTATTTGGGCGGCTGCTGGGAATTCCTCTGCCCTGAGTTGGGCCACGCCTCCCCACCCCCCACAGGGCGCCCCATCCTGTGGGCGCCAAGATCTGCTGTGGGCCAGTGACTCACAGCCCAGCCACGAGAGCCGGGGGCTGCCCCAGGCCAGCAGGAACCAAGGTCCTGGACTCGGCTCCCTGCTGGCCCGGCCGCGCTGGCCCCACGCAGCTCCCTGGAGCACAGGGAAAACTGCAAGCAGGCGGGTCTCACTGGAGGTGAGCATCGAGGCGTCTTTCACGTGCTGAGCAGTGTTTGGTTGTGTTTTACAGGAAACACTTCAATAAAAGGAGCAGCCGTAATGAGTGCTGGGAGCAGCTCTTACTCTGGGGATCAGAACCCCCCATTTTGGGATTTCAGGCAGCTGTTTCATCATTCCAGAAAGAAGGCAACATGCACATTTTAGACTCGTTTTCAGTTTTTAAAAGCAAAGCCAAAGTAAATCAAATGAGCTTTAAAACAGCACGTATTTCTCATCGAAGCTGCAAGGACATAGCTAAGAGGGGCCACCACCCCCACGACAGTGACTCCCCCTGCCCCTGACATCACCCAGACAGCCCAGGCCAGCCCCAGGCCAGCCCCAGGTCAGCCCCAGACAGCCCCAGATAACCCAGGTCAGCCCCAGACAGCCCAGACCAGCCCCAGGCCAGCCCCAGACAGCCCGGGCCAGCCCCAGACAGCCCCAGGTCGGCCCCAGACAGCCCAGACCAGCCCTAGTCAGCCCCAGACAGCCCCAGATAACCCAGGTCAGCCCCAGACAGCCCAGGCCAGCCCCAGGTCAGCCCCAGACAGCCCCAGATAACCCAGGTCAGCCCCAGACAGCCCAGGCCAGCCCCAGACAGCCCAGGTCAGCCCCAGACAGCCCAGGTCAGCCCCAGACAGCCCAGGCCAGTCCCAGGTCAGCCCCAGACAGCCCCAGATAACCCAGGTCAGCCCCAGACAGCCCAGGCCAGCCCCAGGNAGGTCAGCCCCAGACAGCCCCAGACAGCCCAGGTCAGCCCCAGACAGCCCAGGCCAGCCCCAGGTCAGCCCCAGACAGCCCCAGACAGCCCAGGTCAGCCCCAGACAGCCCAGGTCAGCCCCAGACAGCCCAGGTCAGCCCCAGACAGCCCAGGCCAGCCCCAGACAGCCCAGGCCAGCCCCAGACAGCCCAGGTCAGCCCCAGACAGCCCAGGTCAGCCCCAGACAGCCCAGGCCAGCCCCAGACAGCCCAGGTCAGCCCCAGACAGCTTAGGTCAGCCGCGGCCGGCGGCAGGAGTGGCAGTGCTGGGCAGGCAGGCAGGAGCCGGCGCGGACAAGACATGGTTAACGCCACTCCTGAAACAAAACGCTTTCCAAGCTGGCTGAAAACGCAGTGATATAATAAAAAGCCAGTTTTGTTGTGCTCTCAATACTGTTCAAATTAGAACCAAATAAGGATTTCTTTTAAGGCAAAGGCAATCATGTGTAACCACTTCAACTTTTCCTGAAATCAATACTGCATAATTTCTGCCTTTCACAGATTCTTGAGGACGCCCAGAAGTAAACGCAGGAAGCGAGAGCACGCGGAAGTGCGTGTGGCTGGGCACGGACTCAGGGACGTTCTCAGGGGTTTTCGAGGCAAACCCCGGAAAGGCACGGGGACCAGCAGTGCTGGCCACCTGGACACCGGGCACGTGAGCAGCACTCGGGTCGGCTGCCCACAGGACATAGACAGCCCCGTGCTGCCCTGGCTGTGCCCGAGAAGACCCCAGACTCCGAAGTGCCGAGGGTCTGTGGAGAGGCTCGAGAAGGGAAGGGGCGGGCTGGCGTGCAGGGGCTATGCTGGGCGAGTGCGAGGCCTGCCGCGGGGTCAGCCCCTCCGCAACAGGCGAGGAGAGCACGGGGTGCTGGCCGGTGTCAGCGTCTCCCTCCGCCGGGACCAGGGACTCGCCGAGGGGACTCGGCCCGAGAGCCGGCTGCACCCAGCTCCTGCACGCAGGGACTGGGGGAAGTGGGAAGCTCGGAGGGGACCCCAAGTGGAGTCGGAGGCCCGGACTGGCCAGCACGCTGTGGGGCGCGCAACACCCGTCCCTGTGAGACCTCACTGGACGCTGTGAGTGGACTCACTGCCGAGTCCGAGTCCCCTCTGCCCCGTTCATGTTTCTGCATGTCAGCGTCCACTGTGCGGGACGACCTCACTCCACACGGGACGCTGCCCACCCAGGCCCCGCCCGCCCGGGCCCCGCCTGCCTGGGTCCCGCCCCCTCGGGCCCCGCCCACCAAGACCCTGCCTGCTCGACCCCCCCTGCTCAGGCCCCGCCCACCCGGGCCCCGCCCACGCTGGCTGCCGCCTGCGCTTTCGGGCCCAGGCTCCTCCGCGCTTGAACTGGCACTTTCCAAGTCCACGACGCGCGCGTCGTTCGCTCGCCGGCGGGCGGTAACAGCTGCCTCTGAGAACCCCGGGGAGTGCCAAACGGCGCTCAGGAGCCGCCTCAGCCGCCGCGAGGTGCGGCTGTAGCAGGCCCCTGAGCGCCGGGGAAGAACCGCGCAGCCGGGTCCTGGCCGCTGCGCCCGCGGCTCCGCGACGGGCACTGGCCGCAGGGCCACGACAGCCGCGGCCCGGGGCGCCTCCGCCCACCTGCCGGCCGTGCCTCTCGGGCCTCCCTCGCGGGCCGCGCCGCCCGCTGCCCGCACCGCCTTCCCGGCAGGCAGGGGCGTCGGGCACCCAGCGGTGCTGCGGACCGCGGACAGCGGCCCGGCGAGCGGCCTGCACGCCCCAGCTCGCAGCCAGCGCCGGTGTCCGCGGCCGCGCGATTGTTTGAGGGCGCAGGAGCGGGGCCGACGCCCAGACCCGGGCCGCAGCGCCCGCCGGCCCCGGCACAGCCTCTGCCCCTGCCCAGCGAGGCCGCCCAGAGAGCCCGAGCGGCCGCGCAGAGGCGCCCGCCGCGAGGGGACAAGCGGCTGCACAGGCGCCGGTTAGCGGCAAAGTAGCGTTTCCAGAAATGGGGAGACTTCCTCGGAGGCTTGCGCTGGAACGCAGGTTCTCGCGCGCAGACACAGAAGAGGTCTGGCTCTGCCTGTCTCGGCGGCTGACAGATGCGGCAGGGCCGAGCGTCCGGGTCGCATCTACTTTCAAACCCTAAGTCGCGGAGTCTCAGAATCGGCTGCGGCCGGGGGAGAGGTGCAGCCCGTGTCCACCGCTGCGGGTCCCCCGGACAGCGGCACAGCCCGGCCACCCGCAGAGGCCCGACCAGGCGGCTGGCCCGCTCGCAGCTGCCCCTGCGAGGCTTCGGTCTGCGAGCTCCGTCTCTCCCACGAACTGCGCAGCTCGCTGCTGCGCTGCTGTGGCCTCGGGGTCCCCCCCACCCTCTGGGCGGCCAGCACGCGGCTGCCCAGCAGGGCCCTCCAGATCCGGCTTCATTCCAGAGCCCACGCAGACGCCGCTGGAGCTGCCCTGCGGAGCCATTTCGGGAGCCCCACCCCCGCCAAAGCTCCCGCTATAAATACTTAGCACTTCACACTGCTCCAGGGAAATAATTTCCCAGCAAGTCACAAACACTAATCGCTCTTTACAAGTCCTGTAAAACCTGGCACAGGAGGGAGAAGGCTGGCCTGGCGGGTCTGGGGCCGAAGCCGGATCGCCCTGCCGAGACTACAGGGGCTGGGAGGCCCAGGAGAGTGCGGGGAGCCAGAGCCCCAGGCCGCAGGGCTCAGCGCTCCGCCCACGCCGCCCCGCCCCTCCTGTCCCAAAGGGCACTCGCCTCCCAGCTGACCAGCTTCCCGGCTGGCCAAGGGCCCCGCCTCGCCTGACACCAGTGCGGACCTCCGCCCCCGCCACGCCCGCCCCAGGCCTCCCCCGGCCGGCCTGCACGTTGGGCATTCATGCATCGCCTGTTTGGGCCCGCTGGGCCCCCAGGCTGCGCTCCGCCCCCGCCACACCCGCCCCGGCCTCCCCCGGCAGCCCAGCCACGGGCGCGGCCCGTGTCACCCACCGAAGCCCGAGGCTCCCGAGACCCTCTGGCCGCGACGCCCCGCACAGCGGCCGAGCCGGGAACGCGAGACAGCTCGGCGGGAAACGGCGCGTCCGCGGGCACATGACGTGCGGCCTCGAGGCGCCGTGACGTCACGGGAGGAGCCCCAGCCCGGGCTATGACGTCACAGGCACGGCACGGGCCACGCCCACCCCCGGGAGGCCCCATGACGGAATCGCGACTTGGCGCCAGACCTCGGACCGGAGCCGTGAAGGGCCTGTCCCCCACCCCGCAGGGTCCGTGGGCGTGGACCCAAGTCCCCAAGCGCCAGCCCGGAGGACGCGGACGCGGAAGATGAGCCGCCGAGTGACAGATCAAGGCGGGGCAGCGTCCAGCCCTGGCCTGGGGGCGGGTGGCAGCCCGGGGCTGCGCAGGCGGGAAGCCAGGCGCTCCGGCTCCTCCCACAGCCAAAGCCCAGTGCGGCTCTGAAGCTGCCGCCCGGGCAGCCCGGGCAGGGGCCCCTGATCTGCGGCCACCCCTCCTGCGGCCGCACGGGCCATGAAGACCTGCCGCCGACCGGTGCCCGCGCCGTGCTACTTCTAGGTAAGCATTTGCTAATGGGAAAAAATGAAGTTTTAAAAAAGCACTGGGGGAAGTGAGAGTTGTGCTCTGCTGTCTGCCGTGCGCACGGAGCACTGGGACGGTGAGGTCCGTCCTCCTGAGAGCCCACCCTGCTGCCCCGCCTGGCCTGCTGCAAGGCAGCCCCGGGTACCCTGGGGCCGGCCCGGGATTCGCAGAAGTGGGGAATCCCAGACCGCACAGGGCCCTTCCCGCAGAGCGCGCTCATGGCGGGAGTCTCAGGCAGGACCCTCGTCCCGCTCTCTCCGCTTCGGCCACGATGCCCACTGTCCTGCGGCCACCGGCCTTCCTCTCCCCCACACACCCTCAGGCCCCGTGTCTGTGAGTCCAGGGGTCACCCGGCAGCTGCAGGGCCCTGCAGCCGGGAGCTGGGCGAGCCCGAGGCCGGGCCGGGATGGGGCTGGAGCCCGGCAGGGTGAGTGACTCAGCAGAGCCCCTCGGCGCGGCAGCGGACGGCCGCAGAGAGTGCATCTTGTTAGTCACGGTTTCTCAAAAATGCGAAATCCTGTTTCGCTCATTTGTTCATGACTAACACTGCTGAAACTAAACGTTGCAAAAGTAAACGTAGAAACAGCACATGCACCGAAACCAGCACGCACGTGAGAACGGCCAGACGCGGAGTGGCTGGTGCCGGCCACGGGCCTGGCGTCCCATCCTGCGCTTCCGTCCCGACCGTGGCGCCATGCTCACGCTCACAGATATGTTGATCCTGAAAGTGTAAACCCTGTGACTCATCGCCTGTGGATGTGGGCGCCCTCGGGAGGAAGACAGGCTCTAAAGCCCAGAGAGCGGGACCTTCCACCCCCTCCTCTGGCCAAGTGGGCGGGCGGCGGGCGGCTCTAGGGCCGTCCACGAGGCGGGGCCTCCGGCAACACAGCCCAGCCACCCTCCCCGGGGCGCCCCCAGAAACCACT
The DNA here is from genome assembly GCA_019455555.1 of Galemys pyrenaicus. Lineage (NCBI taxonomy): Eukaryota > Metazoa > Chordata > Mammalia > Eulipotyphla > Talpidae > Galemys > Galemys pyrenaicus. The sequence continues at coordinate 479,719 of JAGFMF010011852.1, read as the reverse complement.
GCGGGCACCCGAGGCCCTTTCATGCCCGAGAGCCAGGGCAAGGAGAACAAAGGTGCCAGAGCCAGGTGTCCTCCAGACAGACAGGGCAGCCCGAGGGGCAAGCGAGGAGACCCCCCACCCGCCTGCCCCAGGGACCGCCGGGGCTCACGGGGCACCAGGGGAACCTGGAGGGCTTGCCAGGAGACCGCAGCACCCCAAACCCTCACCCTGTTCCCGTGGACACGCCAGCCGCACTCTCCAGCGTGCAGGCTCCAAGCTGCCCGGAGGCCAGCTCCAGGACAAAGCTGCTTCTCCCGCCACCGTGGACGGGCCGTTCGGCCTGAATGAGAAACACCGCAGACAAAGGCAGAAACTCCGGCGGGGGCACTGGCCATCCACACTTCCTTCCTCGCCTTTCACTCCTCACAAAGACCAAGCGGGATCCTTTCAGAAGCATGCAGGAGCGAGGCGTTGGGACAGCTGAACAAGTCAGCATCGAGGGCCAGGACCTCAAAAGATCACCTAGAGAAGCGGGGTATAGTTCTGATCTTTGAGCTTGGAGGTAAAATTACAATGACAGGGCGGGGGAGGACGGGGCAGCCCCGAAGATGTGGGCTTCTCGCTGCCTTTGAGCTGACATACCCACGTAGAAAAATGGCCTCGAGTCTCCCGTCTGGCTGGAGAGAAAGAAAACACTGACTGTGACTAAAGATAAACAACAGGCCTCAGGCATCCAGCCCGCAGAGAGTCCTGGGGGAGGAATCTGCGGCCTTTGTGTCTCTCCAAGCCACCGTCTCACCCAGGAGAGAGCATCCCATAGATTATTCACCCCTGGCCGGTGTGCTTCTGTGGCGTCCCGGTCACAGGGTGCTGGGCAGGAGCTGGCTGGACCCGCACGCAACGAGTGCCATGATCCACGTGTGAGCATCCCAAGCCAGACCCGGCCCGCGCCGCGACGGCGTGCATGGTGGTGCGGCCCCCTGAGCGCGCAGCGCACGGCCTGAGCATCCCAAGCCAGACCCGGCCCGCGCCGCGACGGCGTGCATGGTGGTGCGGCCCCCTGAGCGCGCAGCGCACGGCCTGAGCATCCCAAGCCAGACCCGGCCCACGCTGCGACGGCGCGCATGGTGGTGCGGCCCCTAGCACCGCAGCAGCCGTTCCCGCCCCTGCACGAGCCCTCACACCCTGGCACCGGACGCCCGGGAGCGCGCAGGCGGCACGAGAACGCCAGAGGCCGGGCAGTGAGCCGGGGACGCCACACCCGCTCGGATGCCACTGCCCCGGCTGAGCGCTAAGCCTCGTCGGGCCTCCCGCAGCGCCTGCCCCGGCGCCCCAGGGCTGCTGGCTGGGGAGCACCCTGCCAGGCGCCCGCTGCCACACACCTCTCAGGCACCGTGTGCGCTGGGGACCGAGCTCTGGCCTTGTATCTTGTTGTCACCGATGCACGTTCATTGGGTCACGGGTTTCCAGCACCGTTTGTGACTTACAAGCTCTCTGAGCCGGCTCTTCGCGCTCACTGCACGGGGTCAGACACAGGCTCTGCCATCTGCCTGCTTCCCTGAGAGACCTCCGAGCTACCAGCAGTGGCCGCCACCGCGAGCGGGCTGGAACCCCGGGCCAGCGCCAGCTCCGTCACCGTGGGACGCGGTTCAGCGACCTCTGGCCGAAGCACCTTCGGACGTCCCTCACGGGCCTGACGCCCTGACCCCACGGCGGCTATGCCCGCAGCTTCCAGAGCAGCCGGCCCCGCTCCGGCGTCCCTCTCTGCCGGCCACAGGACGGGCCCTCCCGCCCCGCGGGCCGGCCCCTGCAGCGCCACGTGGGCCAGCCCCTGCGTCCGGTCGGCGGCGGGGACACCACGCACCGTTCCGGGAGTTGCCGCGCAGAGCGCGCCCGCGGATGGACCGCCTTCATCTTCCCTGGCCACCAGCTGTGCCTGCGGTTTTCCCTGTGACGAAGTCAGCGTGAGCAGCGCTCCTTTCGGAACCAGCATAGCGCGTGCTCTCCCGGGACAGGCAAAGCAGGGTCACCCGTCGCTGGCGGCGCTCTGCTCACAAGCACAAGGGGCGAGGAACACGCAGCACCGCCAAGCCGCGAGAGCCCCGTGCGTGCTGGACCTTGCCCGCGGCCGCTCCGGGCAGGGTGGGGGCCGCCAGGCCCTCTCCCACCGCCCGGCTGGCCTGAGCCGGCTCGTCGGCCCGGGGCCGCGAGAGGGGACAGCCGGCGGGGTCGCGCGCCTTCGGGCCGCGGGCCTCCCTGCCGTGTCCTCGGGCCCTGCCGTGTGGGGCGGCCAGACACGTCATCGAAGAGCCTCGGTCTGCCCAACGAGGGGCCCGTGCCTCCTGCAGCGGCTGCCCGCGCCCTACAGTCTGCCCTGCTCGCCGCGCCCGGCACGCACGAGGGCGCACGGCCACTGAACCGGGCTTTCGCCAGACTGCTGGACGGGCAAAGACACGGGTCAGCCGCAGCCCAGCTCAGGCCACGGAAGTGGACACCGAGCCCTGCATCCCGGCTGCCCACTCGGGCCTCCGCTCTGCACAGCGCAGCGGTCGGGCCGAGGGCCGTGTCCGCGTGAGCGCGGGGACAGAGCCGCGCCTCGGGGGGGACGCCCGGCCCACCAGCGCCCCGGCCGCCGCCCGGTGCCTCAGGAGGGTGCAGCCGCCGCGGCTGCTGCCCACACTGTGTGGCCTGGCCCCGACAGCACAGGACGCGGGCCCGGTGGCCGCAGACGGAAGCGGCAAGCTCCGGACAGACCCGCCGCCCGCCCGCCCACACGCGCCGCCACGCCGCAGGGCACAGGGCTGGTGCCCGGCCCCAGCGGAGGCCTCGGGCGCTGCCGCAGCCGCCGTCACGCCCACAGCCGAGGGAAGCCGGAGCCGGCCGCCTCTGCAGGCGCCGCGGGCAGACCGGACGGGCTCTCCTGCTTTCCAGGATGCGGTGACGTCGCTGCGCGGGGGAGCGGCCACGCTGCTCGTCGGGGAGACCCGCAGAGGGACCAAGCGTCTGTGCTTGAAAACGAGGCCATCCCTGCCCTCCGCACGGCGCCTTCGGGACTCACTAAGGCCGCAGCGGCCCCATGGGCAGCGAGGCCGGCCTGCCCGCCGGGGCCCCTGCTGGGCTCCACAACGCCCACGCACGCGGCGGGGATGTCCGGGCACCGCGAGGCCGGCACGGGCTGAGGCGCAGCTGGGCCCGCACCCCCGCAGAACCGGCGCCAGGCCAGGCCCGGGGTGAGGGCAACCAGGATGCCCGCTGCAGAGGCGTGAGCCGTGCCCTGACCCCCGTCCCGGGGCGGGGCCCTCTCAGGCAGGCTGCTCTGGGCGTTGGCAAGGACCGCTACCCGCTCCGGCCCGGGACAGGCCTCCCCCAGCGGCCTGAGCTGGGGCGGCCTTGGAGGGCAGGGTCAGCACTGCCCAAGCTGAGGGGAAAGTGGCCACAGGCAGGCCCCCGCCCGGGCAGCGTGTCCCGCGGCCGCCCCTCGTCCGCCCCCCACGAGCCACAGCCCAGCCCAGCGGGCTCCCTCCCGCGGGTCCCGGTCACCAGCGGCCAGGGCCTTCCTGTGAAGCCAGGCGGTGACCGCCCCCAAGAGCCCGGCTGCCGTCCCGGCCCGGGGGAGCAGCACACCGTGCATGATCTGATTATAGCCCATGGACACGCTCTCCTTTTCCAGAAAACATGCCGAGATTTACGGCCGGGCTTTCGTCCCTCGGCGGCACGGCCGGTGGGGGACAAGGCCCGTCGCGTCCCTGGCTAAGAAGAGGCGCGGCCAGCTCAGCCCGCCCACACTCTACCCTGCAGACGCGCCGGCGAGTCCCACCCCACCCCCACCCTCCCTGAGCTCAGCCTGGACAAAGCGGGAGGGTCCCGGGCCCACTGACCCGCACGCCGTCCAGATTTGCATCTAAAAGACGGCGCGGCCGCAGAGAGGCACCTCCGTGGCCATAGAAACGTCAGGAGAGCCGGGAGATTCAGTCCCGCGCTCCAGGCACTCGATCAAAGCGCCACTAATCACCGCGGGACACAGGCCCGCGCGGCCCCCCCGGGCCAGTGGCGCGGCCGCGGGCGTGGCCCAGGCCCACACGCGCCCGGGAGCCCGAAGGCAGAGAGGCAGGGCGCTCCTCCAAGCCGGGGCGGGCAGAGCCGCCCGGTGGTCACCCGCGGCCTGGGCCTCGCACGGCGACCTGGACCGCATGCGGACACCCCGCGGCTCCCCAGCGGCCGGGCAGCCAGGCCCTGCAGAGCCCCGGCTGGGCGGTCAAGGACCCGGGCAGGGAAGTCGGGGCAGAGGCCGAGTCTGCACCGGACGCGAGCCAGCCTCGGCCAGAGAGAGGAAGCCTGACCAGCTGGCGCCCAGCCCAGGCTGCAGGGACAGAGTGGGTCAAAGGTCACGCCTTTTCCTGCTAAGAGGAAAGTGAAAAAAATCCTGAACGTGGGTGTCGTTTTTCTTCCTGTGGTATCAGAGAAAGTCTGCGGTCAGCTGTCTGGAGTGGTCACAGCGACGCCCGAGCAGGCCAGGGCCAGCGGTCCACCCCAGGAAACGGGGCCTCATGTCCAGCGGAGGCCAGGAGCCAGGGCAGGCCGCACGTCCAGCGGAGGCCAGCGCAGGGCCTCGCCAGGACCCCTGGTGGCCAGGGGCCTGTCCCCAGGACCGTCTGTTTGCTCCTCACGACGAGATAAGGCCGTTCACCTCAAACGTGCTGCTGACCTTTCCAAGGAATTTGGGGAGTTCATTTGCCACAGGAAAGGGGAGGGGCAGAATGCGAGGAAACAAGCTGGACAATGAGTCCATGACGTGACCGCCTCGCGGGACGCCCCGCAAGAGGAGCGGAGGGTGGTGGCCCTGTCACAGACGCAAGGTCTCAAGGCACGAGGCCCTCCCCGCAGCCCCGGCCTCCCCGCAGCCCCGGCCCCGGCCCCAGCAAACCCGAGCCGGGCTCTGCTGCCCTGGCGTCCGACTGGCCGGTCCTCGCGGCCACAGAGCAGCTGAGTCACCTACATAGTCTTGTGGTGGGAACCCACTGCCAGGAAGCGCTCACCTGGCCAAGGAGACACGACACGTCTGCTTCAGCGTCTTAGGAGGCCGCGAGAGGCGCTCACTCCTGGGTGACCCCGGTGCGTCCCTCACAAGGGCGGAAACGGAGGGCCCGGTGGCTCTCGGCCCACGGCCCCAGAGGGCAAACCGAGCCACTGGACCACCTCGCCGCCGCTGGGCCCCGGACCCGTCACACATGGCCAGCTCCGCTGCCCGCTGTCCAGGAGATGTGGCACGTGTCCGTGCAGGCAGTCTGTCCTTCGAGGAGAGCCAGCAGCGAGCGGAGGCTGCGGGGAGCCGCCGGCCAGGCTGGGTCGCTGCCTTCCTGTCTCGTGGGTGGGGGTGTCCGGCCCTGTGCTCACGCGGGGTGTGAACCCACTCGCCTCTCTGGCCAGGGAAAACATTACAGACCCCCGTGGGCTGCCCCTTGGCCCTGCAGAAGCAGGTTCTCGTCAGAACCGCGAGAGGAAACCGTAAGCCCACGGCTTACGTCCTTAGAAAGCCCAACAGAAAAGGAAAACAACATCAAAAACGTCAAGTGCTAGAATAACGTCAAGTTATTAGAATAAGGATAATGGCGATTTCATGCCATATTATTAACAAGGTACTTTAATTGCTGGAACTAGAAGGTTCAGAATCGTTGGAGCATAATAAAAACCTCCCTCTCCAGACGCCTGTAGACTTTCATTTCGGGGAGACCAGGTCCACTTGAAGCTCGGCGCCGGCGAAAGCCACGGCCGCTGGGGTGGCGTGGGGCCAGAGCCCCGGCTGTGTCTCCCGCTGGGGCTGGCGGGGCCCTGCGGAGCATCCGCTCGCCTCTCGCCTGGGCACCCCCACTCCGGAGCCCAGCTCGCCCCTCACGTTGGGGAATCGACGTTCTGTGTCAGTGATGGAGCACTGAAAGAAAACCCTTCGGGCTACCCCGGTCCTTTGCTCACAGGACCCCAAAGACGGGCCCCCGAGCTGTGCGGCTCCGTCTGTGAGGTGGACGTGCAGGCGTCTGGGGACTCGCCCTCCTCCGCGGACGGGCCGCAGGCGGTCCCCGCACAGCGCCGTCTCCGGCAGACACGAGAGGCTCTGCCCCACCCAGAGCCCTGCCCCGAGGGCGCCAGGTGCCTGCCCGCGCGGGAGCGGCCCAGAGGCAGCGCGTGGTCAGCACACCACGTGACAGCGCTGCGCTGTCCTCTCGCGCCGCGCCTGCAGGCCGTGCCCGGCTGGGCTGGGCAGGGCACCGTGGCCTGCTGGTCACAACCAGCCGGGACGGCCTCTCAGCACTGCTGGCCTGCAGTCTCTGTAGGTGGACACTCCTGGACGTGCTGTGGCTTCGCCCCTCAGAGGCCTCCAGAAACAAGCAGGACCTTGGGGCTGCCGGCTCCCCGCGAGCCCCAGGCCGGAGCCGGCTCACACCCTCCCCGGGGAAGGTGGCCACGTCCACTCACACCACTGGCCACCGGGCCGCCATGAACTCCCCGCGTCCACGGCCACACGCCGTGGTGTGGAGGCCTCGAGCGATGCGCTCGCCCCTTCCAGAGCAGACCCCTGCCTGCAGTGCCGTCCCAGCCGCCAGCATCCCCTGGAGCACCGCGGGCCCCTCACGCCGGCCGGCCCAGCTCCAGCCCCGTCTCACTTCGAATGTCACTGGACCACCCGACTCTGCTGCCCCACTTCTCCCTAAGTGCGTGGTAAACGCAGACCTGGGGCCGGCGGGTGGGCAGATGAGGAAGTTAAAGCTGGCCAGCCAGAGGACTCCGCAGCCCCCGAGGGCGCTGGGCCACTGCACGTCCGCGGGCTCAGCGGCTGTAGCTCGGCCGCCACGGCCCACTCCCCCCCCCAGCCCGGCTTCACTGGAGCTGGGGTGCGGCAGCTGCTCTGGGCCGGTGGGATGTGGACAGCCCCCGCGTGGGGCCGCGTGTCAGCGGGGGCACTGGAAAGCCACGGAAGGGGCGTTTCCCTCAGGCGGAGGGAAGGTGCCCCCTGCCCCCCATGGGGCCGGACCACAGCCAGCCCCACCCTCCCGGGAGGGGCGTCAGCGGAGCCTCCGCCCAGGGAAAGCCTCAGCGCGGCTAAGACGAGGCGCCTCTCGCGGTGGCGCGCAGGTGGTGGCTGCGTCCTTCACCCGTGTGCCTGCGCCTCGCAGTCACCCCAAAGAGCACTTGCCGTCGAGGTCGGCGCGGCCAGGAGGGACGCAGGAGGCGCCGCCGGGCCAGGGCGGGCATCTGTCCCGCTGCCAAGCGGCGCACCAGCCCAACCCCACCACGACCCGTTGCTCTTGACAAGGCTGGAGCTTCTGACGCTTTCCTCCCAGTTGCTGAGCAACAAAAGCCTCCCCCTCTGGACAAGCACCTGTCCGGGCAGCAGAGTGCCGGGCAGAACACCCAGGGCACCTCCGGCTGGCCACCGTCGCTGGCCAGCTTCTGGGCAGCCGCAGCCGCTTGGCCCCACCCTGCCTGGGAAAGGACATCTCTGTGCCCTTTCCCTGCGCTCTCCAGCAAGTCGGGGCCAGGGCACACACCCAGGCTGGCGCATGCCATACTGAAGATTCGTCCCTTTCTTTCAACTGGTAACAGCGGGTGAACAAGCAACTTCCCCGCTTCATTACGCAGAGCGACAGTTCAAGCTGCGGGCCTCCCGCGCAGCGCACAGTGCACCAGCGCTTTAACCGCTCAGCGGAGGCCAACGGTCCAGGAGAATCGGAGCAGCCCCCTGCGGGCGTGTCAGGACCGTGGTCCGCGGGAGAACGCCGCGGCCAGCAGCGGCCAGCAGCACAGCGGCCAGCGAGGGGCCCAGCCCAAGACACAGGCGCCGCGCCGTCCTGCCCGGCGCTCCCACACGGGGCGGTGAACCACGCCTGCCTGAAGGATGCAAGTGGTCTGCTTGGAGGGCGAGCCCAAACGCCGCCCTGGTCAGCGCAGGGGCGCCCCGTGGCCAACGTCGTGAGACGCGGGTGGACCGCACGCTCCCCCGCGGGAAACAGCCGGCGGCCAGCAGGGTCTCTCCGACCGCAGAGAGCAGGCTGGGAGGGGGCGCCCACAGAGCCGCCCCAGACTCACAACACGGGAGGAGCCCGCCGAGGCCCAGGAGCCACCCAGCCCATGCCCCTGCCCGCAGGAGAGTGTCCCGGCCGCTGGCCCTCACCCACGCCCACTGGACAGAGCAGCGGGACCCACAGGAGGCTTCTCAGCCTCAGAGGCCCCTGAAAGCGGAGGGGCCACCTGACCCACTTTCTGTGCACTGATTTAAAGGCTGCAGGGCCATCCCCACCGCACCTGCTGCACTGGCCAAAGGGTCACTGGCTTCTTGGTCCTCGGGCTGCACCACGGTGGTGGCCCCCCAGCCCGCTGGGGCGAGGCAAACTGGGGATGCACATCGCTGGCCTTGGGGGGCCCAGAGCCAGGACCAGCTGCAGTGCGGGAGCGGGGGCCAGGCCCAGGGGACCCCTCCCTGGGGCACTTGCTGCACTTGGAATTTTCAGTAAATAACATAATACCATTTGTTTTCATGATGAGTTATGAACTCTCATGTATGAAATTCCCAGGAATTAAGCTTTATAAGAATATTAGATTTGAAAAAAAAGATGGGGTCACCTTTATTTGGTAAAGCTGATTTTACTTTAATTAAGAGAACTACACTTAGTAATTGACCAAAAAAAGTCCAAAATGGGCTCACAGATAGGACACGGGCTTCACAGCCCTCAGCACCTCCCGACACTGGGCGGCAGTGCCCCTCTGAGCGGAGACAGGCTTGGGGAGGAGGCAGGCCCTTAATTCCCGTGTTTAGTAAACCGCTTAGGGCAATTTCTGGATTCACAAAGCACTTCCCCAGGAGCTGGAAGTGTGGGAGCCCCCCAGCCAGGGGGGAAGGGGTGGAGGGGTGGGGGAAGGGCGCCAGGGAGGAGGGGCTCCTTGGGGAAGGGGCAGCGGGGGAGGGCGGCCAGAGGAGGGAGGGGCTCAGTGGGGGAGGGGCGGCAAGGGGAGGGCTCTGCCGCGGGCGGAGCTCTGGCCTGGGGGGACTGGACTGGCCTGGGGGGCTGGACCTGCTTCCAGCAGATGGAGAGAACAACCACCCACAGGACAGGGCGCCCCTCGCCACGCCCACCGAAGCACCTGGGCTCGGCTCTCCAGTGCCCTCGAACTCCGGGAAGGCCTGGCCGGTCAGCAGCTGCCTGGCTCCAGAGGACGCCCCGCGCAGCCCGACTCGGGCGCCACCGGCCCGCGGCCTCCGCACGGTACGCGCTGTCCCCGAGAGGAGCTGCGGCCGCACTAGCCCTCCCTGTACCGCCCCTCCCGCACCGGACCCCACACGCCCCACCCGCCCTCCGAGCCGCACCAAGTCCCCCAGTCCCCGCAGCGCAGCCCCGCCCCGCGCAGACTGAGGCCCGGCGGCATTCTCGCCCGCTGGGCGGAGCCGGACCAGCTGCTGGACCTGCTTTTGCAGCTGAGCCTGGAACGTGTCCTCTGGGCTGCTCTGGCAGAATCGGGCTCCTCTGCCGTGCAGAGGAAGGCAGAACCCCAAGTGGAAGGCAGAACCAACAGGCTGCGCCCCAAGTCCGTCCTCTGAAGGCCTGGAGGGCGCGCCTCTGGGGGCCACACCTCTGGGGGGAACACGCCTCTGGGGGGCCACGCCTCTGGGGGACCACGCCTGGGGGGGGCCACGCCTCTGGGGGGCGTGCCCCTGGGAGGGGGCGGGGGGGTGGCTAGATCCTGACCCCGCAGAGGCTCTGCCCGCCTGCTCTGCCCTGCCGCCGCACCGGGGCGGGCCCGTCCTGGCCTAGTGGGCCGTCCTCTGGGAGCACCTCACGGGCCAGCGGTTGGCGGAGGGGCCGCGGCTTCTCGCTGTGGGCTGAGCCGAGGGACACCCGGGCTGGCACTGGAGCCGACACCGCCGCCCCACCCAGCGCCGCACTGGGGCTCAGTCCCTGGGTCTAGCAGCCGGACCTGCACTCAGTCCTGGTCTGCGACCCCAACTCCGGCACCTCCGCCCCCGGAAGGGACCCGACCCGTTGCTTTTCTCCTAAATGACCCTCCCAGGACTGTCCCCAGGCTTTTCCACGCCCCCGGGGCTGGATGACAGCGCCGACTCGCCCCGCGGCCTCAGTGAGTGCTGGAGACGCCCGGGCCGCCCTGTGGCTGGAGAGCAAACGACAGACAGACCCGATGTGCACAGCGCCGCGGTCCTGGGCAGGACGAGAGCGCAGCGAACAATAGGCGGGCGGCCACCCCCAGCGCTCACGGGCGCATCTGCGGGCGGGGAGACAAGACCCCGCTTCAGCGAGCATCTCGGTTTCAAACTCACGAAACCTCTTTATCTCCAAAATAAAGCCAGAGAAGGAAGAGACAGGAGGCGCGTGCAGGGGCAGAGACGCCGGTCGCAGTCACGACGCCCGGCTCCGTCAGGCCGGCAGCCGGGCGCGCCAGGACCGGGCCCAGGAGACCCAGCAGGAAAAAGCGCCTTTGACCTAGAAATCCCTTGAGGGCGACAGACGGACGGGCGGACGGACAGACAGACAGCCTCACGGAGACAAGCCGCAGGAAGGCAGCTGGACGCACACGTGGTGAAGCCGGGTCCAGGGGCGCCCAGGATCAGCCCAGGAAGACTCACGCCCGCTCCGCGCAGCGCCTCGCCCTCCCCGCCCGCAGCAGGGACCAACGGGAGTGGCGGCCGGAAGCACTCGAGGAAGAGGAGCGCCCACCTCCCTGCAAGAGGCGCCTGCCCGCCGGGCGCGTGCCCCACAGCCCCGGCCCGACCCGCGACCGCCTGTGGCTTGGGGCGCGGGCAACCAGGACGCCCTGGGGCAAGGGAGAAGGGTGCGTGGGCGGCAGGGCCTTCCTGGGCCCAGCAACACGGGCAGCCCAGGCTTGGCCACCCCGCCCCGCCCCGCCCCGCACCGCACCGCCCTCCTCCCTGCGGCAGCCACAGCAGGGCCAGGGCCGTGGGGCAGGGCCGCGTCGGGGCGCAGGAGGAGAGGCCCCCCAAGAGTCGGGGCGCAGGAGGAGAGGCCCCCCAAGAGTCGGGGCGCAGGAGGAGAGGCCCCTCACGAGCTCGCGCCGCAGGGCGCCGCGCCTTACCTCGGCCCGCTGTGTGCGGGGGGCAGCCGCGGCGGTCTCCACGGCGTACACCTCCACGTGGTACAGGCAGGCGGCCTGCTCCCGGTCCAGCACTGCGGCCGTCTGCAGGACACCGGTCCGCCGGCCGATGGAGAAGAGCCGGCCGGCCGCGCGGTCGGCACAGCGCACCGACACGATGTGGTACTCCACCGGGGCGTCCGGGCCACGCGGGCTGGCCGCGGTCAGTGCGATGACGTCGGTCCCCACGGGCTCGCCCTCCTTCAGGACAGTCATGTACTTGGGCTGCGTGAAGACCGGCCCATCCAGGCCCCGCAGAATCACGGTCAGCTCCGTGGTGGCCCTGCGGCGCTCGGGGCCCAGGTCGGTGGCGGCCAGCACGAGGCTGTAGACCAGCTGGGCGGGCAGCAGCGGGGCAGCCACCCGCAGGGCCCCGCTGTAGCGGTCCAGCTGGAAGGCATCCGTGTGCCCGCCGACGAGCTCGAACTCCACCTCCCCGTTGGCGCCCTCGTCGGGGTCGGCGGCCGAGACGGTGGCCAGCAGTGCGCCCAGCCCCGCGGCCGGGTCGGCGGCCAGCGCACTCTGCGACGTGAACACCGGGGCGTTGTCGTTGAGGTCGGTCACCAGGATGGTGACGTTCTTGAGGGCGCAGCGCCGGGCCTCCGGGGGCACCGCCTGGTCGCTGGCCTTGACGGTCAGCTCGAAGAGGCTGGCAAACTCCCGGTCGATCTCGGCGCTGGTGTAGATGGTGCCCTGGGCCTCGTCGATGCCGAAGTGGCTGCCGCGGGGCAGCTGCTGGACGATGCTGTAGGCCAGCTGCCCGTTGATGTCCGCGTCCGGGTCCTGGGCGGCCACCGAGACCACCGACGTGCCGACGGGGACGTTCTCCGCGATGGACTTGAACACGTCCCCCGGGGGGAAGCGAGGGGCGTTGTCGTTGAAGTCCCGCACCTGGACCACCACCGACACGGTGGACGAGCGGGCGGGCCGGCCGCGGTCCCTGGCGGTGACGTTCAGCTTGTACAGCGACTGGGTCTCAAAGTCCAGCTTCTTGGCCAGGAAGAGGCTGCCGGTGTTGGGGCTGATGCTGAAGGTGCCGTGGCTGCTGGCACCCGTGATGCTGTAGTGCAGGTCGGCGTTGTCCCCCGAGTCCGAGTCGGTCGCGGTCACGGAGGACACCAGCTCGCCGACCCGCATGTTCTCCAGGACGTCCACGAAAAGCGTGGCCCTGGGGAAGGTCGGGCCGTTGTCGTTCTCGTCCAGGACGGCGACGTCCACAGTGCAGGTGGCGCTGAGGGGTGCCGCGCCCGCGTCCACCGCCCGCACCACCAGCGAGTAGGCGGGCGTGGCCTCGTAGTCCAGGCTGCCCACCAGGGTGACCTGGCCGGAGGCGCTGTCCACGGCAAACTGCCCCTCCTCGTTGCCCTTCACGAGCGAGTAGCGGACAAGCCCGTTGCTGCCTTCGTCCACGTCGGAGGCGGACACCCTCAGCACCTGGGTCAGCTTGGCGGCCGACTCCGATATGGCCGCCCGGTAGGCGTCCTTCAGGAACCGGGGGGCGTTGTCGTTGACGTCCCGCAGGTGGACGTGCACGGTGGCCTGGTCGCGGAGGGGCTGGGGCAGCCCCTGGTCCGTGGCCAGGACGGAGAAGGTGAGCACGGCCGAGCCATGCCGCCGGAGCAGCGCCTCGCGGTCCAGCCGCTGAGAGCTGGTCAGCGCCCCCGTCACCGGGTGCAGCTCGAACTCCGGCTGCGCCGCCTCCAGGGAGTACCTGACCTCGCCGTTGGGCCCCGCGTCTCTGTCCTCGGCGCTGACCGTGCCCACCAGCGAGCCAGCCCCCTGCTCCTCCTCGAAGTGGAAGGTGTAGCTGGTGCTGCCGAACAGCGGCCGGTTGTCGTTGACGTCCTGCAGCAGCACCGAGACGCTGACCGCGGCGCTGAGCGGCTCGACTGCCCGGTCGGAGGCCACCACCCGCAGGAGGTACCTGTCCTGCAGCTCGCGGTCCAGCTCGTTCTTCACGTACAGCTGGCCGTCGGGGAAGATGCCGAAGGCGTCCCCCGCGTTGCCCGCGGCGATGCTGTAGGCGATCTCCCCGTTGGCGCCCGAGTCCTGGTCGGCGGCCCGGACCGCGAAGAACCGTGAGTTCACGGGCTCTGCCTCGGAGAGGGCCACCTCGTAGGACAGCTGGTCGAATGTGGGCGGGTGGTCGTTCACGTCGTGGACATGCACGGTCAGTAGCAGCCCCGAGGCCCGCTGGGGGACGCCCTGGTCCTGCGCCAGGACCTCCAGCTGGTAGGGGCCGGCGCCCACGTCCAGGGGCCCCCGCAGGCGGACCTCGCCGCTGTCCTCGTCCACGGCGAACAGGCCCCGGGGGTCATGCCGCAGGCTGTAGCGCACCACGCCGCTCGCGCCCTCGTCGGGGTCCACGGCGCTGGCCCGGAAGACGCTGCGCCCCGCCTGCCAGTTCTCCACCACGTGCACGCTGTCCGCCGCCTGCGGGAAGCGGGGCGCATTGTCGTTCAGGTCCTTCACTGTGATGTTGACCAGCGCCTCCCCGGCCACCAGCCCCCCGCTGGCCACCACCGTCAGCTGGTAGAAGGACTGCTCCTCCCTGTCGATCACGCTGGCCGTCGTCAGCTGCCCGGAGCCCGGGTGGACGGCGAACACGCCCCTCTGGTCCCCGCTGGTGATGAGGTAGCTGATGTTGGAGTGGAGGTCCATGCTGCTGGCTGACACGCTGCCCACCAGGTAGCCCAGGGCAACGTTCTCGAAGACCACGAAGCTGTAGGCCGGCTGGCTGAAGACGGGAGGGTTGTCCTGCGTGTCCAGCACGGTGACCGTCACCACAGCTTGGGTGGGAGACTGCAGGTGGCCGCCGTCCGTGGCCACGATCTGCAGCTGGTAGGCTGTCCTCTCCTCCCTGTCCAGGACGGTCCTGGTGGAGATCACCCCGCTCTGCGCGTGCACCTGGAACCGCGTGCCGTCCCCCGCTGACAGCCTGTACCGCACGGTGCCGTTGGCCCCCAGGTCCGGGTCCGTGGCGGACACCGTGGTCACGTAGCTGCCCCGGGGCTCGTTCTCCTGGATGTGGGCGAAGTACTGGACCGGGTAGAAGACGGGGCTGTTGTCGTTGACGTCCAGCAGGCTCACGTTGACCTGGGCCGAGGACGACTGGGGCGGGGTGCCCAGGTCGGTGGCCAGCACCCACAGCGAGTAGAAGGCCTGCGCCTCCCTGTCCAGGGAGGAGGCAGTGCTCAGCCTACCGGACACTGGGTCCAGGCGGAAGGCCCGCTGGCCCGCGTCGGCCTCCTGCAGGGCGAAGCGGACTGTCCCGTTGTCCCCCAGGTCCCCGTCGGTGGCCCGCAACACCAGGAGCTCTGTCCCGGGGGGCGCGTTCTCCACCACGGACACCTCGTACCCCCCGGGCTGGCTGAACACAGGCTCCTCGTCGTTCACGTCCAGGAGGGTGACCACCAGCTGGGCGTAGGACACCTTGGGGTGGGCGCCCTGGTCCCGGGCGCTGATGTTGAGGACCACCTGGGCGGCCCGCTCGCGGTCCAGGCCGCCGGCCGCGCCGGTGGTCACCAGCCCGCTGTGCTCGCTGACCTGGAACCAGCCCAGCGCGTTGCCCGAGACGATGCTGTAGCGCAGGTTGGCGTTGAGGCCCGCGTCCCCGTCGGTGGCCGACACGCCACTCACGTAGCTGCCCGGCGGCGCCGCCTCGCTCAGGTTCGCCCGGTACACGGGCTGCGCGAAGACCGGGGGGTGGTCGTTGATGTCGTTGACGAAGATGACCAGGCTGGCCACGGACGAGCGCGGGCGGCTGGCAGTGGCCGGGCCCGCCCCGTGGTTGTCGGACACGGAGACGGTGAGGTTGTAGGAGGGGATGCGCTCGCGGTCCAGGGCGCTGGCCACCTTGATGAGGCTCAGGTTGGGCACCTTGCTGCTCTGCACCTCGAAGTGGCGCTGCTCGTTGCCCCCCAGGATCTGCACGGAGATGTTGCCATTGGCGGCGGGCGAGTCGGCGTCCGACACGGTCAGCAGCGCCACCACCGTGCCCACCTGCGCGTTCTCATCCACCGAGGCGTAGCGCGAGGTGGCGGGGAAGTAGCGGAACTTGACCACCGGGTCGTTGTCGTTGACGTCCAGCAGCTGGATCAGCGCCTCCGCGCGCCCCGTGAGCGCCGGCACCCCGCGGTCCAGCGCCTGCACGGTCAGCGAGTACTGGCGCCGCGCCTCGAAGTCCAGGGGCTCGCGCACCGTGATCAGGCCGGTCTCGGGGTCCACTTGGAAGGGGGTCCCCTCGTCCTGCAGCCGGTAGCGGATGTCCGCATTGGAGCCCTCGTCCGCGTCCACCGCGGCCACCTGGAGGACGCTGGAGCCCACGGCCGCGTCCTCCGGCACCCCCGCCTGGTACTGGGCGTGGCCGAAGACCGGGGGGTTATCATTGATGTCCTGCACGGTCACGTTGACCTGCAGGTAGCCCCGCCGCTTGGGCTCGCCCTTGTCCTCCACCTCCACCAGCAGCTGGTAGTGCGGCGTGGCCTCCCGGTCCAGCCCGCCCTTGGACACGAGGTGCAGGAAGGCACCCTCGCCGCTGGGGTTTAGGGTGATGTCCAGGCGGAAGCGGCCGGCCTCGTTGCCCCGCACGATGCGGTAGGAGCGGTGGTCCACACCGTTGGAGCCGATGTCCGAGTCGGTGGCCGTGTCCAAGATGACCTGGCGCCCGCTGCTGCTGTCCTCCTTGAAAGTGACCACGACGGAGGGGTCCGGGAAGACTGGGGCGTTGTCGTTGAGGTCCTGCACCAGCACGCGCACCTCGGTGGGATAGGTGGGCGTGCTGGAGAGCACCACGAGGTTGACCACGTCGCTGGGCAGGCTCTCGCGGTCGATGGTGGCCGTGGTGTACAGGGCGCCTGTGCTGCTGTTGATGGCGAACAGGGCGTGGCTCTCGCTGAGCCGGTAGGTGAAGCCGGGGCGCGTCTGGATGGCCCCCACCAGCGTGCCGGGGGGCTGCTCCTCCAGCACCTGGAACACCTGGCGCTGCTCGGCTCCGCTGGCCTGCCCGGGCCCCGGGAGCAGCGCCAGCAGGCAGACGGCTCGCAGGAGCTGGAGCACCGGTGGGGAGAGCAGGGGGAGCCTGCGGCCGCCAGGAGGCCGGCCTGCGAGGGAGGGCATGGTCGGCTCCTGGGGGTGCAGGGCAGAGGGAGAAGAGGCAGGCAGCCCAGCGGCACCCTGCAGGGGCGGACTGCGGCTCAGCCCGGGCGCTGTGCTACTTTAAAGCACCTCCAGCGAGCAGAAGCAAGCGGCCAGCGAGAAAGGCTCCAGGTAACCATCTGGACGCGCAGAGGCCAGAGGCTGCGGCATCCCGCCGGCACCCGAGCGCTGGCGAGCTCCCAGAAAAGTTTTTCGAAGCCGCCTGTGCTGCCTCCGCTCGGTTCTTGAATCCAGAGAGGAGAGTCTGCAGAGACCAGAGAGGTCGGCCCTCGAGGAATCCCGCCAACGCTGGTCCTCAGAAACTTCAGCGCTCACCCGGAGGGGCTGCGCCAGGCGCAACGGGCTGGCGCGGGTGGCGAGGTGGGGGGCGAGCGGCCGCAGCGCGCGGGACAAGGGGCACGGCCAGAACCCTTCCCACCGAGCTGCAGACCCTGCTTGCGGCCGCCTCGGCGAGGACCCGGCTGCCCGCCCCTCCCGCGGGGCTGCAGGACGAGCCGCCAAGCCCCGGGCGCCGGGGCGCGCGGACCGCGGGCAGGCGAGAGGGTTGGGGCGCTGGGGTGGGCTCCGGGGCTCCGGGACCCGCGCGCTCAGCGGCGCCCCTTCTGCGCCGGCAGCGGCGGCCGCCGCCCGGGCTGGAAGCCCGCGACCCGCCACAGGCGCACGCCAGCGCCCCGCCGCGCTCTCACCTCGGCCGCCGCGCCGGCCGCCCCGTCATCTGCGCATCCAGGCGAGCGCGGCCCTTTCTTCTCGGTCTCGCGGGCGCCCGGCAGGAGCGGCGCGCGGTCCCCAGCCCCCTCCCTCACCATGCCAGGGTCGTGCGGCGGCCGCCGGCCGGGGTCTGGGCGTGAGGTCCCGCGTCAGTTTCACTTTGCGAGCCGCGGGCGGTGGGGCGGGGCAGGACCGCTCGGTGCGTCCCGGGCGGCGCCCGCCGGGGTGGCGCGGCCGCTGCGCTGCGCTCGGCTGCTCGAGAGCTGGCTGGAGGTGGTGCGCCGAGGAGCTGGGGCGCGGAGCCCCGCACCCTCGCTGCTCCCTCGCTCTCCCCGCCCCTTGCCTGCGCGCGCGCACACTCACACGCGCGCACACGCACTCACACGCGCGCACACCCACACGCGCGCACACGCCGCGCAGCGTCCGCACCCCAGCGGCGCGGAGGGAGGACGGCGAGCTGGACCAGAAACTTCGCTCGCCGCTCCCGGCCGGCACTCGCGGGGCCCGACCCCCGGCCCGGCCCGTCACCTCCGCCCCTCCCGCCGCCGCCCATTGGCCGCCCCGCGCCCGCGCCCCGCCTGCCGGGACGCCCGCTCCCTCCCCGCCTGCAGGCGGCCGGGGCCAGCGCCGCGGGCGGAGGCGGGGGCGCGGGGAGCCCCTCCCTCCTTTTTTCTTCTTTTCGGTCAAGTCCCGCTGGCGGCGCGTCCGTGACCGCGGAGGGCCGCGCGCGGTGGGGGCGGGTCGGCGCAGACAAACAACTTCAGCGGCGGCCGGGGGCCGGCTCGGGGGCCGCGGGCGGCTCCGGGGAAGGGGGTCGGGAATAAAGGGGGGCGGGGAGCGTCCGCGCGGGAGGATTAGGCCGAGCCTGTCTGGGAATGCGCCGCGCAGGCTTTAACCCGCTCCTGCCCGGTCGGCCCGGCGCCCGGGCGGGGCTGCCGCCCAGTGCGCCCCATCCCTGGGGACCGGCGGGCACCCAGGCCCGTACCCCCGGAGCCGGCGCCGGCACCTCCCGAGAAAGACCCCCAGAGGGGCCGGGCCTCGGCGTCCACGGGCAGCGGGAGCCCCTGGCCAAGACTCGGCCGACTGGGGACTAGGCCGGTCGAGGCGCCCCCCGGCCTCCCCCACATCTGTAGTGGGGGTCCCGGCGAAGTTCGGCTCCGCCTCGCGCGCTCTGGCCGGGCACAGGGCGGCCAGGCCCAGGGTGGACGCGACGGCCGGTGGAGCCCGCGCCTGCCCGGCCCCTGGCGGGGCCCCGCCCGCGGGCGCGAGCGAGGGGACAGCGGGCAGCAGGCAGCGGGCAGCGCGTTCCCCTTTAAGGGAAGCGACTCGGAAAAGAGGAGCTGAAGCCAGGAGGCGAATCCAGGGCATGTGTCGCGCATTTCTGCTGCCCGGCGCCTCGGACGGCCAAGCCGGCAACCCGGGCGCGGGACGACGCTGCCCCCCGCCGGCCGCCGCGGGACGCGCAGCCGCCGCGGGCCGCGGCGAGGCTGGGCGGGTCGGTCAGCCAGGCCTCGGGCCTTTGTCTCCGGGAACGCTGGCGATGCGGGGCTGCCCGTGCAGTCGGAGTCTCGCAGTGGCCAGCAGCCGAGGGGACACGCTGGGAACGCCGATTCCTTTGTCTCGGCCACTGGGCCGCGGCTGCACGCACGTGGGTGATGCGCTGGGGACCCGACCTGGACCTCATTGCTTCTGCATTTGTTCAGACCGAACCGACTCTGCTAAGAGACATTTCTGGGCCTTTTCTCACAAATCACCTCTGCCCACGAGCTACAGCCTTAGACCATTATTTCGGTGCCATGTTATCAACACATATTCTATTAACTAAAGTGGATCTAAGTTTTTATCAACTGGCTGTGGTGCCGATTTTAAGAGAATGGTGGGTGGCTGTGTGTTTTTGTGTGTTGTTACGGGTTTTGCCAATGCACACGAATTCACCCTTTCAGGTAGAAGGAGCAGAAAGAACATCCGGATACTTGTGATAAGCGAGGTGCTTCTGTCTGTTTTCTTGTCTGGAATGTCCGTGTGACAAGCTTCACATTTGTGCTCAATAGTAAACAATTTGCATCATTTCTGAATGATTTAACTGAGTGAAACTGGGGGTTTTCATCCTTTGTGATATGTTTCTAATTTTACAAAACAAGGTATGGCAAAAATAAATAATCCAGAAAATGTGTACATATCTAGTACCTAAAATCACTTAGTTTTTTTTTAACAATTCTGAAAGAATTGCAAAAATACTTTAACAATGGTGTGATTATCTGAATTCATGGCAGCTTTCCAAGATGGCAGTTTTTAAGTCCCACATTTGTTTATAGTTAAAACTACACATTAAATCACAACTGAAATGTACAAAGAGCCATGATTTAAGGTATGATATGGAGATTTATTTTAGTTAAAAACAAAAAACAAAGCCTTTATTTTGCTTCCTCCAGTTTCAAAACTTATGGTAGTATTATTATACCTGTTTAAAAATATAAAGATGCCCTAAAAAAGAAAAGACATGTTGAAATTATATATGCATAATGAAACAAGCTTAGCTCATTTTTCATTTTACATCAGGAGCTTAACTTTTGCTGTAAACTCGGTAAGAAATGAGTTGTTTAGTGAAAAGTCTTAATAAACATTAAAATAGGTGTGTCTAAAAAAGAAATAAATCACTTATATACTGTGGAGGAAAATTATTTTCCATTTGGAAGCATGAATTCTAGAGAATACAACTGATTTTAACTTAAGAGTATACATTAAAATGAAGTTTTCATAGCCATTCATTTCCCTGATCCGTAGCAATTGCTAATTTCTGACTTGTCTTTCAGTTCACTAATCCTCTCTTCAGCTGTGTCTAACCTGCAAACGAACTCATCCATTTACTCTTCAGTTTACTGATTTTTTACACCTAGACATTCGCCCATGTTACTTCACAGCACTGTCCCCCTCGGCTGTGTGCCAATAAAACTTTATTTACCCAACAGAGAGCAGGTCCATGTGGCCTGCACTGTCACCTGCTGAGCCTGACCTGACAGAGCCAGGGCGGGGCAGGGGGCATCTGTGACCCTGACGTCCAGCTGTGAGGCTGATGTAACCAGGAAGGGGCATCCACGGCCCTGGGGCCTTTTCAAGGGTAGGGGCAGGACTCAGTGCCGAGGGCGGCCTCCAGTCTGCAGGCACTTCCCATCTGCTGGCCTGGCTGCTTCCGTCCCCTTCTACAGAGCTGGACAGTGGCCTGGAGCACAGAGGGCGAGGCCTGGCCCATCTTCCTAAACGTCATCCTGTTAGGCTGTCCAATCTGGCTTTTGGCTGTCCTTCCACTATCTTACCTCATCATGTCACCTACATTTACATACTCGTATGCTTACCCAGTAGTGAATTCCCAAAGTGTGTAGAAAGTCCGCGCACATAAGTAAATCTGAATGAAATGTAAGTAAATTCACAATGAAACCGAAATTGTATTTTCTCTTTTAAAGATTTATCCAGCATGCACATAAGAACGAGGTATGGGCCGGAGGCACGGGGGTGAGAGGATTTACAGAGACAGAGCGGAGAGCAGAACAGGCAGATCGAGTGAAACACACTGCTGGGGGAGCAGTGGGGAGACAGGTGAGGCCTGCTGTACCCTGCAGTTCCCCTCCCTGGTCGGGGATCAAACTCGTGCTGCAGTGGCTGCGGATGCCTCACAGCATGGCGTTCAACCCCTTGTGCCACCAGGGAGGCCCCCCGAAATCAAATTTTCTGACATCACGCTTGTGGAGAAACAAAAGCTTTGCCTTCAAGCCCTGGTCACAAGTGCGTGTGCCCGCTGGCCTGCGGATGACTCAGGCCGAGCATGAGGCGGGTGGGGCAGCGCTGACCCCCACAGCTAGTGGTCACCTGCGTGGCTGGAGAACACTCCGTCCAGCAGCTCCGGACGAGCTCCCCTTGAGTCGAGACGTGCACCGTTCCCTGGGGCAGCCGTCTTCTTCCCCAGGATTCTGTCCTGTTCATCTCAGACTGAAAGTGTCTTCGTGTGGCAGCAGCCGGGGCCGTGTGACACCGCAGTGACCATGGAGCGCCGAGCCGCGCCGGGGGCAGGGGAGCAGCGACGCCGTCCGCGCGCCCGAGACATGCGTTCGCCTCATCGGGGAGGCTTAAGAATGGCGCTACCTTCAGTCTGGCTCCTCACGCCTCCTCCAGCGGAAGAGCAAGGTTGGAGACACACAGCTTGAATGTCACTTTGCGTCAGCAGACACAAGGAGAACTCCAGCAGAAGGGCTGATTCGAGGAACACACAGAACTCCACCCACAGCTAGCGTCGTGCGGCGTTTCCCCGTTTTCTGAGCTTCCCCTTCTCTGACAGCCATTCACTTTTGTAGTTTTTGGTTGGATGACAGTGGCACAAATAGACCAAAAAATAGTCTTCGTTCCTTAACGTTGACGCGGGTTTTCCTGGGCTGTTTGCTCCAGAGGCGCAGCCGGCAATGTCCTTCTTTTGCTCAGCGGGTCGGCAAGCGGCCGAGCAGGGCGCCAGGGCACTGGCCCTGCTGGTCAAGTCACGGGAGGTGGAAACCAATGGATAATGTTCGCACCGTCATGGCTCATTGCGCCCCCTGCTGTCCAGAGGCGGCTACTGCTGCGTAGCAGACACCCAGGCGGTGGTCAGTGCTCTCCTGCCGCTGGGCACGGACACAGGCGGGGGGGCTGAGCAGGCCCCCTCCAACCGGGCTCCGCGCGTGCTCGGGAAGTTCAGGTGTTCTCCATGAAGGAGACTCCCGCTGGCCGCGGCCTGGCGGCAGGCGCCCCATTGTGCGGCTCCCCTCCCCAGTGCCCCTATACTTTAAATCTGCCTTTTCCTTTATTCCTGGGTTTGTCACTGCAGGTTCTGCCCCTCCTTCTAGTCCATCTGAGACCCCAGGGGCGGCCATCACAGTGACCGGGGCAGACACTGAGTCCTGCCCTGAGTGTGGCCGGTGGCCCTCAGCCCGGCCCACCCACCTCATCCTGCAGGACTCCCAAAACCCACAGAAACAGGGGTGACGTGGATGCAGGCAGCAGGGCAGCCTGAGGCCCCGGCCCAAGCGCTGGCTCTGGGGAGCGGGGCGCTGGCGAGCTGGCGAGCTGGTGCTCAGGCCTGGCGGGGCCCTGCTGGGGAGGCCCTCGGCCGGCAGCCTGGGTGCTCGGGCCCCTGCCAGCACTTGCCCAGCAGGAAGGCTGTGGGGCATCCTGCTCCTGCCGGGCCTCTGGCCCAGGCCCTGAGGGCGCCGCCAGCTCTCTCCATCAAGAAGCCGCCACCTCCCTCCCTGCGGACGCCGGGGGCCTCAACCCCGCAGCACGCCGACCGCTGGACTAGGCTCTGGGCACAGCAGGCGCCTGCGCGTGGGCGAGGGAGCCCTGCACCTGGCAGCGGGGCCCCGGGACCGGGGCGCTGGGCCGCCAGCGCTTCTAGGCGCAGCGCCCGGTCGGGGAGGCCCGTTACCTGCGCTGCTTGCTGGAGGGTTCCCAGCGCCTGTCTTTCTAAGCCTCGTCTCAGCTCTGTTTGTCTGGACGGCTCCTTAGTCATGTCCCCTTCCGTCCCATTCTTAATCACGGGGTCTATGATCACAGCGGCAAACACGTGTTTTGAGAAGAAACAAGCTATGATTTTGGCGGAGGGAGCAATTCCAGGGTGCCGGCGTCCACCCCGACCCCCCCGCCGCTGCGGGGCCGGGGCGCTTCTGCAGAAACACATGCGCAGCGGCTCCGTGCTCACAAGCCGAGCCAGCTGGGCTCGTCGGCAGCCCCAGCAGCTGGGCGAGCGCTCAGCCTGCGCGTCCGTGGACACCCGCCTTCGCTCTGCGCCCACCAGCCGTCGACTGGGCCCGCTCCGGCCGCAGCCTCGGAAAGGCCGGAGCCCACGTGTCGTGCCAGTGCCCCCCGCTGAGCGGCCCTCAGAGCCATCCCAATGCTCCCATCACTCCTAGCGTGCCCCAGTTACAAGTGCGGCTCCAACTGACGCGCACAGAGTTTACTTATTTCAAAACACCACGCAGCTATGCACATAAACTTCAAGATCTATAGTAAATGTCTGCAACCTTCAGAATAAAGCAAGAAAGATAACATAAAATAAATCTGCTGAGATGTTTATGGGGGAGAAGCGACACGAGATTCGGCCCCTGAAAGGAGCTACTATTGGTGACTTATTTTAAAGTAAGTTTGAATTCCAGGGGCTCGGCCCAGACAGGATGGGAGATTAATAAAGTTCAGCGCAAAGAAAACAGTAACTCACGGGAAGCCGAGCAGAAGCCTGCCCAGGTTGTCATAGTAACTCACAAATAGTCTGAAAAACTAATAAAGTCTCTGCTGGTTGCCAATAAGACTGTGACGGGCGCTGAGCAGGCCACACGCCGCTGCCTGCCACCGGCCAGCACTGGTGACGTGTGTGGCCCCCCATGGGACCCCCTCACGTGGCTCGCCCTGTGCTCAGGGCCCAGGAGCACGGCCCACGGCTCAGGCTGCATCCTGGGCCCGCTCCGTGCGTCCGGCCAGTCCTGCGGGGGGTATCTCCCGCGGGTGCAGTGGAGGGCCGGGTGATGGCGGCTGCTGACTGTCCTCAGCAGGAGGGCCCCACGCAGGCCCAGGAGGAGCGGACGGGGCTCCACAGCGCCTCAGTGCAAGTGCGTCCTGCTGGCGCCCATGCAGAGTGGACGGTGCCTGGCAAGACCCCACGGCGTCCGGGGAGGGACTGAGGCTGCTGCTCAGTGAGGCCCCCGTGCTCCCCAAGCGGGGGAAAGGCCTGGTGCCCTGGCCTCACACGCGGTCCAGCTGCCCAGACGCACTCGGGGCCCAGAGCCCAGCCCCCGCTGTGCAGGTGGCCAGTACCCCCTTTCGCTGCACTCTCTCAATACCTTCCAGCCAAGGCAGCATGGCCTGGGTGGGCGGGAGGGGGCAGGGGCTGGCCCTTGGGGCCATCGGAGAAGGGCCCAGTATCGGGTCAGAACCACGGCAGTGAGCAGGCCCTGGTTCTGGTTCTGCAGCTTCCACCCCGGAACGGCCCTGGGCAAGGTCCTCAGCCCTCTCCCTCCACCTCCCACGGGCAGCGTGGCCTCTGCGAAGGGCGCAGGTGCGCCAGAGAGCCCGCGGCAAGGAGGGGGCCCGCCAGGCTGTGCCGAGAGGTGGCCCAGGCACAGAGCCCCCAAGCTTGGGCACCCGGGGAAGGAGCTCCACCGGGGAGTCTGAAGCGCCCTAATCTCAGCAGAGGGGGCCGGAAAAGCCCGATCCCCACAGGTCCCCTTCAGGTGAAGGGCCAGGCTGGTGCCCAGGGGCCCTGCTCACGGGTCTGCAGGGGTGAGGCGAGAAAGGCAGCTTGGGCCGCCGGGCCTCCCGGGACGGGGCGCCGTCCAGGGGCTGCGTGAGCCCCACCTCTGTCCCCGGGGCCCCTAAGCGCTCCTTCCTCCTTCTGGCCTCGGCCTCGGTCAGAGGAGCCAGGGCCTCGGAGAACCCGCTGCAGACGCTGCTCTCAGGCTGCTGAAGAAGCCGCGGGTGCCGTGCCAGTCCGACCTCCCTGTTGGCGGCCCTTGGGCGTGTGCCGTTGGCCGGTGGGCCCGCCCCGGCCTGCGCAGCAGCAAGGGAGTGAGCAGCAGTGCGCTGCCGCTGCTGTTTGCAGGGAGAAGAGCTGCCTTAGGGTCACGTTCCTGCTCAGGGTGCTTGCGGCTGTGCTTGAGGCCTCCCGGGGCTAAACTGTCAGAAACAATGAGTGCGATTTTCTTGGGGAGCAGAAGGTCACCAGCTCGGCGCAGTGTCTGAGGGCAGAGCGGCCGCTCCTCACGCGAGCTCAGACCGGAGCGAGAGCCGCGGGCCCCGGCATGCTGGCCGCGGGTAGCAGCGGGCAGCCTTGGGCAGCAGGGGGCAGCCGCGGCCAGCAGCGGGCAGCGGCTGAAGGAGGCGAGCCCTGGACTGTCTCCTGGGAAGGGTCGGCCCGTCGTCCTGCTGTGCCGCTATTTGCCACCAGGGGGCGCTGCTTCCCGGCGTCCGGGCCCGGGCGCGGGCCGCAGACCCGGTCTACGCTGGCGCGGCTCGGTTTGGCCTCTACTCCCAGGTCTGCGGGAGCGCGGGTCTCCTCTGCGCGCCTCTGCCGAGCGGTGGGCTGCAGAGGACAGCGGACACCCGACAGCAGGCGCCCCACGAAGGACACCCCCATACCGCTGAGCGGCCACTCTGCGGGCCCCCGCAGGCGCCCCCGCCAGCACTCCCCTGCACCTGCTAGCGGCAGAGGGGAGGGCCCGAGAGGACCAGGCCCGCGCACAGGCGCACGGCCACCGCAGTGGCGTGGACACCCGCCGTGGGCGTGCGTGCATGCAGCGCCTGTGCGGGGTGTGCGCGCCCCAGGCCCACCCCCGCGTGCGCACCCCGCCCACATGCACTGCGGTGGGGGTCGGTGGGCACGCCCTGTCTGAGACAGGCGCCCCCACACCCACCGCGCCAGGGCCCTCCCCGCCACGGTCGCCGGTACCGACGCCCAGGCCCAGTGTCGGGTCCACCAGGCGCACCCCGGCCTCTTCACCTCCGAGTCTGCGATGGCGGGAATCCCAGGCCTGCTGGGTGCTCTGCCCCTCGAGAACTCAGGGTTGCGAGTTTGCCCCTGTCGCCTGCACGAGGCAAACACCTCGAGTGTCCAGGGGGCAGCTGGTCCTCAGGTGCAGCCAGCACAGCCAGATGCTGTGAGGGATAGGCTGGTGATGAGGGGGGACGTGATAGGGTGAAAAGCAGGTGACAGATCAGACCCACCGAGGCGCATCTGCCAAAACAGAAACGGGGGGCAGAGGGGGCAGAGGGAAGAGCCCAGCTGGGCTGGCGCTGACCTGAAGAGCCGGGCAGCAGAGGCTGGAGCGTGTGCAGGGGTGCGGGGAGATGTGTGCGCACCCAGGAGGCGGGGTGTGGGCCCTCCCAGAGCAGCTGGGCTCTGCCCTGCACACCGGCCAGCATGTCCGGGCCGGGGCTCCGCCAGGGCGCCGCTGCCAGCGGGTGCCCCCGCCCCTGGCCAATTGCTGCAGCAGCTGCCCGGCTGGGATGCGGCCAGTGCAGGACACGCTGGAGGCCCACGGGGTGGGGCGGGCACAGGGGGCGCGCTGGGCGCAAGGGGCTGGACCGCAGAGCGGGTGAAGCTGGCGCTCCCCACACGTGAGCTGAGGGCACCGCTGGAGCAGGAGGCCACACCTGAGGTCGCTCACGCGTGGGGGAGACACGGAGCAAAACAGGCGCAGACGAGACTGAGCGGGAACAGCCCCAGACGCCCCGGACGCGGGGCGGGGGACGCGGGGCGGCGAGGGCGGAGGCCGGGCCCTGGTCACTCAGCGCCGCAAGCCGAAGACCCCGCAGTAAGGCGCGCACCACCCGCGAGCCCCGGCTCTGCGCTGCGGAGTGACACAGGTGCGGCGCGACCTGCGGAGCAGGGACCGAGGCGCGAGAAGCCCCAGGGGCAGCTCCCAGGGTGCCCTCGCCGCCCCTCAGGGGGCCCTCCCCTCCCCCAGGGCGCTGCCGGGTCTGTGTAGACTGCGCGGGGGCCCTGACCGAGTCGCCAGGCCGGCAGACGGCACCGGGCTCGGCCTCGCCCGCCCGCCCGTGAGGGGGAAGCCGGCTCTGGCCCGCAGGAGGGCGGGAGCTGGCGCCCGCAGGCCTGGCCCTTTTGTGAGGGCCGGCTCCCCGCTGCCTCCGCAGCCCGAATACCAAGGTCCCTGAGCTTCTGGGAACAAAAGGAGCCACTTCGCGCCGGAACCAGCCGCGCAGCGCCGCCTGCGCGCAGACACCCGAGGTCTGCGCGATAAGGTCTGTTCCGCGGCGCCCGCCCGGCTGAAGCAGAAGCCCAGAAGCCGAGCGGGGAGCCCCGGCCAGATCGGACAGCGGCCAGGTCGGCGCGGCGGGCGAGCGTGCTGGGCAGTGGTGGGCGCCGGCTGCCCAGGCGCGCGCACAAAGCCGCATTATCAGCCCCACGGGGGAGGCGGGCGGGGCGGGGGCGGGGCGGCAGCTGCTGCCCAAACGGTCGCGGGCCCTCCCCGGCAGCACAAAGGCCAGCTGCAGCTCGGGGAGGAGGGGCCGTCTGAGGCCGTCCAGGGCTCGGCTCGCGCACACTGCCAGCGCCCGGCCACTTGAGGCCCCCTCAGCCCTGGCGTGCCCGAAGCCGGCCTGGGGTCCACGTCCAGCTCAGTGTCCTGAGCGCCGGGCGCCGTGGGCCAGCGGGGGAGGGGCCTCGCTGCGTGCCCACTGTAAGCCTCTTTCAGTGAAAACCAGCCCTGTTTAGAGCCCGCTGTGGTGGAGCTGAGGGGTGCCAGGCTGGGCTTGAGCAGAACAGTGGGGGACCTCCCCCAAGCCCTCAGGCCCTGGGGTCGGGGGTGAGCGCAGTGCAGCCAGCTCAAGGGTGCAGCGGCCCACAGCCATGAACCCACAGAGGCTGCCCCAACTCAAGCTCCAGGGGCTGAGGGGGTCGAAGCCCCCCGCCGCGTGTCCCTGGGGTGCCGGACCAGCTCATGTTCTAAAGGGTTATTTTTTATTTATTGATGCACACAGAACTGGGGCGCAGGCCAGCGGAGAGGGGTGAGCGGAAACCCCAGAGACAGCGGGAGCAGAGCGGGCAGACCCCCAGCCCTGCTGGGGGAGCAGCGGGTGACCAGAGGCCTGCTGAGCCCTGCCGTCTGCCCCTGCCTGGGGTGGAGCCCAGCCCGGCGCAGTGCCGAGGCAGTCCCTGCGCCCAGGGAGGCCCTTCGGCAGAAGTTTTCTCAAACAAGCGACCTGCAGAAGGGAGGACTCCGAGGCCGTCACTTCATGGCGCGCCCCTCCCAAGGAGTGAGAAGCCTGCGGGAAAGCTGCGTGTGCGTGACGGGCAGACTGCTACAGGTTGGGAGACCCTGCAGGACGGCGATGCCCTCTCACGTCTCGGCGTGCCTGCGTCCGCACGTCCTCCCGCTCCGGCCTGGCCGTCGGGCGCTGGACCGAGGACCACGGTCCCAGCACGGGGTGGGTGCGCCTGGTGGCCGTGTATCCCACAGGCACCCCCGCAGGGGCACCCCTGCACCGGCGGCAGGACCAAGCGGCTCTGGAAGAAGCTGTGGGCGCCACAGCCCCGGCTCCTCTGCCGAGGGGACTGGCCTCTCAAAGGGGAGAGTGTAAGTTAAAGGGCTGGCCAGACCCTTGACTCTCGGGGCTCAGCGTCCACGTGCCTCCGGGGAAGGAGCAAGCTGGACCGGGGCGGCTCAGGGCAGCGGCCCAGACCGCCCCGAGAGCGCGCAGGACAAACTCCCGGGCCACCGGGCAGCCGGCAGGGCCTGCCGAGCCGGACAGCGGGCAGCCCGGCAGCTCCTGCGGCGAGGGACGGGCTTCTCGGGAGCGGGGAGACCCCAGCGCCACCCGGGGAGCCGCGTCACAGGAGAGACCCGCGTGGGACCCTGCACATAGTGGGCCGAGGCTGCTCTCGCCAGAGCACCGGGCCCTCCAGGCCGGCCGCAGGCCTGACGTGCAAGGGCCAGATGTGGCCCGGTGTGGGCCAGGCGGTCGGGTCCCCAGCTGGACACCCTGCGGGTCAGTCGGCTTGGTGCCCACCAGCGCATGGTCAAGCGCGGCCCTGCAGCTCCCGTGCCCTGGGCTCCCGCCCTGGCCGCACACGGGTGTGCGGTCTGCGAGGACAACCGGCCTCTCCTGCTTGGCGGGCCACGGGCATGGCCAGTCGGCCGACCACCTGCCTCACGCTCCAGGGAGAGGCTGGGAGCACCGCAGAGGCCGAGTGCTCAGACACGGCCAGTGGCTGTCTCGAGGTGGCTGCCCACTACCTGCCTCCCAGCGGGGTCCTCCCACTGCCTAGCTGCCCCCCAGAGCCAGCCACCCACCCAGAGCAGACAGGTGCCAGCACATGCGCTGTGGTGAGGAAGGAAGGAGGGAGGGAGGGGGGAGGGGAGGGAGGAGGGAGGAAGGAGGGAGGGGGGAGGGAGAGGGGAGGGGGAAGAAGGGGGAGGGGGCAGGGGGGGATAGAGAGGGAGGGAGGGAGGGGGGAGGGAGAAGGAAGGAGAGAGGGAGAGGGAAGGGTAGGGGAAGGGAAGAGGAGGGAGCGGGGAGGAGTGTCCAGCGTGGAGCCAGGGGCCTGGAGGCCGCCCTGCTCCCAGCCGGGTTGTGTTCCTGAGTCTGCACTGCCGCTTTTTCCCAAGCTGGGAGCCGCTGGGCATCCTGGCTTTCCTCGGAAGTGAAGCGCGGTGGAACAGTATCATTCCTTATCATGGAAACGTGCACTTTTGTTGCTAAGCAACATTTAATAGACCCCCACTCCGGCTCCAGCCTACCTGGGCCTTCCTGGCTGATGCTTCAGTCCATGTTCTGATTCAGAACTATTTCATTCAAGAGCATACTGGGTGGAGGACGGTGTGGCCACCGAAGGCAGGTCCACTCAAAGCAAAGACAGGGAAGCAGGAGCCTGGAAGTGGCCGCCGGAGCCCGCCAGGCAGGAGGGCAGCTCCTGAAGCTTGGTGCTCTCACTGCAAAGCAGAAAACAGGTGCCAATGGGACAGAAGTCATTTCCCATCGAAACATGCACCCCACCTGGAGCTGTCTCACTCTTCCCTAATCCCCTCCGGTGCAGCACAAAGTTCCTGGGTACAGAGGCAGCTCTCCCGGGCCTCACAATCACTTTACTAGGGAATATGCCCCACCGGGATCCCCACCCAGAGGGGAAAAAAGCCAGAAGAAATGGAAGTGAACATCCCTCTATTATGAACCAGCACACCCTCTACCACGAACCAGCACACCCTCTACTGTAAGCCAGCACACCCACTACCACGAACCAGCACACCCTCTACTATAAGCCAGCACACCCTCTACTGTAAGCCAGCACACCCGCTACCACGAACCAGCACACCCTCTACTGTAAGCCAGCACACCCTCTACTGTAAGCCAGCACACCCGCTACCACGAACCAGCACACCCTCTACTGTAAGCCAGCACACCCTCTACCACGAACCAGCACACCCTCTACTATAAGCCAGCACACCCTCTACCACGAACCAGCACACCCTCTACTATAAGCCAGCACACCCTCTACCACGAAACAGCACACCCTCTACTATAAGCCAGCACACCCTCTACCATGAAACAGCACACCCTCTACTATAAGCCAGCACACCCACTACCACGAAACAGCACACCCTCTACTATAAGCCAGCACACCCGCTACCACGAACCAGCACACCCTCNCACCTGCTACCACGAACCAGCACACCCTCTACTGTAAGCCAGCACACCCTCTACTGTAAGCCAGCACACCTGCTACCACGAACCAGCACACCCTCTACTGTAAGCCAGCACACCCTCTACTATAAGCCAGCACACCTGCTACCACGAACCAGCACACCCTCTACTATAAGCCAGCACACCCTCTACTATAAGCCAGCACACCCGCTACCACAAAGCAACCAACAGGAACCTGACCCAAGTTTTCTGATGGAAAACACCTGGCTCTTTTCATGTGCTCATCAAAGCCACCGCCTTTCTCTTGCGTGATGGATGTATTTTACTTCCATCTTGTCACAGCTCGCAACACAAGGAAACCTGATTGTCCTGATAGAATACTTCCCAAGGTCATGAAATTATTCATTACAATCAAAACATTATCAATTTTATTCAGAAGTTAAGCTCAGCTCCCCTCAAAACGACCTTGCCTGCTGGACCTGGGTTCCCCCAGGACGAGACACCCCTCCCCCGGCAGGTGACTTCGGGTCTCCATGGTGACAAGTAAATGCAGGAAACCCAAGAGCTTGCCAGGACGTGGGTGCGTGGCCCTAGTTCCCGTGGTCCTCCTTCCCGTCACCCTCGCCCCTGTCACCCTCCTTCCCTATCACCCCTGTCACAGAGATACCAAGTGCAGCGTGCCCCACCGCAGGCACAGGCGCGCCAGCCCCATGGCAGCTCCTGCTCCCCCGCTGCCCCGCTAACCTGCTCCCCCTGCTCCCCTGCTCACCCCCTGCTTCCCTGCTTACCCCCTGGTCACCCCTTGCTCACCCCCTGCTCCCCTGCTCACCCCCTGCTCACTCTCTGCTCCCCCTGCTCCCTGCTCACCCCCTGCTCCCCCTGCTCACCTCCTGCTCACCCCCTGTTCACCCCCTGCTCACCCCCTGCTCCCCTGCTTACCCCCTGGTCTCCCCCT
>JAGFMF010011852.1:437793-448073 GCA_019455555.1 Galemys pyrenaicus | reverse complement strand
CCCTGCTCCCCTGCCCCCCTGCTCTTGTCGGGAAATGGAGGTGCCTGGACCAAGCACACACATGACATTTGCATAACTTAAACCCTAAGATGTGTGCGTGTAGTTGAGGACCCTCTCCTTTGACTGTTTCACTTCTCGCACTCGGAAGTGGCTCAGCGAAAGGAAGCAGCCCTGCCTGCCCACCCGAGGCAGGTCCCGCCTAATCCCTCTTGGGAAGACAAAGTCTAGCTCACAGGCCAGCCGGGCGCCCCCCGCCCACGTCGAGGTGGCGCCCACCGCTCTCACAGCCAAGCAAAAACACTGAAAGCGCATCGTGCGGGTTACCCCGTCCTGCCAAGCACAAGCCGGCGCGGGAGAGCAGCACCGCAAGCCCAGCCAGCCCAGCGTCTCTCGCAGACCGGGCCACAGAGGCCCGCAGTGGAGGGCCCCAGGAGAGCGCGGGCCGGAATCGGCCAGCGCACACCCCGGCCGGCCCCTCGCCAAGCGCCGCGTGGGCAGCGCAGTCTTGCGGCGGGAACCTGTTCAGGGAAACACTAGTAGAGTCTCAAAATGCAGTAAAGACTTTTAAAGTGAGTCATTTTCCGTACTTAGTGGTAATTTGAGATAGGGAGAGTTTCAAAAAAATCTGTAAAATACATTGCCACTTTTCTGCTGGGTTCTGATCTGTAAAATGGATTTTCCTGCTTGAAAAATCAGTCTCACAATGTTCCAGACAAATCCAAGGTCCAAAGGAGGATGAAACTAGTCAAAAACGAGAAGCTTCTAGGAGGTCTCACCGCTGGGGCGCTCCACGCACCGGGCCGGCTCGCTCTGGAGGGGTCTCCCTTCCCGGGGGCGCGAGCCTCTGGCCAGGAACAGAAGCTGGGCGGGCTGCAGGATGGCCCCCGGGCCAGACGGCAGGTGCGGCTGCGCTTGGGCCACGTTCTGGTGCAGCCCCGCACACGCCCGTCTGCTCCACGGCCCACCTGCAGAACCGCCGAGCGGCAACGCCTTCAGGAGCTCACCCAGCTTTTGGAAGAATAAGTCTTGGTTCTTTGGAACTTGAGGTGGTCCCTCCAGAGCACTCACGCCCCAGCGCCCATGGCCAGCCTGAGCCGCAGAAGGCTGAGAAACACGGCGGCCAGCGACCCTGGCGCCAGGCGAGGCCGGGGCGGGGCGACGGGGGCTGCGGCGCTGAGGTCTGCCCCGGACTCGTCGTCCTTGAGAGGCCTCGGCAAACGCTGCTGGGCCTGGAATGCACAGCCCAGAAGGCCGTCAGCCCAGGCCGCCTCTCGGCCGCGCTCCCTGCAGCTCGGAGGCGCACGGCGGGGCTGGTGGTGTCAGCACAGAGACGCCCCCACGGCCGGCCACAGGGCTGCCCGCGGCTGTTCAGAAAATGTTCTCCGGGGCCGCTCGAGAACGTGCCTCTGTCCGATTCTCGTTCACGCCAAAGGCCCTGTGGAAAACAGCCGTTTCTCCAGATGGGAAGATGGGGGCTGCCACCGGGCCCAGCGCCCCGCTGCTGCCTGTCCACACACTGCCCCGGAGCCCGCAGCTCTGGCCACGCAGCCGGCGTGCACTCAGCTTTACCCGCAAAGCCTGCTGGCGCTGCTGCTCGCACCGCGGCGCCGTCAGAGCCGCCCCTCCCCAGGGCCCGGCCTGCCTTTCCGAGCGTCCATGTCCCTGCGCTGAGTCCACGCCGAGCGCGCTGCCCCGCACCGCAGGGCTGCCCAGGCCGCCCAGCAAGAGGTCTCCTCTGGGGACGTGGCCGCGCCTAGTGGACACAGCAGGACGCCTGGCCACCCTTGACCCAAGGCCAACGTCCGCTCCATCCCCTGCCTCCGGACTTCTCAGCAAAAGCCACTCTGGGCCAGACCGACCTTATCTGCCTTTGAAGGTGGACAAAGAGGGCCGCCCTGGGGGCGCGGGGGGCTGAGCTCCGCACAGTGGGGCTTCCGCAGCCACAGCAGCGCCAGTTCCATCCCCAGCTGGGAGGGACCCCCAGGGCACAGCAGCCCTCTCCCACCTCCTGCTGCCCCCTCAGCAGAGTGTCTCAGTCTATCTGCCTGTTCTGCTCCCCGCTCTGTCTCTGGGGAGCCCTTTCACCACCGCCACCACCCACATCCCTGGCCTGCACCCCAGTTCTTGTTTGCATAAGTGAATAAATCTTTAAAAATAAATAAAATTTAAAAGTAAAGGTGAGGAAACATAAAGGTAGCCACGTTCCTCCCCTTCTCCCTTCCATAAGTGGCCAGTAAACGCTTTTTCACTCAAAATACCTATACTTGCTTTTCCAACAAGGGCACTTCACAAATTAAAAAATTCTACTGGAGACATAATTGCCCTTATCTTCGGCTGATTTTTTTCTCAAAGAAGCCTTCCTAGTGACTGAAGTCTCACTGACACGCGGAAGCGACCCGAGGGGGGGCGGGGAGCGGCGGGGATGGGCAGGCGGAGGGCAGGCCGCGGCCAGCTGGCCGAGGTGTCCAGCCGGCGGAGGCTTCCATCGCCCTGGGCAGGGAGCCCAGCTGCAGACCAGGCCCGGCCCCTGCTCCCCCCGCTGTGGCCTGAGGGCTGCACAGCTCTGTGCACGCACAGGGTGAGATTATTGTTTAGTGCCTGAGCACGGCGATCTGTGGCCAAGTGTGTTGCCCAGCAGCAGAGGTCAGGCTACGGCAGTCCCGCGGCGCCCTCCCAAGGAGCGCATGGCACAAGCGGCTGGAGCACGGCCAGCGCAGCCCAGGTCTGGTCTGCACCGGTCAGCGCTGCCCGTCGCCCCCGTCTCCAGAGGCCCGGCTGAGCGGCCAGCGGCAGCGAGCCGCCACCCTCCAGGGCCGCACGCAGGTCTCTCAGGGCTGTGGGGTCACTCCGGTCCAGGCGACCCCCTCCTGGGCCACCCAGGCCTCCTGTGGGCCGCCCTTGGGCGCCGGTAC
Organism: Galemys pyrenaicus; assembly: GCA_019455555.1. Classification (NCBI taxonomy): domain Eukaryota; kingdom Metazoa; phylum Chordata; class Mammalia; order Eulipotyphla; family Talpidae; genus Galemys; species Galemys pyrenaicus. The sequence goes on along the minus strand of JAGFMF010011852.1, from coordinate 445,161 downwards.
CGCTGGGCAGCCTGGACCCAGTGGGCACCGCTCCCGGATGGCCCACGCGACACTCACCAGGCCGGGAGGCCGGAGGGGGTGGGGCGTTGCCAGCTCCTGAGGGCCCCACCTGGCCGACTTCTATTTCATTTACATGACTAGACAGTTTTAGGGGCTGCTAAAAGGACGCAGTGTGGATTTCCAGAAATGAGCCATATTTATCACTGAAATGAACAAGATGGGGACCAGCACGCAGGCTTCTTGGGAAAGAAGGGGCACTGCCGCAGGGGGCTGTCTGCCGCAGGGCTCCCTCTGCGTGGCGGGGCCCCAGGCCAGCCCCCCAGGCCAGCCCCCTGCACACAGCCAGCCCAGCCTGCCTGGACGGCCGCAGCGTCTGGCCCTCCAGCGTCTGGCCCTCCCGCGCAGCCGAGGGGGAGGGCTGGTCTCTGCAGCTGCCGCCACGCCACGGGCTCCTGGCGAGTCTGCTGGCCCCACCCCGACAGCAGCAGGCGCGGATTCCCTCCAGGGAAGAGCAGCGGAGCGGTCTCCTCTGTCAGGGACGAGGACCACGCCCCACAGCTCGGGAAGCCCCGTGGCTAGAGCGGCCGCCAGGGGAGGAGAGAAGCGGGGCGCAGGCGCCTGCCCGAGCCGCCCCCACACGCACCCTGAGCTGTCCGCCGAGTCGCCCTTGCCCGGAAACGCACCCCCTCCTCGCGCAGGCGCCGTCTGTGGCACGACCCGAGCGGAGGCTCGTCCCGGCGCCGCGCTCCCGGCCACCGCGGCTCTGTGCCGCCGGCTCCGACCCCTGCCGGGGCGGGGTCACGCCGGTCCTCACTGGCACCTGCCGGAGACCGGAGACCCCTGCTGAGCCGCCCCGGAGGTGGCCGCTGCGCTGTCTTCTGGGGCCAGGGCAGGCCTGCGTGGAGACCAGCGTCTCCGGGGTGGCAGGCACCTGGGGGTGGCCTTGAGGCCCCCGCAGTCTGGCCACCCACCTGGAGGGTGGGCTGTGCACCTCCAGCAGGTGGGAGGGAAAAGGCGAGGCAGAGCGCCCCTCAGGCCGCTGGAAGGACGCTCCGAAGACCCTCGGGAGCGTCCCGGGCACCTGGCTGGCCGTCTGCCCTCTGAGCCAGGCCGCAGCTGACCCGTCGCCCTCGTCTGCCCAGCCTCTCCCCCTTCGGGTCAGCCCGAGAAGACCCGGTGCACGCGCCTCCCCAGGGCCAGGCGTCTGGAAGAGCTGTTGCTGCTGGTATCGCCAATGACCACAGAGAGCTGTGGACACGGTGTCTCCTACGCCGCCTTGGGGGCCGGTGGGGACCCCCACACTGGCCAGTGCTGCCCAACTCTGCTGGCCATCGCCGCCGCTGTGGGGCGAGGCAGCCGCCGCTGTGGCCACGGGAGCGCTTTGTGCCCGTTGGCAGTGACCCGCGCCGGGCTGAGCCGAGGCTCCCCCGCTGACGGCGAGACCCCAACCGGCCTGCGGTCTGTCGGCACCGTCCTTCACTCGGCTCTGGCCCGCAGGCCCCGCTGTGTGCAGCTGCCCCGCCGCCGCCCTGGGTTTTGGGTTTTGGCCTGTGGGGCTTTTTGGTGGCCCCTGGTCTCAGAGCCGGGCAGGTGGCGCCGTCCGCCCTCCCGCCCTGTCCTGGCCTGCTGCCCCGCTGCCCTGTCTGACCTGCTTCTGCCCATCTCACGCACAAGACGCGGACACATTGTGCCAAAGCATCTCACTTTCCAGGCAGTGGCCTGGTGAGGATCACTATTCCGGGATTTTCAATTCTGCCTGTTTTTATAATTCCTGAGCACAGTGTCTGCCGTTGAACTAAGCGTGTGGGTTCTAGTAACTTCTAGTTAAAAGGCTGACCTCGCATTTTAACACACACAAGTCAGTTCTGTGCTAAAGAGCAAAGTGCCTGTCGCGCACGTCCGTGCAGGCCACTGGCGGCCGAGAGGGCAGGGCACCGGGCCAGCCTCCCGAGCCCACCGCGCAGGCGGGCCCGGCCCCCGCAGCCCAGCACGCCGGCCGAGGGGAAGCAGGGCCGGCGTGAGGAGGCGGTGGTGAGGACACGACTGGGCCGCACACGCCAGAGTGAGCCACCAGCGGACAGGCGCTCGCCGCGACAATGCCCCCCGTGCGCTGCCGGCTGTCGGCCTTCAGCGAGAGGCGAGTCTCCCACAGCCACGCAGAGCCCGGGCCGTCTGCAGAGGCCACGCCTGGCCTCGGGTCTGCATCAGGAAGCCCGGCCTGCCTCCCTCTGCCGCAGGGATGCCCACCGCTGTGGCCTGCTGACCGCTGTGGCCTGCGGTCACTGCTCACTTCACAAAGCGAATGATCCACGGGCAAAGGCCCGTATCCGCTCCTGCCATGGGGACCGCGTGTTTGCAGGGCAAGAGCTGTGTTGTTCCGGACAGTGAGCTCAGGCGTGCAGGGACGGCGCGGTGCCGGCTGGGCTCTGCCAGGACGTGGCGGGGACTTGACTGCCCAGCACGCCTGGGCCGTGCGGCCAGGCCGCACCAGACTGAACCCAGCGCCTCTGTCCGGGAGCAGCATTCCGTGCTTGGGACTCCGTCCTTGTGCGGCCTGTCCGCTCATCTGCGCAAAGGCAGACCGCGCTCGGCTGCACGGAGGTCAGGACGGGTGTGGCTGCAGGTGCGTCCGCGGCCCGAGGGCCTCTGCGGTCCTGGTCCTGTGGCGTCACTGCCCCGGCCTGCGCGTCAGAGACGGTCTGCTTGCGCAGAAGCTGCAGCTCCCAGTCTACCGCTCCCCTGAGGGATAATACTCCCTCACCAAAACGACGGCACGTTTCCGATGATCCAACAGTAGTACAGAGCGAGATTCTCTATCGCTGGTTGACGGAGGCGTGGTATTGTTTGATTAAAAAATGCTTCCCTGTGCCTTTCCACACAAGAAATACCGGCAAAAGCCGCAGCCGTTGACCCTTCTGAGTGCGCTGGAAATGCTGGAAGGGCTGACGGGTGGGCGCGGCGAGTGTCTGAGGCAGCTCCTTGGCCAGCAGAGCCGGGACCCTGCGGAAGGCCCCGGAGGCGTCCCACGTCCCGCATCCCCCACGGCACCTCCTGACACAGCCGGACGGGGAATGACTGTGACCCCTTTAACCAGAGAACTGTTACGCGGCAGAGAAAAGCAGCCGGGGGGCCTCCCTGGTGGCGCAGTGGGTTGAGCAACGCACTAGGAAGCAAACCACAGCCACTGCAGCACCAGTTCGATCCCTGCCACTGGCCAGGGAGGGGACCCACATGGCGCAGCAGACCTCTCCTGCCTCGCCCAGGGCTCCCCTCAGCAGTGTGTTTCAGTCAGTCTGCCTGTTCTGCTTCCCGTTCTGTCTGTGGTGAATCCTCTCACCCCCCACACTTCTGGCCTGTACCCCAGTGCTTGTGTGCATAAATAAATAAATCTTTAAAAAAAAAAAAAAAGTCAAACTAGGGCCTCCCTGGTGGCGCAGAGGGTTAAGCAACGCACTGTGAAGCAAACCGCAGCCACTGCAGCACGAGTTCGATCCCTGCTGCCGGCCAGGCGGGGGACCCACATGGCGCAGCAGACCTCTCCTGCTGTGCCCGCTGCTCCCCTCAGCACTGTACTTCTGTTGATCTGCCTGCTCTGCTCCCCGCTCTCTGTGGTGAGTCCTCTCACCCCCCACACCTCTGGCCTGTACCCCAGTGCTTGTATGCATAAATAAATAAATCTTAAAAAAAAAAAGAAAAGCAGCCGGGCGCTGGGGCAGGGGAGTAAGAGAGGGACAGCCCAGCGGACCTCGGGGCGCCGGTGGGGGGACCGTGGGGCATGGGGGTGGGGCGCAGGGGGCTGAGGGGTGCGGGGTGCCGGAGGCGCAGGTGCTCCGGGAGGGGGAGGGGCGGCGCCTGTGGCACTGGGGCCTGCCCTGCTCCCCCACACCGGCCTGGAGAAAGGGGCTTTAGAGAGCGCTGCAGGAAACCTGGAAACTTAGAGCCACTGCAGTGAGGCAGCTAAGAATAAGCGTCAGTGGTGCTCGGACCAGCTAGTGTCGGGGTCAGCGGACGGCGCGATGCTCCCTCTGTTAGCGCTGATGAGCCCGGACAAAGGCACCACAGTGGGCCCTGTTGCCGCAGGACGCTCGGGCCCTGCCCTGTCGTCCAGTTTATCGGCAGCCTGGACACAGCCCGGCCCGGCGGCCTTGGGCAGGGCACCCCCACGCCAGCCCGGTGGCTCAGAGAGCGGGGCGGCACTTCCGTGAGGTCTGGGGCCCGAGAGCAGGGTCCTGGCCCCTGGACCCGCCTGGACCCGGGGCAGCCGGCCGGCCTGGAGGTGTGACCCGCGCCGGCTCCGTCTGGGCCAGGCCCCGCCTCCGGACGTAGACAGACACCTGCGGGCGTCACAGGCGCTGGGGCGGCAGGTCTCGAGGAACTGGGGGCTCCCAGCGCCGGCACCCCACGTGCCCGTGGCTGCGTCTCCAAAAGCAGCTCTGTGGCCCCGCTCAGCGCTGGCCCAGCCCCGGGCCGCCGGCGCCAGCGAGCACGGAGGAAGGGCAAGGAGGAGGGGCGCACGAAGGCCCAGAGCCCGCGCCTGCAACAAAGGCCACTAAGCCCGGGGCACCGGCCAGGCCAGTCAGTGCGGGCCAGGCGCGTGGAAGGGTGGGGAGGTGACCTCTGCCTTTACTCGCCTGGAGCGCATAACCAAAGCCACGCCTGCTGGCCGCAGCCGCTCTCTCCTGTCCAGTGACCAAGACTCTCTGCCTGAGCGTGGCTGGGTGTCCAGGCTTGAAGTCACGCTCAGCGTGCTCCTTTGCCCAGCCGTCCTGCAGGCCGCCGGCACGGCCGTCCCTGTCCCCCGAGGATCGTGTCTCACGGCCACGGCCGTCCCAGCCCTCCCCGCCCTGCCGCCCTGTCCTTCCCGGCCACCCCGTGCGGGCTGTTAGCTTCCACACGGCTGGCCTTTTCTGGCCGGCTCTGCCACCCTCGCCAACTGGCGGGAGCTTCTGCAAAGTAAGAGGGAAGGGGGCGCCGTGGGGAGTGGGGCTTCCTGAGACAAGGCTTTCGCAAACTGAGCTTGCCCACATTCTGTTGCAAAGTGTGTCCGTGCGTGGCCAGTGCGAGGAGGGGTCAGGGGCGGACGCCGGCATGGGGCTGCCATCTGGCCGGAGGCCGGGGGAGCACGGTGCCGTGGAGAAGGCAGAGGGCAGCGCCACTACCCCGGGGGTTGGGCCGTCGAGTTAACATCAGACAGGCTGGCACGGGGTACCTAGTTATTGTTGGAGAATCCACATAGCAGGAGAGTCCAAGGTCAGTAAGGAAAACTGGGGTGTACATCCTGAACTAGGGATTGAGACAGGGCTCGAAGAAGAAAAGCGGAGGCCCCCGTCTGGGTAGCCAGAGGCCCCACAGTTAGATGCTCGCTGCACAGACAGGCTTCTCTGACAGAAGACTTGTTCCTGGTGAAAGACCCACATTCTGCACAAGACGCCCAACGTCCACTCTTCAGGTGCCTGAGGGAGTCATCAAAGTTTCTCAAGAAACTGTGGGGCCTCCGTTGGCCTCCGTTTAAAATAATTGACCTGCCAAGGTAACGCATGTTGGGGAGCCCGTCAGAAACATTTGGGGGGCTGCTCTGAGCCTCTTGGGGCCTGTCCCTCAGCTGACCTGGGCCAGGCATTCTGACACAACACAGCCGTGCTAAAGTGGCCAGGCCTCACTCCCTGCAGATCGGAGGCAGCACGGTGGCCCGGTCAGTTTCCGGGCTGTTGTCTCCTGTGCAGTCGGCCGTCTGGGCGCAATACTAGCATTCGTGCTCTTCACTAGGACCGTGCACGCTGCCCAGAAGGACCCCACAGGGACAAAGGCGGGCCGCTCGCAGGCCGGGAGCACGGCAGGGCCAGCAGGCCGCACCCCGGTCTCGCTGCACTGCAGCACGAGAGCGCGCCGTCCGGCTGTCACAGAGCGGCAGCATTTAAATGAGCTCCATGCTCCACACGTTGCCACCGCAGCCTTCCCGTGACCCACTGCGGTGCTTTTTATGGGATTCTTTGGTTTCCTGTTCCCCACGATTTCTGAGGAGTGCAAACAATCTGAGATTCGCATACATACTAGCGCAGACTTGGTGCTTGTGCTCGCGGGTGCCCTGCAAGCTGAGCGGTTCTGGATTTTGCAAGACAGGTCCGCAGCCAGCTTGCTCTGGGCAGGGACTGCCCGTCGCCCCCAGGGCAGCGTCTGTCCTCAGAGCAGACTCAGCTGCAGACCGGGTCCCCCCCTCCGGTGCTGACATCAGCAGCTCCCTGGAGCTTGCTCAGCCAGATGAGCTGCGAGCAGCTGCCCGGGGCTCCGCGCCTGCTCCTGGCGGGGTCCCAGCAGAGCCCAGCGGGAGTGGGGCAAGGCGCCTCTGCCTTCTGGCAGAGGAGAGGCTCAGGCGTGGGGTGGCACCAGGCTCCTGGACTGCCCCCCACAGGGCTGATCCTCACGCTCCCGGGAGGGCGTTCGAAGCCCTGGCACGGCTTCTTCCTTCGCAGGTTGAGACAATCGAGCTTTTCTAAGCGCTGTTCTTAACCGTCTGAGCTAAACTTAGCCCACGGGCCCCACCGGGGAGGGCTGTGAGGAGCCCTGAGGCAGGGGACAGGCACCAACCGGCCATGCTGAGCCTCCACGAAGATTGCTTCTTGAAAATCATGACCGACTTCAGCCTTTTGTTTGCTTTCATGTGCGATGGAGCGGGTGGCGTCCAGGTGGCCACCCCTCAGCAGCTCTGTGGGGTTCATGTCCGTCTCCCCTGGGGGCCGGTCTGAGCAAGAGTCTTCAGCCATTCTGGTGTGCCTGGGCACTGGAGCTTTGTCTTGAATAGAAACAGTGTGGGAGTCTCTGATTTCTACTTAGAGTTAAGAAGTGAAAAGGGGGCCTCCCTGGAGGCGCAGGGGTTAAGTCTCAGTTCAATGAAGCAGCCACAGCCACTGCAGCACAAGTTCAATCCCAGGAGCTGACCCACAGGGCGCAGCAGGCCCTCCTGCCTCCCGCTGCTCCCCACAGCAGTGTGTCTCAGTGGATCAGCCTGTTCTGCTCCCCGCTCTATCTCTGGGGAGTCCTCTCTGCACCTCTGGCCTGTGCCCCAGCTCTTGTGTGCATAAATAAATCTTTTTTTTTTTTGACATTTGGATGCTCCACTGTGCTGAATCATCAGACTATCTTTAGGAGAATTGTCTAAAAATATTTTAAAAGACAAGTTTATTTCCAGAAGAAGCCTGTTGAGTCCACATTAACATAAATATTTCCTATCAAAATAAAATCTTTAAAAAATCCAGCTGAGGGGGCCTCCCCGGTGGCGCAGTGGGTTAAGCAACACACTATGAAGCAAACCGCAGCCGCTGCAGCACGAGTTCGATCCCTGCCGCCGGCCAGGGAGGGGACCCACATGGC
>JAGFMF010011852.1:325826-433054 GCA_019455555.1 Galemys pyrenaicus | reverse complement strand
CCCCCGGAATCCCCCGCGGCGTCCCCCCCGCCACCCCCGGCGTCCCCCCCGCCGCCCACCCGACGTCCACGCGCCCACCCGGTACCCCCCGGCGTCCCCCCCGCCGCCCCGCCGCCCACCCGGCGTCCACGCGCCCCCCCCGGCGCCCCCCGCCGCCCACCCCACGCAGGTGCGCCCGCCGCGGCCCAGCGGGACCCCAGCCCAGCGGCGGGGAGCAGGTCGGGCCCCGGGGGCGCCGACGCGCCCTGGCCGACTCGGGCCAAGACAGGGGCGCGTCCTGCCGGAGCGCGTCTCGGACCCCGGACGCGGAGCCGCAACCCCCAGCCCGAGGCAGGCGGGGCTCAGGGTGCGCCCCGTAGCCCGCGTGGGCGCGCGGACCCGGCCGGACCGGGCCGTGGGCGGGGGCGGGGGCGGGGCCACGGCTGAAAGAGCGGCCCAGAGGCCCGGCGGGGGAGACTCCCAGGCAGGCGGGGCGTGGGCGGGGCGGACTCGGCCCGCCAATGAAGGCCGGGACTGCCTGGGGGCGGGGCCGCGAGCGGGCCACGGGGGCGGGCCGGCCGGTGCTGCGCGCGCAGAGTCGGCCGGGAGCCGGCGTGGGCGGGGCCGGGGCGGGGCCTGCGGGGCGGGGCCTCGGCGGGGCGCGGCCGGCTGCGAGGGCCTGGCCTGGCGCAGCGGCCGTGGGGGCTGGGAGCGGCCGCGCAGCTGGGCGGCGGAGCCGGCGGCCGGAGGCGCGCGGCGGCGACGGACGGCGCGGGGCGCCGGGCGGCGCGGGCCAGCTGGGCCGGGCGGCCGAGGTAACCGGGGGCGGCGGGCGAGCCCCTCCCTCGGGCGCGGGCCGCGGCCGGACCCACCCCTGCGCCGCGGGCCCCGCGGGGCCGGGCCGGGCGCCCCCTCCCACCCGGCCCGGCGCCGCCGCGCTTCCGGAGGGTCCGGCCTGCAGCGGCCGGCGGCCGCCTGCCCAGACGCCTGTAGGCCGGAGCGGCCGCCTGCGGGCCCCGGATGTGGGCCCCGCTCTGGAGGCCCCGGCCTGGCTGCGCCTGGGTCCGGAGCGCCGCCCCAAGGGGCCCGGCGTTGGAGGGGCCTGTGCCTGGAGCGGCCTCGTCCTGGGGTCCTGGAGGGCCCCCGGATTTGGAGGAGCCCGGCAGGAGGGCCCGCGCCCGGGGTCCCTGGGAGTGGAGGGTCCCGGGCCTGCAGGGCCCGCGCTCAGCGCCCCGTCTGCTGGGGCCGCGCCCCCGGGCCCGGGCCCCAGTGCCTATGGGTGTCCGCGGCGCTGGCCCGCGGCGGCGCCCTGCCCTGCGGCCTCGCGGCCTCGCGGCGCTGCTGGTTCGGCCCCGGGAATCCCGGAGCTCCTTTTGTCTGTCAGCTGGGCTGAGACCGGAACTGGAGGCGAATCCCAGCCCGGGCTGGGCGGAGTCTGCCCCGCGGTGCCCAGCGCCTGCCTTCCTGCGCCCAGGACAGGCCGGCGCTCATCCTCTGGAGCCCACCGCTCGTCCTCACCCTCTCCCCCGCGCTGTCAGGCTTGCGCTTTGGAGCCCGTGGAGGCCAGCTGCCGGGTCCAGCGGACACAGCCCTGGCGGCTGCACCCACACAGGCCCATCCCGCGGCCTCCCTCCCCGGCCCTTTGAGGGCTGGAGGATGTTACCCTGGGGCACAGAGGCCCCCTCGCCCTGGCGATCTTGGAGGTCCAGGGTAACGTGATTCAGATCACAGTGTCCAGATCACAGTGTCCGGGAAGCAGAAGCACAAAGGGAGGGAAATATAATTAGGGCGCTCGGTGCAGAGCGTGAGGAGTGTCACGCTGCGGCCGGTCACTGTCCTGACGTGCAAGCTCACGCCCAGGGTGCTCTGCCCTGAGACTGTCCTTTGCCTTATTTCAGTGACGCGTGGGAACTGCCGACTACCTGGGCCTTAAACCCTGAAGCCCTGCCACCCTGAGGACGCACTCGTGGCCGCTGTGGGCTCAGCAGGGCGGCGGCCTGTCTCCTGCCACCGAAGACCCGGCGATCCGAACGCTGACGCGGCGAGGTCCAGGCTGACCACGTCCTCCTGGAGACGCCTCCGGCCAGCCCCGTGGGGGACGCACCCTGCGTTTTGGTTGCCGACGCAGAGTTCACGCACGGGGCCTGGAGGGCCAGCGGGCGCCCGCTGACGTCCGCCCTCTCCCCCGCAGCCACCGCCCGCTGCGGCGTGGCCATGGGGCCTAGCCCGGCGCTGGGAGCCAGCCACCCGCAGGGCGCCAGGCCGGGCCGCCCCCACACGGCAGCCAGCCCTCTGGCTTCTGCGTCCGCCCAGGCGCTGCCGCTGCAGTCGGCCCCCGCCCGTCGGAAGGCGACCTAGTATGGCCGGTGTCCCCGTGGCTGGGGAGGCCTGCCTGCACGCGCCCAGGGGCTGGTGCGCCTCAGGGGGAAGCGGCTGGTCATGACGAATCCCTGGGAGGAGCCCGCCTGCAGGATGGCCCAGACGAGCCTGCTGCAGGGGAAGCCCTTCTACTGCCGGGAGTGGGTGTTCCACAAGCTGCAGCACTGCCTGCAGGAGAAGGCTGGTGCCCCTGCCCCCGCCCCGGGCCCCGGCCCCACGGGCTCCGGGAGGGCGGCCGCCTGGGGCGTGCTGCTGGTGGGCGGGCCTGGCAGCGGCAAGACGGCGCTGTGCACGGAGCTGCTGTGGCCCAGCTCGCCCGCCGGCCTGCAGCGGGGCCTGCACCGCCAGGCTCTGGCTTTCCACTTCTGCAAAGCCCAGGACGCCGACACACTGTGTGCGGGGGGCTTCGTGCGGGGCCTGGTGGCCCAAATCCGCCGCAGCGGGCTGCTGCAGGGCTACGAGGACAAGCTCAGGGACCCGGCCGCGCAGAGCCTCCTGGAGCCCGGGGAGTGTGAGCGGAACCCCGCAGAGGCCTTTAAGAGGTAAGGGAGAGGCCCAAGAGGTGAGCCGAGCCGGGGAGCAGGTCTGGCGGACACCGGCGCATGGGCTTTGCGGGAGCCCAGCCTCAGTTCTGTTGGCTGGACACGTCCCCGCACCAGCGACCACCCCGGCCTGTGCTGGGCAGGGTGCTGCGTCCGGCCGCTGACCTGCTGGCGAGGACCGTGTGCGGGAGGCGGCTGTGGGGCGGGCTCAGAGACGGTGCCACCCGTGCCTCAGCGTGCAGGCTGGGGACACCCTACACGGGACAGGTTCCCCCGAGGAGGGGCCCTGTTCCCAAGAGCGGGACGAAGCTGCCAGCGTGCCTGGTCGTGCTCGGAAGCGGTGGCCAGCTGCCTCACCGTGGTCAGCTCCAGCCCACGCATGTCCAGGGCCCCGCCGGGGGTTCCTGACCGGTATCCTCTCCGTCTGCCCCCTGCCCCTTGTGGAGAAGTGGGCGGCCACCTGCTCCGGGGCTGCTGTCCACCTCTGGCCCGTCCGCAGGCAGCGGCCCAGCCCACCACCACGCCGGCGTGGTGCCAGTGTCCCTGTCCTCGGGAGTCCTGCGGCGTGTGGGGCCAGAGGTGCGGGGTGAGAGGCCTCCCCAGAGACAGAGCGGGGGGCAGAGCAGGCGGGTCCACGGAGACCCCGCTCGGGGCCGCGGGAGGCAGGAGTCTGCTGGCCCTGGGCTTGAAAGCGCTGAGGCCGAGCCCTGTGCCCCAGGGAGCCCCCGCTCTTCAGTGTCGGCACGGCAGAACCGATCCAAGGTCTCCTGAAGCTTCCTCCACCCCGTGAGCGAGGCAAACGCGCCGCGTCATCCCCGTGCTTGCGCGCTCACGCTTCTGTCCGTCCAGAGCCGGCGCCCTCGGCACACCTGCGCCAGCCGGCTGCCCACTCGCCGGCCAGCACTGCTCTGGGTGTGAGCGGGCGAGCCCCCGTGTCCCGTCCCCGGCGCGGGAGTCCAGAGGCACAGGCCGGCCCACGCGGGCTGCAGCCTCGAGACAGCGGCCCTCGGGCCCAGCTGAGCACGTCACAGGCCGGGGGTGGCCGGGCAGAAGTGGGGCGCCCCCAAGCCCTGGACGAGGGGGGATGCTGCCGGCCTCTGGGGGGCCGCCGGCCCGGGGAGCCTCGCAGGGCACGCTGGACAGCTGTCCCTGCAGGCTCCCCGACCCGGCCCCGCCCTGGTCTCGGCCCTTGCGTGGCCGGGCGGAGCAGGCATCTCCCCTCTGGACGAGGCCTGTCCCCACAGCAGGACGGGAGCGCTGTCTGGGCAGCCCTGTTAGTTCGTCCTCTGCGCCGCGGAGATGCGAAGGGTCATCCGTTGGGACCTCGTTGGCGGCTCGCTCCGGGCGGCCCCTCAGGGAGGTCTGCCCGGCACGGGCGTCAGGGCCGCGCGGGAGGGGGAGCAGTGGCCACGCAGGGCCAGCCCACCCCAGTGCCCGCGCGCGCCCCCGCGGCTCTGCTCTCCACCGCCGCGCAGCTCCTCGCTATGCGCGCTGGAGGGCCGCGCCGACCCGCCCGCTGGACATCACACGGCACTGGGCGGGCCTGGCTGGGCCGCGGTGGCTCGCCCGCCCTACCGTGTGCTCCCACAGGTGCGTGCTGCTGCCGCTGCTGGGCGTGGAGCCGCCGCCGGAGAGCCTGTACCTGCTGGTGGACTCCGTGGACGAGGGCGAGCACGCGGCCGGCCTCCCAGGGACGGTGGCGGAGCTGCTGGCCGGCCACCACGAGCTCTTCCCGCCCTGGCTCCTGCTGCTCTGCTCCGCGCGCAGGCAGAGCAGGGCCGTCGCGAAGATGTTCTCCGGTGAGCACCCCGTCCGGGCCTCCCGCTGCACGCCTGCGCCGGGGCCCGTCCGCCGGCCACCCCGAGCCCGCACCGCCACGGTCCGCGGCAGCCGCGCGTCCACACAGTCGCCGCGAAGCGCGGCGCCGGCGGCAGACCCCGGGCTTCGCCTCCTGTCCCGCGGGCCCTCCCGCCGCGCGCTGGCGCAGGGCTGCCCGGGGCTGGCCGCCTCGCGCTGGGCGGACAGGCGTCCTGTGTGGCACACGCAGGTCCCGCCCTCGGGGTGCCGGCCAGCGAGGGAGGGCCGAGCCGGCGGCCGGAGTGCGGCTGTCCTCCGCGTGGGGCCTGGGGCCCTCGGCCTGCCGCCCGCGCTGACCGGCCCTCCCTCCTAGGCTTCCGGAAGATCAGCCTGGACGACCTGCGGAAGGCCTGCATCGTCAAGGACGTGCAGCAGTACATCCTGCACCGCCTGGACCGCGAGGAGGCGCTGCGGCAGCACCTCACCAAGGAGACGGCCGAGATGCTGAACCAGCTGCACATCAAGAGCAGCGGCTGCTTCCTCTACCTGGAGCGCGTGCTGGACGGCGTGGCCGAGAGCTTCATCATGCTGCGCGAGGTGCGCGACATCCCCGGCACCCTCAACGGCCTCTACCTCTGGCTGTGCCAGCGGCTCTTCGTCCGCAAGCAGTTCGCCAAGGTGCAGCCCATCCTGAACGTGATCCTCGCGGCCCGCCGCCCGCTGACCGTCACGGAGCTGTACCACGCCGTGTGGACCAAGAGCATGTCGCTGAGCGTGGACGACTTCCAGCGCAAGCTGGACGTGCTGGCCAAGCTGCTGGTGGACGGGCGGGGCGGCACCAAGACGCTGTTCCACCACAGCTTCGCCGAGTGGCTGCTGGACGTGAAGCACTGCACGCAGCGCTACCTGTGCAGCGCGGCCGAGGGCCACCGCATGCTGGCCATGAGCTGCACCTGCCGCGGCCCGCGCCTCACGCCGCTGCAGGCGCAGGAGTTCGCGCTGCACCTGACGCGCTCCAACCTGCAGCTGGCGGCGGCCGAGCTGGCGCTGTGGGTGGTGTGGAGCGGCGCGCCGGTGCGGGACGCCCTGTGCACCCGGGTGCCCGCCGAGCAGGAGGTGCTGCAGCTGCTGGTGCAGGCGGGCGCCCGCGTGAGCGCTGAGGACGGCCGCGCCGCCTGCATCGTGCGGCAGGCCCTGGAGCGGGAGGACTCCATCCGGACGCTGCTGGACAACGGGGCCTCCGTGAACCGCTGCGACAGCAGCGGGAGGACGCTGCTGGGCAGCGCCGCCTACAGCGGCAACCTGGACGTGGTCAACTTGCTGGTGTCCAGAGGGGCGGACCTGGAGATCGAGGACGCCCGCGGCCACACGCCCCTCACACTGGCCGCCCGGCAGGGCCACACCAAGGTGGTGAACTGCCTGATCGGGCGGGGGGCCAACGTCAACCACACCGACCGGGACGGCTGGACGGCCCTGCGCTCGGCCGCCTGGGGCGGCCACGCTGAGGTGGTGTCGGCGCTGCTGCGGGCCGGCGTGCTGGTGGACTGCGCGGACGCCGACAGCCGGACTGCGCTGCGCGCCGCGGCCTGGGGCGGCCACGAGGACATCGTGCTGAGCCTGCTGCGGCACGGCGCCGAGGCCAACAGGGCGGACAGGGAGGGCCGTACGGCGCTGATCGCCGCCGCCTACATGGGCCACCGCGAGATCGTGGCGCTGCTGCTGGAGCACCACGCCCAGCTGGACCACGAGGACGCCGACGGCCGCACCGCGCTGTCCGTGGCCGCGCTCTGCGTGCCGGCCAGCAAGGGCCACGCGGCCGTGGTCAGCCTGCTGCTGGACCGTGGCGCCGAGGTGGACCACTGCGACAAGGACGGCATGACGCCGCTGCTGGTGGCCGCCTACGAGGGCCACGTGGACGTGGTGGAGCTGCTGCTGGAGGGCGGCGCGGATGTGGACCACGCGGACCACAACGGGCGCACGCCGCTGCTGGCCGCCGCCTCCATGGGCCACGCGGCCGTGGTGCACACGCTGCTCTTCTGGGGCGCGGCCGTGGACAGCATCGACGGCGAGGGCCGCACCGTGCTCAGCATCGCCTCGGCCCAGGGCAACGTGGAGGTGGTGCGGACCCTGCTGGACCGCGGGCTGGACGAGAACCACCGGGACGACGCCGGCTGGACGCCGCTGCACATGGCGGCCTTCGAGGGCCACCGGCTCATCTGCGAGGCCCTGATGGAGCAGGGCGCGCGGACCAACGAGATGGACAACGACGGCCGCATCCCGTCCATCCTGGCCGCCCAGGAGGGCCACTACGACTGCGTGCAGGCGCTGCTGGAGGGCAAGTCCAGCGTGGACCACCGGGGCTACGACGGCAGGAACGCCCTGCGCGTGGCCGCCCTGGAGGGCCACCGGGACGTGGTGGAGCTGCTGCTCAGCCACGGCGCCGACGTGGACTGCAAGGACGCGGACGGCCGGCCCACGCTCTACATCCTGGCCCTGGAGAACCAGCTGGCCATGGCCGAGTGCCTGCTGGAGCACGGGGCGGACGTGGAGGCCAGCGACGCTGAGGGCAGGACCGCGCTGCACGTGTCCTGCTGGCAGGGCCACCTGGAGGTGGTGCGGGCGCTGCTGGCCCACCGGGCGGACGTCAACGCGGCCGACAAGGAGCGGCGCTCGGCGCTGCAGTCGGCGGCCTGGCAGGGCCACGTGCGCGTGGTGCAGCTGCTGCTGGAGCGGGGCGCCGGCGTGGACCACGCCTGCAACCAGGGCGCCACCGCCCTCTGCATCGCCGCCCAGGAGGGCCACCTGGACGTGGTGCGCGTGCTGCTGGAGCGGGGCGCCGACCCCGGCCACGCCGACCAGTTCGGGCGCACGGCCATGCGCGTGGCGGCCAAGAACGGGCACACGCAGATCATCAAGCTGCTGGAGCAGCACGGGGCGGCCGGCCTCAACGGCTGCGCCCCCTCGCCCGTGCACGCCAGCGGGCAGCGGCCGCCGCCCCCGGCCGCCGCCAAGTCGCCGCCACCCGCCGCGCAGTCCAGCAGCTCGGGCAGCACGGGCGGGGCCGACGCGCAGCCCTCCCTGCGCGGGCTGCCTGGGGGGCCGGCCCCCGCCTTCAGCTCCCCGTCCGAGTCCCCTGACTCCACGGCCGACCGGCACAAGTCCTCACTGTCCAACTACTCCCTGAAGAGCTCCAAGAACTCCTCGCTGAGGACCACGTCGTCCACGGCCACGGCGCAGACAGTGCCCCTGGACAGCGTGCACGGCCTGTCCTTCACCGAGCAGATCCAGCAGCACTCGCTGCCCCGCAGCCGCAGCCGCCAGTCCGTGGCGTCCCCCTGCTCCACGCACTCGCTGGGCCCCGGCCACCGCTCGCCCAGCAGCGAGTCCGAGTGGGGCCCGGCCAAGGCCAGCCTCAGGCCCTCCAAGGCCAGCCCCAGTGGGAGGCCGGACAACCCCGGCAGGTCGGGGCCGGCCGGCCGCAGGGCTGAGCAGCCCAGGGCCGCCGAGTACGAGATGATGCCACTCGACCGGCGCGGCTCCCCGGCCGCCTGTGGTGGGGCGGCGCCCTCCGAGCCGCAGTGCCCGGCGCCCCCCGCCACCGCCCAGCAGGGCGGGGAGCAGAAGAAGAGGAACGGCATAGTCACGAACCCCAACTACCACCTGCAGGGCAGCCAGGTGTTTCTGGGGAGGGTCTCGGTCCCCCGGGCCGTGCAGGACCCGGGGCACCCCGAGGTGCTGGAGGGGTACCCTGAGACGGAGCTGAGTCTCAAGCAAGCCCTCAGGCTGCAGATCGAGAGCTCCGACCCCAGCTTCAGCTACAAAAAGGAGACGCCACTGTGAAAGGTAACTGCCCCCAACCAGGACTGGGGCGCCACTGCGCCCAGCTGACCCCACCCCCGCCCGGAGCCCAGCTTTGGCTGCCCTGCGCTCTGCGCCCCAGGCCGTGTCAGCCCCAGGGGGCGTGTCAGGGCAACCAGCTTCTCCCTCCTTTGTCTCAAGAGGGCGAGGCGGCGGCCGGTCACCCTGCGGGGCCCAGGCCGGGCGCAGGAGGGGACACTGTCTCTCTCCCGCCGCGGGGCCAGGCCCCCGCCACAGGCTGTTCCAGAGGCGCCTTTTCCAGGGCAAGCCCAAGCTGCCGGAGTCCGCAGCGTAAACCGTGGTGTCCGTCCCACCGCCCCTTGGCCCCCAGGAAAGGACACCTGCCGCCAGCCACCGCAGCCCTGCCCCGCGCACGTCCAGCTGGCCTCCGGAGCGGCGCGGGTGGCGACGCCGCTGCTTCTCCCGAGGTCCGCAGACGCGTCTGGCGCCACTGTCCGAGTGGAGGATGTGTTCAGCCGCGGCCGGCAAGACTGAGCAGACCTTTGTGGGGCCCGCGAAGGCGGACCCCCCCACCCCCTGCCGGCCCCTGGCTCTCTGTGGCCTGCGCTCTCAGCCGTCCCCCGGCCCGGGAGGGCCATGGCCGCCCCTGGTCCTCGACTCCGGCGGCCCTGCGCTGGAGCCGACCTCGGCCGCCGGCCCCGCCCCCGCGGATGGGCCTCGCGTCGGCCGCCGAGCAAGGCCGGCGCCCGCCCGCCCGGCCCAGCGCCCATTCCGTCCTCGTCCCGGAGAATAAGCACTTTGTAACGCATCCCCCTGGCACAAGCTGAAAGTTCCGAGTAAAGTATTTTAAGTTAAGCTTTGATAACGTGCATGTGCGTGGTCAGACACACGTGGACGGGCGCCGTCTTCCTTCAGTGGCGGAGAAGCGCCCGCAGCGGATCGGCCTGGCCTGGCCCGGGCCCTGGCGCTGCCCCCAAGGGCCGCCGCCGCTCGCGCACCTGGGTTGGGCGCCCGCCGCAGGGCCGCGGCAGTTAGGCCGCTCGCCGGACGGCTGCGCCGGCTCGAGGCGGCAAGTCCGGCGCGGCCCCGCCCCGGGGCCCTCCGCGCCCAGCTCTCGAGTCCAGGGGAGGCAGGGGACGGCGCTAGGGCCGGCGCCCGAGCCCCGCGTCAGCCGACCAGGGTGGCGGGCCGCGGAGGGCCGCGGAGGGCCGCGGAGGGCCGCGGAGGGCCGCGGAGGGCCGCGGGGCACGCGGCAGGAGGGCGGGGCCTGGCTCTGCGGCGCCGCCCTCCGCTCTCGGGCGCGTGGGCACTCGCAGGCCGGCTGCCGCCCGCGGGCCTCCGACCCGGTGGAGCAGGCCCGGGGGTGTCGGGGACCGCGGGCCCACGGCTTGGTAGCCGGGTTTCCATCTTTGGGTCAGCCCAAGGAGTTAACAAGACCCGGAAACCCCGTCTTTCTATGTGCTTTTTGGGGACAGGGGGAGTGAGGGTGGGGGTCGGAGCCGCACGCTCCCACTGCCCAACCCGGGTCGCCCCACCGGCCGCGGGACAGCTCGGCCCTTGGCTGGACGCGCTGCATCTTGCGGCGCTTCCGTCTGGGTCTGCGGGCTCGGCGGCTGGTCGGTCCCGCGGGAGCGGCCCGGTCTGGCCCGGTCTGGCCCGCTCCGCGGCGGCGAGCTCAGTCCCTGTGGGACGCCCAGGAAGGCCCTGCGTGGGCCGCTCGCGGGCAGCCGGAGGTGTCGGCGACAGGCCCCTGCGCCCGCGCTGGCCAGGCTGGACTCACGGTGGCTGAATTTCCCTTTAGCCCGGACATCTGCCGCCTTTCCTATTGAATTCTTGGGATCGTATTTATTTAATTTTATTACTTTTTACAAATGCACGCGTGGCCGCGGGCGCAGCACAGGCGCGGGGCGGCGCATCTGCTGGTGCAGGTGGCACAAGTGGCCGGGCGGGGCGCCCTGAGGAGGAGCAGCGGCCCCACGGCCTGACCCTGAGCGGCTGTTTTAAAGTGGGATGGCTGAATTCTGCAGACTGCAGGTGCGCTCGGTGTCGGCGGAGCTGGGCTCCCCGGGCGCGGCGGCCAGAGCGGACAAAGTGCGGGTGGTCGGCGGGGCTGCGGAGGCTTGGAGGGAAGGGGAAGAAGCGGCTGCCCGCCGGCCCGCCCCTCCACTGCCTCCCCCCCTCACCAACGTCCCGGACCGCACACAGCGCAAGGCCCTTGCCAGCGCCGCTGCGTAGACGCTTGCTCTGCTTCCGCCCTCCCTGTGCTCCTCAGCAAATGTAGCTGCGGCGAAGCGCCGCGCCCTGCCCTGGTTTGGGGTCTGTAAATAATCCGGAGTGTACATTGAACTTCACGTTGTAAAGGTTTGTTTTATTCCTGTATCATACTGAGCAGAGCCCCTATCTATATGAAAGTGCATAATAAATATATTTGCTTTACAGACGACATCGCCTTTTCATTTCATCCTTGGCCGGCGGAGCGCACGGCTGGGTACAGGCGGGCCTGTGGGCGGTGCCGGTGCACGGCAGCCAGTCGCTGGCCGGCTCCCACAGACCCAGGCCTGGCCCGCCCGGCTCCAGGACGCGGCCCCCCTTTCCCTCCACTGCCCCGCGCAGGGGCGGCCTTGTGGCCGCCTGTGAATGACCAGAGCATCCAGCCCCTTGCCTCTGCCGCTGTGCCTTGGCTCTGAGGTCGGCACCGCTGAGCCGCTGCCCCACACGCCGCCGCCGGGACACGGCGTCACTTGGTGGGTCCCTGCGTTTGCAGGTGGGCAGGGAGGACAGGCAGTTCTGGGACGGTCACGAGGGCTGGACTCACCGGTGTCCACCTCCCTGGGCTGCTACTTGGGTGCTTCTGCCGCTGGGACGCGCCTGCCGGGGAGACCCCAGCTCCACGGCTGCGGCTCAGAGGTCCGCCCTTGCCGGGTGAGTGCAGCTCTAACCCGCTTCCCTGTGCTCGGCCGGGGTCGGCCGGGGTTCCGGCCCGTGGCCTGCAGTGCGCGATTCTCCCGTGGGTGGTCTCTGACCCTGGACCGCCCGGCCCTGCTGCCCTCTCCATCCCCACCTCTGTGGGACCGCGTGTCTTTCCTGCGTCCCTCGGCACCTGCTGGAGGCCTGGCCTCCTCCCCCCTCAGACCTGGGCGTCTGCTCTCCACCGCATGCATGGCCAAGTTCAGCCGCCTTCTGTGCTGCCTTTTCTGCCAGAAACAGCCACACGGCCGCGGGGACATGTAGCTGTGCCCGCTTCTCATCGGGACACACTTGGCCTCAGCGGCCCGGGGCGGCCCAGACCTCGGGCCTTGGGCACGGTGGCGCCTGTGCTGGGCCGGTGCCCACTGCTGTTTCAGTTGTTCCTCCGAGCAGGACTGGCTCTGCTTGAGTTGATCTGAAGTCGGCCTTTTACTGGTTTCGTGCAGTGTACTCGTGTATGCTGAATGTTTTCTTCCACAAGCTGCATTTGGACAGCGAGAGCGCGCGTCACAACGCCAAAATGGTGACAGACACCTCGATTTCAAACCTCCAGTTCTCTTCTATATTAGAAAATGAAGACTGCACTTTAAGCTGGGTTTAAATAAATCATAACTAAGCACGTTTTCAGATACATCAGCCGGGGCTGGGCCTGACAATCAGGGCAAATCGTACTCAAAATACAACTGCTGCTCTGTGGGCTGCTGAGCCGCGGGGCGCAGACTGAGCCGCTTCTCTGCCGCTGGGCAGCCCTGATGAAAACGCTTCAGTGCGCGCCAGGACAACCAGGCCCTGCGAAGACAGCAGACTTCACGCAAGAGGACGGTTTCTGCTCAAGCTCTTAAAACCCTCCTGACCTCGCCACCTTGTCCACAGCCAGGCCGACTGCGCTGCCCGCACCCGGGGCCCTGGGTTTGGCCTGTGGCTGGCGCTCACGGCACACGCCGGGCCGGCCTCGAGAGGCACCGAGCAGGGCCACGGCTGGGCAGCCAGGACAACCCCGGGACGTGGCTCGTGGCCACAGCCAACGAGAGGCAGCGCTGACTGGCCTGCACGTGCAGGCCAGGAGGGCTCCAGGCACGGCTGCGCAGCCAGGCTCAGTCTGACGGCGGCTCCGGAGGCCCTCGCTTCGCCTGCGGGACTGCAGCACCTTCCAGCTTTAAATGTAGACAACGCGGCCCTGAGCTCCCGTGGACTAACTCAGCAGCAGCAGCGCCAGGCCGAACAGTGACGCTGGGGGGTGCAAGGAGACCGGGCAAGTCCAGCTGGTCACAGTGGGCTGCTCTGGCCTGGCAAAGGCCCGGTCACTCAGCAGCAAGGGCTGCTCCTCGTGCCGCCCGCTGCAGGTCATAGGTCTGCACCCAGGACGGGGCCACACAGCTATGATCCCCACCAGCCAGTCAGGCCCACCCAAGCCGGCCTGTCATGGCGCAGCCGGCTGCAGGGGGGTGGAGCCGTCCTGTCTGCCCCGCGAGGCCCAGGCTGTGCAGCTGCGACGTCCCTGCGCCCCTTCTCGGAGGGAGCTGCCCTGCTAGCAAGCGCGTCCCAGTCCAGAGCACCCCAGCAGGGTCAGGCCACCACGTGGTTAAATGAACGGGCTGTGTCTGCTCAGGAAAAACGGCCAGGGAAGGAGAAATGGACAAGAGTTGTTTGTATGTGAGACAACACCAGCGTTGGACTGCGCGTGCCTGAAACGGAGATCACGCGTCACCACATGTACGCACCTATCTCCACGCGTCGTCACACATCTTCACACATCGTCACGCGCCGTCACGCATCCTCATGCGTCGTTCCGCGGGCTGAAGCCGCAAGCACCCGAGCCGCGTGGTGTCGCCCGATAATCAGGCTTTCAAGAAATGTTGCTAAAGTTTCTTAAAAATCGCTAACTCGATTTCCATATTAAAATAGAAATCTAAAAAAATAACTAATGGGAACGTTATAAAATTGAGCTACTAACCACGGGCACCAGCTGGGTGCAGGCACCGGAGTCTAACGAAGGCCGAGGGGGAGGCTGTGGTTGCCCGTGGAGCAACGCGGGAGAATCGGGACGGCCGTTGAAACCCTGTTGGCGAATAGACGCACCGCCCCGGCGTGTGATTACTTAGCGGCCGACCTCGTGGGCCGCGGGCGCCCTCAGTCCTGCCTGGCCCCAGAGGGCCGGTCCGGTGCCGCGGGCCCGGGCTGAGCCGCCCCACCGCAGCTTTCATCGGCCCCCTTTTGCCACGGAAAGCTGAGGAAGTGCAGCGGCTCACACACGTCTCCCTCAAGACCCGCAGGGCGCACCTGCTGTTCGCACCTGTCCGGAAGAAACAGCCCCAGCTCTCCTTCGGGTTCCTGGCCACTCGGAATGCCGACGGTCTGTGCCCTGGCGCCTGTGCTGTCGGAGGCAGCCAAGCCCCTGTGCGCTTCACTGAAGCGCCTGTGAGAACACAGACATGACCCAGAGTCCAGCGTTTGCTCTGTTAAGTTCAGCCTTGAGTAGCTGGCCCGTGCCAGGAAAACCCACGCAGAAGTCAGGACCGAGCAGAGTGGACAGGAGCCGCGCTGGCCACACCGACGCACGAGGGCACCAGGACGCAGAGGACGCCTGCCCCGCGGAGGGGAGGGCCGGGGCTGGCCGGTGAGGGGGCGGCTGCCCGGGCCGCGCCGGCCCGGCCAGCTGTTTGGCTGGCTGAGAGGAGCGGCAGGGGCTGGGATCCGCCCAGGAGTCCTCAGGTGCGGGCACTCCTGCGGGCCTCCTCCTGGCTCCCGGGGGCACCTTCCGCAGAGGGAACCCAGAACCCGCCTCCTGGCCCCACCTCCCCGAGGCACCCTCTGCGTCTCCACACGGGGCTCCCGTCGGGTGCTGGCGATGCACAGGCCACGAGCGTGGTCTGGTTGCCCCCAGCCTCGCTGGAGCAGCAAACCCAACCGCGCCGTGGGAGGAGTGCCGTGAAGCCACACCTCGGCTGCCCGGGCGGCAGGGGCCGGCGGGGCTGCTGGTGGGGCGGGGATGGACGTGTGCACTGGGCGGCCGCCAGGGCCAAGAGGGAAGCAGGAGTTTGCTGTGGGTGTTTGTGGCCCCTGGGAAGGCTGGGCCTGGCTGGCCAGGCGTGCCCAGGAGCCCACGGGAGATGGAGGCGCTTCCTGGGCCTGTAGCAGGGCCGGGGGTCATCGCTACTGTTTCTGAGGAAATGCCGCATGACTTTGGTTTTTCAGGTTCCGACTTTCTGAGTCCCAAGGTTAAAGGCCGTAAATGTGTTTTTCCTTAGCTGGTTTGTAACTTAACAAGGCATAAATTTAACAGTATTTTAAGTTAACATAGTCCAGCGTTGAAAATAATCAAACATAAGGGAGAAAGGAAAACCAACTGCTGGTGGTCGCGGCTCGGGCGCCCTCAGGCGGCCACTCGGCCTGGACACTGCCCACGGCGCTGCTCACGCCCTGGCCGGTGGCGATTAAGCCCAGACTGCCCAGCAGGTATCCCAGGCCTTTCTGAGGCCGGGGGGCAGCATTCTATCACGTGACGTAGAAGATCGGGTATTAAAAGCCACATCACTTTAAATCACTGCAAGTACCACGGCTCGTAACTCTCACTGGAAGGTAAAAGCAGGTCATGAAAGTGCACAGGGAAGTTCTGCTTGTAAAGGAGAACTCGAGCCGTACAGCCTCCCTCGGGCCCACTGCCTGAAACCGCCAGCGAGACTCGGAGGAAGCGGCTCTCGCCCTGTCCACGGCCAAGACCAGCCACTCTGACTTGGTTATGCAGTGGCCGCGGCCCTGGAGAGGTCAGGGTGGGCAGGGGCCAGCCGGAGCCACAGGCGAAGGCCCAGTTTCTGCCAGCCCCGCAGCCAAACGGGCAGACGCGCGGGCTGGACAGGCAGCGCCAGGCTCCACAGGAGGCCTGGGCGCAGCCAGGTCACAGGCGGGAGGCCGGTGAGCATGGCCCCCAGGGCCGACGCCGGCCAGGCGTGAGGAGGCCCCGCCTGCAGGCCTGCGGTGGGTTCGCGGCATCCTTCCCGCGGGGCCAGCGGCTGGCATCCTGCGGGGCTGGCCTTTCTTCGAGGTCTCCCTTGCTGCCTGAAGCCAGGGCCAGGAGTCCACCTGTGCGCGAGGGAACGGTGAGCCTGCAGGGGCGGTCACTGACCAGGCGCAACCACCTAGGGACAGTGCGGCCTGAGCCTGGAGGGAAGCGGCTGCCTGTCTGGGGCTGGTCTGCGTGGGCCAGACAACAGACTGTCCAGCCAGCCGCGTCCAGGGAGGACACTTTCTGCCTGACGTGAGCCATCCCCAGCACTCAGCAGGGAAGTGGCCCAGGAGCAGAGGTGGCTGAGGCAGAACTAAATTCATCGCATACTCTCGGTCCACTGTCCTCTGAGTGCGCGGCCATGAGAACGGCTCCCGGACTCCGTTCACGCCCAGGCCGGACCAGAGCCACCAGGCATGAGTTAGTCTGAGGGATGGGCTCTCCTGCCCAGTGGTGAGCTCAGACCCCTCAAGGACACACACTCAGTGCTGACCCCCAGTTGCCACTGCCCCCTTTGCAGGCCAGGAGGTGGAAGCGCGCGGCCTCGTTCCCTCGTGCACAGGTGGACTCCTGGCCCAGGCTGCAGGCAGCAAGGAGGGCGGGGCGGGGTGGAAGGAGCCCCAGGGCTCTTCACTGATGCTCTGGCCGCACCCTTCGTTGACTGGAGGAAGATCAGCACCCACAGATGCCAGGTGCTGCTACGAGGCTCACAGCAGCGGGTTCCGCTCCGGCCTGAGGCTGCGCTCCTCAGGCTGACTCCTCGGCCTTGTCAGCGTCAGCCCGGCCATTGCTGTCCACTCCCCATGGAGGGAGGGACCCGGCCCCCCAGCCTGACTCGGGCTGTGGAGGCTGGACGGAGGGAGGCGACAAGGAGCCAAGGCCAGAGGCTGGCCGCAGCCTGCGGGCCCATGCCGCGTCCTGCCTGGCGTGGCCTCCGCGTGGCCAGCATTCAGGTCTCGGACACAGCCGCCTTCCCCTGGATCGCGAATTTTCGCCCCTCCCAGGTTGAGACGTGTGACTCTCTGGCCCACGCGCCGGCGTGTCCAGAGGGGCAGGGGCGGTGTCTCAGCCAGCGAGTCAGGAGCACACCCCAGCTCTGGTTGTGGGGTGCTGCCGAGGGTCAGCAGCGTCAGGACTGTCCTCCGCCTTCCCCCACGGCAAGGTCAGCAGAGAACGATCTCAGAATGAAGCTCCCTCCGCCCTGCCCGGCACGAGGCTCTGGCCTGTGAGTGGCTCTCCTGGCCCCACTCGCCCTACCCTGCACACCTTAAAACGGGAATTCCCGAAGGGCACCTTACCCCACCCGCGCCGGACACCTGCCAGGGCTGAGGCTCCAGGCCCATGGCGCCCGGCCGCAGTTCCCGGCCTGTCCACCAGGCGGCAGCACGTCCCCCACGTTGGTTCAGGGATCAGGGCCCTTCCTGGAGCCGCCTTTGAAGGGCCATGGTCTGCTTCCTTCTGCCTGTAAGTGCCCGGTTCTGGGCGTCGAAGGAGAGCAGCCACCAGAGCTGCTGGCTGTGCGCCCTGCAGAGACAGCCTTGCCGTCCTGCCTCCACAGCTGCTCAGGTGAATCACGACAAAGCTGGCGTGTGGCGCCGCCCTCATTTCCGTCCTGGAAAAGAACAAAGCCGTTCCGGTGCGAACCCGCCTGGGCGGTCTTCCCTGCAGGTGAGAAGGGCAAGGAGGGGAGACGAGAACAGGACACTGGCCGAGGTCACAGGGAGCCAGCCAACCTCAAGGGCAAAGGCCAGCTCCAGGCACCAGGGCACAGAAGGGGACGCGGGGGCAGCTGCAGGGAGGGCAGTGCGGCCAGCACGCCGAGGTACAGGATGCTCTGCGTATGTGCGCGGGCACCAGCATGCACCGTGACATGCCCGAGCCCCGTCCCTCTCAGCTCGACTCCGTCCTCAAGCCCCGGGACTACGGTTTCCTGAAGGAAGTGCTCCCTCTGGCTGCCGAGGCAGAATCAGGGTTACCTGCACTGACTCAGCCAGAGGCCCTGACACCAGACCCGGCTCCTTCCTTCCAGCTGTGAGGCGTGGGAGAGATGCCTGTCAAGTGACGACCACAGGGGAACTTAGCTGCTGTTCTAGAAAGAGGGCTCGCCAAGACCCCCTGCTGAGGCCCGGCGGGCACCGCGTGGCCAGTGCGTCCTGGTGGTGTTCCCAGCTGGGGTGCATGGGGATGGATGGCCCAGGACTTGCCGGCTGCCTGCTGGTGAGGCCTGCACCTGCCGGTCTGCTGGGAGCCCCACAGCAAGCGGCCAGGCATGTCTTCACGAGCAGCGTGACCCCGAGGCCAGGGCCACCCCCAAGGGTACTTATGGAGCGGTGAGTCTCAGGAGTCCTGAGGACAGATGAGGCGCTCAGGCCACATTCAGAACCCAACTTGAGACAAACCCCCGGCACGACGCGGATCGCCTTCTAACTGCAAATGTTTATTGGTGACCTGAAAAAGTGCCCAGCCTGAAATGTGGACTTGTTTTATTTCTAGGGTCATTAGAAAAACTGCCGTGGGCCTAATGAGACTCACTTCCAAGGGGCGTCGCACAGAACACGCAGCCCTGTTCGCTCTGCGTAGCACGCTGGCCAGTTGGCTGGCGGGTGGAGGACACTATGGCCCCGGCAGCATCCTATACCCAGCTGCGCAGGTGCCCACGGACTGGTGCTGGAAGGCAGAGCAGGTCCCTGGAGAAGGTGGACGTGGGGTGAGTGGGGCGGGTCAGAAACGAGTGGTCTGCCCTTCGCGGAGGTCTCAGAGTCCCTCTGTAACCGTGTGGTTCTAGAACGTGAGAACAGAGCCCTCAGGGCTACCTCCCGACGGCTACGTGCTAAGGGCTGTTTGTGGCCGGGCCTCAGAGCGCATGCAGCCCGCTCCGCTCCTGGTAGCCCTCGTAAAGCCGGCACAGCGACTCGGGGATGCGGGGCCTGACAGTGCTCAGGGCGCGCGTGAAGTGCCTCCTCCGGATGCTCACGGCCCGGATGTCCTCCTCCAGGGCCAGCAGGGCCGCTTCCCGGCACACAGCCACGACCTGCAGGGACAAGACGCGTCAGGGAGGCTGCCCCTCCCTGGGAGCCCCAAGCCCAAGCCACTGACACACATCCTCAAGCGCGCGCGCCCCTGCTACACCCCAAACAGCGTGTCCCGCAATCAAACCAGGCAGCAAACAAGACAGACGCGGCCGGTGCCAGGAGCCCCGGCTTTGGCAGTGGAGACCGCAGGTCAAAGATGGCGGAGGAGCGGCTGTGTTCGGGCATTAGCGAACGCCCAGGCAGAAGGGGAAGCTTCTAGCACCTTCTCTGAGAGGGTGCAGGAGGTCTCCTCCCCACACCTGCCCAGAGGACACATCGGCACAGGCCGCACCGCCCAAGTGACCCGTCTGCTGGCTCCTCAGCCCAGGGCCAGTGGGGCCAACCCTGCTGACGGGTGCAGGGCTGGGCTCTGGGCACCGGGGTGGAGGCCGAGGCCCAGCAGAGCTGCCAGGCTGCCCTCAGCCCCCAGACCTGTGGCAGGAGCTGCGTCTTCTGGATGACACTTAACACACGATGCCATCCAGGTCTCCTATCACAGCTCAAGTTTTGCAACCACCAGGGCGGCACCAGCAGTGACCCTGTTTAGGAGGGGACACGGGTCGTGTTTCCCACAGGACAGTGAAAGGCCCAGGGTGTCTCCAGCTCCATTCCAGGTGGTGCCCACAGTGGACTAAGAACACCTGAGTGGGAAATGAAGTGCTCGCAGCTCCCAGAGGTGAAACAAGGAGCCACTGGCCCAGTGCACGGGTGCGGCCCAGTGCACGGGTGCAGCCCAGAGGGCGGGGACGGGCACCAGGAGGACCTGGAGGCAACTACACACCCCTACTTGGTGACAGGCCACCCTGCAAGCCTTCCTGGCTTAAAATTTCAGGGCGCAGCAAGCGAAGCAGCTGGCCTCCTGAGGGGCCTGGCCAAGATGCGGGCAGCTCCCCGAGGTGCGAGGGAGACCCTCACCTCTGCTCCCGAGTACGTGTCTGTCAGGGGGACCAGCTCGCCCAAGTCCACCTCGCTGCTGATGGGCATGGAGCGAAGCTGCAGGCTCAGTATCTCCCTCCTCGTAGCGGCGTCTGGCAAAGGCACGTAGATGATTCTATCGATCCGTCCAGGCCTCAGCAGAGCCTACAGAGATGTGAACGCGATGCAGTGAGTGACCAGCCTGGGGCCCGAGGCCACCTGCGTGGTGCCCCACGACGCCCCAGCTCATCGACAGAACGAGCACGCCAAGTCCTGGAGTCTGCTCCGGGGTCTGCGGCATTCTGGGCGCCTCGGCAGACAGACGCGCGGCGCTTCAGAGCAGCGTCCGGCACCCCGCAGCCCATGGACGCAGAGAGCAGCGAGAGACGGCACCACGGCCCGAGGGGCAGCTGTCCCAGAGCCACAGCAGTGCGATGGGCACGCCGGAGCCAGCTGCAGCCACGCAACCCTGGCCACCAACCACTGCCGTCCAGAGGCCGAGCGCACCTGCGACGACACAGGGAACTGCCGAGGGTCCGCCACGCGCTCGAGCAGAGGGGTACACCCGGGAGGTGCGGAGCAACCTAGCCACAGAAGGCGTGTGGCCTCCACAGTGGATGGTGGCGCAGGCGCCCCCCATCTGTGAGGTTCACGCAGGGACTAAGATACTCGCTGCAGGCAATCTGCATGACAGCAGTAATGAAAAAGCATAAAAATCTGGTGCCCCAGGAATCAGAGGTTCAGCCTGTGCTGCCTGTCCTGTTGCTAGCTAAGGGCTTATTCACCAGGATTCTTGTCACCCACCAAACAGAAACTGCTGCACCGTTTTATTTCAATTCTTAACTATCACAACTAAGTACAAGAAAATCCACTCACGGCAACACTCAAGGTTAAAGCTACATAACTGATTTTAAAAATCTTAATTAAAACATTAATAAACAATCTCGAAATGATTTCTTTACAGGAAACTTGGGTGTAGGAAACCCTACACTTTTAAGCTCAAGATAACAAGGAGAAAGGGTCATCCACTCCGTGTTTCACCTTTATCTTCTTCCAACTAAATGCATCTATGAACCACACACGTGCAGAGCCGATGAGCAGAAAGCACAGCAGACAGAGTTGTCATTTTAGGTTATACTGAGGAAGTCAGTGATCTTGGGCCGCACCCACCCACCCCCCTTCACCCCCCCCACCCATCCAGGCCGCCCTGCCCGGGGGCAGGCTCAGGCTCTTCCCACTGGAACAGCAGGTGGGATGGCAGTGAGGCCACAGGCACCCGGGGCCGCCTGGCAAGGAGAGCCCGCGGGAGGCCGGTCACGCCGCAGACACAGCTCCACGAAGGCTCAGCAAGGAACAGAGTAACTGAGAACTGGCCAAGCTCCATTCAGGTGCCTGTCCCACAAGTCTCTAGTGAAAACTCACTTTTCTCAACTTCACAGAGTAAAGAGAAGTAGTCTGTGGAAGTCGATACTGCGCTGAGGACAGGGGTCCAGAGCAAGGTGCCCCCACCGCCCCCCAGGCCCTCCCTGTGCACTGGCAAGAGCGGCGCCCACAGCAGAAGCGCTTTTCTCTCACGAGTACAGGGGACGGTGGTTCACCGGCACCACCAGCAGCTTTAGTGGAAGACAGTAACAGGTAAAACACGCTATCAGCCCTGAGTGGTTCTTGTTATTTAAATGTGCCCCCTTCAACTTTCAAATGTTCAAGCGACCACTTCTGGAGCTTCTGCTTAGAGACCGTTCACGTTCACGCACAGCCGTGAGCCTAAGGGCCGCACAAAGAGCCCTCCTAGAAACCTTCCGAGTCAGAGCCAACATGTCACCCCCTCTGCCCTACCTTCACTCGTGGGTCCTGTGGCTTGGTTTTCAGGGTCACCTGAGCACACACCCCTCGCCCTGTCAGTGTGGGCTCCAGCAGGCAGCCAGGAGTGCCAGCATCCTCTGCAGAGCCACACGTCTGCTGGCAGTTGCTGCCCCTGCCGCTGTGTGTATGGTTGGGTGTCACATGACTTACATGTCACAAAATACTCTCATTTTTTCCAGTCTTTTAAATACGTAAAGACCATTCTGAGATCCTGGGACACACAAAAACAGATGGCAGAAAGTTGCTGATGGTAACTTAGGTTTAGCCAGTGCTAAATAGTCAGAACCTTTCCTCACTGTGAATATATTTAAAATTTCTCAAAAAAAAAATCAGATAATCGAAAAAAAGACTTTCAGAACTTCAATTATGAGACTGAAAGCCTGATGTGTAACATGGTAGGAGAAATCCAAGAGGTAACAAAATCGTTCCAGGGAACCAAGCCACAAGCAATAAAAACCTACCAAAGCCCATCTCAGTCCTAGTTTACTTTGGGATCTGCACATCCTCTACCCAAATAGAGACTAGAGAGTACTATGGCATAACCCACCTCACCCCCCTCCCAGAGCAAGCCGAGTGGTCCAGGTCCCTGCCTTCTTCCTCACCTTGTCTATCCTGTCTGGGCGGTTGGTCGCAGCCAAAACCGTCACACCCTTCAACTGTTCGATGCCATCCATCTCCGTCAGGAGCTGAGCCAAGACCCGGTCTGCTACATTCCCAGCACCTGAGGAACTAATTTTTAAAGATCTGTCAGCCTATCCTCGAACGCTCTTAATATTTTAAAAGTGCTGTGTATTTTATGACAAGAAAAGTCTCAGCTATGACGCATGCTCAGCCTCACTCCTTGCTCAACTCCTCTGACAGATGGGGAATACATGGAGTAAGCTGCAACCTCACCCCGGGCAGATGCTCATGGCCTATGCAAAATAGAACCAGCTGTTCCTGACGTGCCCATCGGAACACGCAGCAAGTGGGGAGTCTGCTGCTCTGTCCACGGACCAGGTTGATGACCAGCCACCACCGCGTGGACTGCGCTGGATTTAACTCTCCGCCTCTGATCCCCAAAAGTCAAACTCTGAGCAGTGGCATCAGCAGGTCTTACCAGTGAACAAAGCCACGACACTGCACGAGCAAGGCCTACCCTGGGTCCCAGCAGCACCCGCCGAGCCAGTGTGTTCGGGCAGGATAAGCGTATGAGCAGATGGCATGTGCCTGGAGGACACGCCCTGGACACCTGTCCTGGCACTGGGACAAGCGAACACCCAGTGTGACCTGCTACATCTAAAGTTTGGTTTCTAGAAAACCATCCCTTGGTCATATGAGGTTACCATGCATTTCGAGTGTTCTTATCTACCCATTCGGCCTAGTATCCTTTCATATTGTACAAGTTCTGCTTAAACACTAATCCACAAGCTTAACAGGCAGATGCTCCCTAGGGATTTCGTTGTTATTTAAATGTTTTTATTTATTATGCACACAAGAGCGGGGGTACAGGCCAGAGATGTGGGGAGTGAGAGGACTCACCAGAGACAGAGTGGGGAATAGAACAGGTTATCAACTGAAGTACACTGCAGCGGGAAGCAGCTGGCGTCAGGGCATGCACAGCACCTGCAGCTCTTACACTCCTCTAGAATGAAGGGAAACCAGTTCTTCCTACCCTCTCAGGCCAACGGCCCACGGCAGTAACAAAGGTACCCAAGATGTTCGACCCACAAAGCCAACAAGCTGATGGCGTTTCTGGGACATGCATGGCAGGGTGGGAACAGGGCAGGCCACCCTCATAGCAGCCTCCTAGGGACAGCTTCCGAAAGAGGGCCCAGGCACTTCTGCTGGCCAGGCAATTCTCGCCAGCAGTGCTTCACACTCCAGCCACACACCACCAAGAACAACGTTCCCCAACAGAAGAGGCTGTAGCACAAACGCTTTAAAAGAATTCCAGACATCTATCAGTGCAGAACAGCAACCAAAACGTGTGAATAGCCAAGACACACACACAGCCTATTTGGAATGAGACTACAATCACCCTCATTACCTGAAATTCAGGAATGAAACAATACCCATGTTTAGCTTTCAATGTTAAACAATAATACTTTTATTCTATTTTAGCTTTATTTTTTAAAACAATTTAATCTAGGGACTATCTGAGTACCAGAACTTTTGTTATTATTCATAATTGGATGCTATTAAATCATATCAGCATTTAACTGAGCTTTGTTTAGTTTTAATTACACTTATACAACTCTAATTGTGATAGGGAATGTTAGTTTAAGCAAACAACACCTGAATTAGATATCAGTGTTTTTCAAAACAAAACTGTATATGACGTATTATCAAGTGATTACATAAATAATTTAATGAGTATAAAATTCTTGAAAATATTTTCATTTAGGCCAAACGTATTCATAAATAAAATGTCTGTATGAAACACTATTTACTTCACATTATAATTTCTAAATTTAAAAGACGTCTTGTTAATTATTTCTTACCTGCCCCTTTCAACTGCCAGGGCATCAAGTTCATCAAAGAAAATAATGGAAGGAGCCACTGCTCTTGCTTTTCGGAAGATCTGAAGAAAAGAACACCATGTCAGCCGAAGAGCAGCAAGCTCCAGAAACTCTGTAGTTGGTTTTAGTTCAAAAACGCTATTTGAAATATGATTTAATCTAGGGACTATCTGAGTATGCCACATCACCCGTCTAACAGCCCTGTGTCCGCACTGGCACAGACCGTGCACGCCCCACGTGGAGGGAGACAGCCAACCGCACAGACAAGACCGTGACGGGAGGACAGAGGGGCGAGGACAAGCCAGCGGAGCGTCGGGCTAGCTCAGAGAAGCCCAGCTCCGCCACTTAGAGCTGTGTTGCCTTCAATGTCCTCATCTATAAAATATGGCTAACGGTAAATGGCTGCCTCAGATAATTACAAGAAGTGAATGAAAAAAAAATGAGGGGAGGACTTAGCACAACGCCTGGAATAGCATAAGGGCCCAAAAGATGATGGATATTATTAGCTATCATTAAGTACAAGCTGTCCGCACAGATTAGCCAATAAGATATCCATAACCCCAAAAGCCTTGTTCATTTCTCCCAAGACTTTAATTTACCAAATAAACTTCTTGATTACCAGCACTTCAAAGGAAAGAGGACCACATGTGCTACTCACAAAGAGCCGGTCCTCAGGAGAGGCCACGCTAAGCTCAAGGGCCTTCCAGCTGAAGAGGCTTTAATGATGGATGGTAACGGTCAAGGTAAAGCCAGGATGAGAAAAACGCCCAGTGTGGGGAGGCCAGACCAGCAGTCACCCAGCCTGCCGCGACAGCCTGGCCAGGGCACCGCGAGGGCTCACGGGCACAGCAGACATCCCCATGCGCAGTTCTGTCCGCACACACCTGGGCACAGCAACACAGGACGTTAGTGCCGACGACACTGCCTCTGCCCTATTCCGGTCACAGGGTGGCGTCATCAGCTAGTATGTCATATGATCATTACCCAAGTTTATGGAGGAATAAAAGGGCAGACAAGCATTTTCATCTCTCACTGTGCCGGTGGATGGCCAGTGAGGTGGGAACTGAACTTCCCTGGCCATGGCCACCCTCACTGAGCTGCCCTAGGAACACTGGGCCCTGGAGGGGCAGCCAGCCCTGCCCGGAAGCTTCCTGCCCGTGCAGTCAGCAGCACCAAGGGGGAGGCCAACCAGCGCAGCTCTGGCTCTGAAACACAGGAGAAGAGGAAAGCCGGTCTAAGCCCCTGGCAGACGGGGGCGGGGCTAAGTTCCGTCATTAAAGCCTCTTCAGCCAGAAGGCCCCCGAGCTCAGACGGCGCAGCCTCTCCTGGGGACCGGCTCTTCGTGAGTAGCACGTGGTCCTCTTCTCTTTGAAGTGCTGGTAATCAAAGTTTATTTGGTAAAATTAAAGACTGGTAGCATTATGTTTCAAAAAACTATCACAAATGATCAAAACAGTCTTCTTAAGCAATATTTGCCTAAAGAAAAAATAAATTACTAGCTTTAAATTTAGAAACATAACCCTAAAACCTGCAACCCAACAGAACAGACATGCAAGAGCAGGGCACAGCGTTCCCGGCATATGAGCCAGGGCTTACCTCTCTGACTGCGCGCTCTGACTCACCGACGTATTTGTTCATCAGCTCAGGCCCCTGCAGGAGAAGAAAGCAACTGGTCAGTGTCACGATAAATGCAACCATGTGTATGTTTTGTGATAAAAAGAAAACATGCCCAGACATCACCCCACCAGGAGCATCCCAGAACAGACGCCCCGTCGAGCTTTCTGCTCCATCTCGACCAACACGCTTGCAAGCAGAGGTGCTCGCAGCCCCCACCACCACAGCACCACCAGCCGGGCCCGGGGTCACGCCCTGTGACAATGACGAGCCCAGGCACCCCCAAATGTCTTTTCACTCAGCCTCTGTGTGACCTCCCTTCAGACATCGGCCACCAACACGTCACTCTGTCGCTGGGAAAAGCCCCCTTCCTTCTGTCTCCAAGTGTTTCAGAAGCGTGGGTCAGGGAGGAGAGGGCTGGCTTGCACAGCAAGTGTATCTTCAGCAGAGCCCCGGCCAGGCCTGGTTTCCAGGGCCCAGGTCTCCAGGGAGATGCTGCCTACTGCCACCTCAGATACGCACGATCCAATGCTTAACAGGTCTGAATTCTAACACTCTTTCTTTATTAAACACCTAAGACACTGAGTATTACATGCAAGCAGCAGATTTGACACCAGAGGGCCAAGTGGGCGTGCAAAGCATCTGAGAGAGGTGACGCTACAAGTCAGGCACCGGGGCAGGTAGTGTCCCCAGGGAGAGTGCCAGCATGGCAGCAGTCAGTGAGGAGGGTGCAAAGGAGGCGGGGGCAACACCCTGGTGGGTGGAGGGGGCTGGGGAACAGCATGTTGGCATCCGGGGCAGAGGGGACTGGAGGGATTCTAGCCACAGGGCTGACTACATGGTAAGTGAACAGAGGACACGTGGAGGCGGGAGCTGGTGCTGGACGTGCGGCACTCACAGGCCGAGCGCAGCCAGGACACAGGGACCTGGCACTCAAAGGTGGACCTGCCACGCCGCTACTTGAAGCCAGGCGCGCAGGGACAGGGCAGGAAGCTGAGGGCAGCTCCTTGGAAGGCGGCCAGAGAAGAGTGCACATCACCCAGGGGCTCCACGACAGGGCAGGGCGGCTCGAGGGCCTGAGGAGCCACGCACCAGGTGGAAGCTCAGCCCACCATGCAGTCATAAGAGTGCTGCAAGTGACCTGACAAGGTCAATGCCGAAGACCTTCCTTCCATCTCCAACGCCTCACAGACGCACTGATCAGGAAGAGCAAGCAGCAAGACCACCGTGTGTACCACACCCGGCCCTTCACTGGTCGCCTAACGTGCTCTCCACGACTCGGGTCACAGGGACTGTCTGAGGGGACGCTGTCTCACATCCCCCAGAGGGCAGGGTCGGAGAGCACAAGATGTAGAGGACGGGAGAGCGCAACCATGAGACCAGAAGACACCCTACCTTTACGGCCAGGAAATTGAGCCTGCTCTCGTTGGCCAGGGCCTTTGCAATCATGGTTTTGGAGCAGCCGGGCGGCCCGTACAGGAGAACCCCTCCCGGCGGCTGGATGCCCATGCGCACGAAGGACTCCGGGTGTTTCAGGGGCCACTCCACAGCCTGCTTCAGCTTCAGCTTGATGCTCTCCAGTCCTCCTATATCTGACCAGGACACCTGCAGAACAAGAAGTTTTGCCAGAACAGAGTAAAAAATAAGCACGAAAAAGCAAGATGGAACAGAAGCATCTAGGAATCAGAACCCTTAAAAACCAAAACAACTCCAAGAATGTCCCAAAGTACACTGAGATGTGTAAAATATGAGGCGCCTTTTACTGAAATACTAAAACCCCAAGGTGTTTCTGTTTGCAAGCGTGACAAGAAGTGTTTAAATGGCTGAACACACCCCTACAGCCACCTTACAGTCCACGTGGCACCTGTATGAAAATGCAAAATTAGCCATTCAAGGTCTTGTCTGTGTCTCCATTTCTTACAAGCACGCTACTTCCAAAACCACTTCTGTTACGGAACACATAATCTCTTCTGTCTTTGGCTCATTAATAAAGAATCCTCAAAGTTCCCTTCTCTTTTCTCAGCTAAGAAATAACCCTCAAAACACATTACATAATAAACAAATTAAGAACCGCAAGGCAGAAAATGCACACAGGAAGTGAGACCCAAATCCAGACCTGACAGAACGTTAGCTGTGTGCCCATAAGCGACAGCAGAAGAGACGAGCACATGGGCCAACACAGGCTCCTGGACGCCGGGAGACTGCT
The DNA here is from genome assembly GCA_019455555.1 of Galemys pyrenaicus. Lineage (NCBI taxonomy): Eukaryota > Metazoa > Chordata > Mammalia > Eulipotyphla > Talpidae > Galemys > Galemys pyrenaicus. The sequence goes on along the minus strand of JAGFMF010011852.1, from coordinate 405,398 downwards.
CTGGCTGGAGGCAGACCTGAGAGCCTGCTCTGCAGCCAGAACATCTGGGAAACTGGGAACAGAGCTGGCCAGGGAGAGCTGGCCCAAGGATGAAAGCCGCCAGAGGAAAGAAGTCTGAAAAGTGAGAGAAAAAGGATTTGGGGAAGAAAGTAAAACATGAACTAAGGCCTAGCGTGGCAGGCCCCGAGACTAGGCGTGTGAGCCCTCCTTGTGCATGATGAGACCTTTGAAGAGTGCCCCAGGGAGCCCTCCCTGACAAGACTCTCCTGAGAGGAGAGCAGGGAGACTGACAACCCTGAACAAACAGCCTGAACCCAGGCGCCCACATGAGGCTGCTGAGGATGCCAGAAAGACACTGGCCATGCAGAGCGTTTCCAGGTGGAAACAGAAAGAAGGAGACTTTAAAGTCAAAGATCTTTAGATGAAATGACAAAATACAGACCCCAGAAAAAGCACCCCAGCAGGAGAAGACACACACACACTGGGAATGCGAGCAGGCGCATCAGAAGCGGGATGTGAGCAGTGCAATGCAGCCCCAACGGCCGCCGGCTGGAGTTCCAGACCCAAGGACAACTGCGCACAGGAGTCAGAAGACCCGAAACACTGGCAGCCCGCAGAGGCGCAGGCGGGAGCTCTCAGACTCACGGGGTCTGGGGTCAGGGAGAGGAAGAGGGTCTGAAGGGGTGACCTATAGCTCTAAGATACAGGGGTGGCCGGCACGTCAGGAAGTGGACCTGCTCGATTTTGGGGTGGAGGCGGGGTGTGTGTCAGGGTGTTTTTTGTTTGGGGGCCACAAAACTAAGAAATGATATAGTATCCACGATGACCCTGACCTAAGATGAAGCTGCTTTTCCTAATCACTTTCTAGACTGAAAGGCAAACACCTACTTCTGTGAGCCACGGGCCCAGGGCACGTCAGCCTGCATTCCTTCTGCCTACTGCTGCCTTTTTCTAACTGACGTCTGATGTCATCGTCATAAAATTAGGCGAGGTCAGTGTCCAGTGCTTCAGGCCCTAAGGCCCAGCCCCCCCTGTGTCCGTGGGACAATAGCAGGCGCAGCTGGCTGAGTCCCCCACGGCAGAGTTCCAGGGTGTCCACGGACTTGCTAGGGGTGCCCTGATCGTGCCTTCTTTGTCTTAGTATACTGCTGAAATTTTTCAGACACAGAGGTTGAAAGGTCAGTGCAAGAGAAGCACAAATACTCTGCTAAAATAAACCAATTTTTAAACTTCGCCATTTGCTTTACTGTGGGCTCCAGCTTTGCCTCACATGTCCATCTGAGCAGCACACACTTTATTTTTAAATTTTCTGTTGAACAGTTTAACATGAGCTGGCAGTATCTGGACCCTTCTCAATACTTGTACACCTTATCTGAAAAATTAGAAATATTTAAAAAAATTCTTCATAAGGCATTCATTCAGCCACTCACGACTTGTATTAGCTGTTCTGCTGGCTAGGTGGCAGAGACACCAGGGGCCACGGCAGTGTGCAGGGCCGTACGACGCTGAGCACTGCCAGGACACGTGGCTCACAGTACAAGGCAGGAGCACAGCACAAGCTGATGTGGGGAAGGTGGCCAGACCGGGGAGGGTCGCCCTGCTTGGAGCTCGCATGTCCAGACATGGTCAAACATGGTGTTGAGCTGGTGGCTGGGTGGCCGCTTCACAGTCATTTCTTTTGTTTTTTGTTTTGTTCTTTTTAAAGATTTACTTATTTATGCACACAAGAGCTGGGGAACAGGACAGAGTCCAGGGCGGTGAGAGGATTCACCAGAGACAGAGCAGGGAGCAGAACAGGCAGACTGGCTGAAACACACTGCTGAGGGGAGCAGCGGGTGAGGCGGGAGAGGTCTGCTACGCCCTGTGGGTCTCCTCCCTGGCCGGCGGCAGGGATCAAACTCGTGCTGCAGTAGCTGAGATTTGCTTCATAGCGTGTTGCTTAACCCACTGCGCCACCACAGGGAGGCCCCACAGTCACTTCTTTTGGAAAAGTTAACTCTATAAAGCTAAATGAGTTAAATTTCTAAAATATTTAATTAGGTTAAAAGTGCAATCTTGAGTTTGGCACAGGCTATTTCCTGGTTTAAAGCAATCTACTTTCCCATTCAATTGTTATTACTTAGAACCACAGAAATCCACAGAAGCTGGCAGGAGACTGGGAGGTGGGAGTGACAGAAGAGGCTCTCCTGTCCAGACAACAAGCAACAAAATCACAAGAAATGGTGAGCTCCACCGAGAACCAGTATGGATTTAACAAGGTTTCCACAAGCTGCACTATACTATCTACCCCAGAAAAGTAATCCTGTTTGATGTCACCAAAACCTTAATGCTCTCAGTCTATAAAAAAACAAACAATGAAATATAGTTTTTGAAAAAATGGGAACTCAAATTCCTTCTAATTGTCCTGCAGGCACAAGAAGAATGGTATGTAATTATGAACAATTAAACTCTGTAACTCGAATCATTCCAATAGAAAACTAGTGCCAATGAGCTCATCCTGAGAAATTCAACTGGCATGTCAGAGTCTCAACTTCCTGCTCTTCTGGAAAGATGCCAGAGGAAAACTTCACATTTAGGAATTTTGAATATGTAATTAACAAAAGAGAAAACATTCTCATTATTCACATAATTAAGAAGCCTGACACTTTTAAAAATGGGAGTAGCATCCACCTAACTGCGATGTTGGGTGCAGACCCTGTGGCTAGCGTCAGCCCCTCAGAGGGGCCCTCACACCAAGGGACAAGGCTTGGGGTTGTGTGGTTAGCCGCCAGGCCCTTGCTTCTGGTCACTTAACAAAAAGGGTTCCAATGAAAACAGTCTGGTCTTTTTATTGGCTTTTACTGATTCTGAACCAAGTGTCCAGACTCCACATACTGTAATCCCAAAACAGTGTCAAAAGTATAAAGAGCAGCCAGCCCAAGTCTTGGGCCCCCACTGCACACAGACCTGTGCAGGATCAAGGCCACCCCATTCGATGAAGGCAAGACCGCTGCCAGGCCTGGCCCCAGCATCCTCTCCACGAGACAGAACCCGCGCAGGTTGTTCTCTGCCCAGTTTCGGACCCATCCGAGTCAAGCACACTGCACAGAACACAGGCTCACATGCAGAAGCAACCTCCTGCCCCAAGGTCCCTGGACAGAAAGAGCAAGGACCACCCACGACACAGCACCACCACTGGGTCAAAACTAGAGACATTTTGTTCTAAAATTAGCTTACTTAGCATTTTCTTGTAAAACTAAACATGCAATCAGCAAACCACACAGTAACTGCATTCCATTTCTGATGCTCACTCCAGAAGCAAAAGCTGACGCCCACATGCTCAGACACAGCCTGCACAGCAGCCTCGTTCACAACAGCCCAATCTGGAAAGGAGCCCCGATGCCCTTTGATGGAGAGGTGGGCACACCATGCTGGCCACAGCGCACACCGTACACCCGCTGTGGGTGGGCCTCCAGGATCACGCTGCAAAACAGCTCATGCCAAGAGGTGCACGCTGCGTGGCTATTCCCACAGCACTTCTGAGCAACACTCTCAGGACTGGTGGGGGGGGAACTGGATGAGCGCTAACACATGCACCTTGCACGCAGTGAAGTCTTGGCAGACGAAAGGCACGAGCGCACATGCACGTGCACAAGCAAGCAGGAAGGCGTACATGTGAAACTGGAGCGCTCGGTGGAGCAAGGCTGGGGCTCACGTCAACGTGAACACCTCATGACAGTGGTCCAGGCTTTTGCAAGACGTTACCACTGACAGAGGGAATACAGGCTCTTCCACAGGATTTCTTACAACTGTAACTGAACCCACAGTTACCCCCATAAAATTTTTAATTAAGACCAATTCTTTAAAATTCAAACGAGGAAGAGTTCGAGTTCTTCTGGACTCTCAGCTCCTTTCAGAGTTTAGTTCACTGTGGCTGGAGGGTACAGATATGACTTACGTTCGGGATGTCAATCGCCACTTCCCTCATGGCGCTGGGCCTAACCTCACTCATGCCCTGCAGGAAGTCGTCCAGGGTGATCCGCACTGCCCCAGCTATCTTGCTGTCGGGCAGGTTTGGCTGTTTCCTCAGGACTCTCCGCAAGGCACAGAGACCTACAAAGAGAAGAGTCACATGAACTTATTTTCCACCCCAAAAGTAAAGGCTCAGCCATCACCAACACAATAATAAAGCTCAGACCTCACGCACATCACGGCATTTAGATTTTTGTGCTTGTGTGAGGAAAGGTGGGGCAGGAGGTGAAAGAATGTGAGCGATGAAGGCCATCCAAGTGCTCAGAGACGATGAGAATAAGACAAATATGAAAAAGAACCTACAAGACAACATACGCACACCCAAGAAATAGCCAACCACCACAAAGGTTTATCAAAATCATCTAAAATTTCTGTGAAAAGAATAAAGTACCGAAACAACAACACACCTTTTGCCTGTGCCAACCAGAGTCACAAGTTCTGTGAGGGATCAGCAGACCTGCTACTATCAGAGTGGAAGGAACCAGCGGGAGGCCGGAGAGGCCTGGTGATGGAATGACGAGGGTGAGAGGACCCAGCTTTGGAAAGGCCACCACTTGAAGAGCAGAGAGAATGAACAGGAAGAGACTGAAGAGCAGAACCAGAGAAACAAATACGATCCAAAATCGTATCAGCCCAGCCACATCAAACTCAGGTCCAAAATAACCCGAGAGGATGCCGACCTGCAAAGTTAGAGGCTGTGTTCTTTGTGCTATCTGCTCAGAGTGAAAACATGGCAGGACTAGAGTCCCGCTCTTTCCCTGCACACACTGCAGGTGAGTGCCCGGTCAGCATAGACCCTCAGCCTCAGGCAGCCTGGGCCCACATGCCCGTGGCCGGGGTCGCCAACACTGAAGTGTACTGTGTGCTCCAGAGCACAAGGCCCACCCTGAACAAAGTCCAGCCTCTGAGGCCTTAGAAATCCAGTGGGAATACCTGACCCTTACCCTAGATTCCAATTAGCACCATCATTGTTAAACATCTTTTAACTATAACAATTCAGCAAATTTTTACTAAATTAAAATTACACCATGCCTGTCATTTTACTTGCTCTCATTATTTGAACTGTGATAGAGAAACAGGAATTGATTCAAGAAAAGCATATATTCCCCCAAAATGTGGGCTGGACCTCTGACAACTACCAAGGAAAGCAAGTGGAGGCGCAGTGACCTCAGAACACGGACAAGAGACCTTCTCAATAAAGAAGCCAGGGAGTCTGGGAGTCTCTGAAAGAGAAGGCTACCAGACAAGAGCCCAAACCAAGGAAACTGAGGATAGAGGTAAAAATAGCAAAGTGGCCTAGGGAAACCTTAAACCATTCTGTTGTCTAAATTCTCTAAGTCACTGAGCTCTTACTCACAGACACCCACTTGGATCCTTCTGTCCTCTAGTGTGGAGACCAGCAGTCCCTCCCCTCTTCACTGCCCACCTTCCTGCACTGTTCAGCAACCTGGGGGGGGGGGGGGAGGGGACAGTGTTAAACCCAACNACTGCCCACCTTCCTGCACTGTTCAGCAACCTGGGGGGGGGGGGGGAGGGGACAGTGTTAAACCCATCAGTCCAGAACCCCCCTCCTGCCTGTAACACCATCCTCCATGGACACAGTGTCACTCTGTCAGAGGGAAACGCAGATGCTGCTCTTCCGGTCACTTCTGTTGTTTCCTCTGTTGCAACCCCAGATGCCAAGTCCTCTACTGTACATGCACCATGAAACTTAGGAGCTTGCAAACAGAGAACATGGACTCAATTTAAAAGTTAATTTTAGAATATTTCACAGCACAGTATTTTTAGGTAAACGGTACATAGCATAAAAAAACCTCAGTAAGTACAACTTTAGTCATCCGGCAATGTGTTATATACTAAATAGCATCCTTGTGGCCTGAAAAATGTTAAACAGTTTCTAAAAAATCTCACATAACTGTAAGCCATCGAAAGACCAGAAAAATCTGACTCTTCCTCATCTCCAAGGTGGCAGCCTAGCAACCATCAGTATTTCCAAGCGGACCAGGCAATGCCAAAACAAGGCAAAAGCGGATGTGATCTTCCTCCACAGTAGTACCACATGAGCGTGAAATCTGACAATAAAGGAGACCAGTTCTGTTCATTTAGTAAGGGATCTGAGAAGGGTAGGTAACACATGGATTTCAAAAGCATATACGATATCACGAGTTCACATTTGCAAAAGAAAAAAACCTCTGCAATTTAAAATATAAACTGAGGCATTGAGAGCTGGTAACAACAGCAAGTCCCACACAAGAAAAGGCAAAGGAATGAAGGAAGCTGGAGTCTTCAAAAAACATTTTACTGCTGAATCATGAATACACCACTTATTACCCAAAATAAGTTGTCAGAATAATAGACCACAATGACTCAGGAGAAGCCCAGACAGGGTTGAGAACTACACAAAAGTCCTAAACAGTCCTGGAATCAATGCAGGACACTTCTCCTAAGGCAAAGTGTATGCAGTCAAGTACAGTGTCCATTATGTGTGAGCCAGTCCTCTGGAGTGGTCACTCCCAGAACACCTTCCTATAAATAGATCATGCGCTACAGGAGGGGTGAGTAAGGAGACAAGCAGGACTGGAAGAGAGAGGGGAGTGGTCTTAACATGAACAAATCTGAAAATGTTTTTGAGAATGGTTCTCTGGAAGAGAACCACTCACAAGGGTCTGTAGTATTTACCTACCAGTTCAGGGACAATTTGCATGAAAGCAACCATTAAGGTAAAACATCCCACCTAAAGCCACTGGGAAGCTACTTTTACGAGCACACTTGCTTTTCACAAGCCCTTTTCTGACATCAGTCTATCTAATCACTCATCCCAAATAGTCAGAGAATCTCTTGGGCACAGTAATTTATTCCACAAATGCACTGCAGTCTCCATGAGGGACACACAAGAAAAATAGGTAGGTTCAACCGAGGAATACAGAACACCTAACAGCATCAGCAACTGTGGCGAGCATGATGCCAGGAAAAGAACAAAGCCCTAGAAACATGCGTGGGCACTTCCACGAAGCTGAGGTTTAGCGAAAGGCTAGACAACCCTCGCGGAAATTATCTAGCGCATTCCAGTAGTTCACAAAGGAAGAGCACAAGTCACTTAAGATGAAAAATAAGCTGGTGTTAACTCAGTGAACCAATGATAACATGGGATTTGGTGCCAGAGGCAACAAAACAAGCACCCCAGGCGGAGGGAACAGGAGGACAGATGAAGGTCCAGGACAAGAGCACACGTCCTGGGGAACAAGACAAACCCCGGAACCGCAGACGGAGGAGAACACAGCCTAAGAAAACCAAAACCCAGCCCTACCCACTGAGACAATAGAGGAAGGACACTGACTGTGATAAAAGAGGAAAGAACGATATATGTTACAGATTTGCAAAAGCTGTAAAAAAGGTCATCGCTGCCAGGCCTTCGAGGTTCGGAGAGTGAACACTCTATTTGAAGGCCTCCAGTTCACAGACTCTATTCTTCTAAACATGGAAGCTGAACACAGATTTCATATAAGCTAAACGTCAAATGTGTATCAGGGCTTCCAAAAATTAAAGGTGCCTAAGCTATTAATGTAACCAACCTACCCTGCTCCAAATCTGCCACTAGCACAGGAGTCATTTCTGATATATATAAAAAAAGGCTTAATTTATTAATATTTGTAAATATTGAAATATATTTTCTCTCAGCTTTAAAATTCTATGATGCAGGCCTCCCTAGTGGCCTGAGGGTCAGTCTCAGGCTGTCACCACTGCTGCCTGAGCTCAACCCGCAGCCAGGGAGCTGACCCATATGGCACAGCAGACCTCACCTGCCTCCTCGCTGCTGCCCTCACCACCGCTGTCTCTTGTGAGTCCTCTGACCCCCACACCTGGGCCTACACCCCAGTTCTACACAAAAAAATAATTTTCTATGAGGCTATGTTTAAAATTACTAGGTATCAACCACCACTACTAAGCCAGACTAGAGTCTATGCCAAGAAATTAAAATTTTAAAAACACATGTATCTTTATAAATTGGAAATGAACAGTTCACTAAAAGAGCAGATGGACTCAAGAACATCAGTAAGGAACAGAGCTGAGGGCAGGCAATCCATGCTCCTTCCCTTCCTACGTCAAAGTTTAGAGTTAAAATTTTAAAATATAAACAAAAAGAGAAGCAATACTACATTCTTAAATAACAATGCTGAAACCACCCAGGTGTAGCTAATTAAACAGCAAGTTTGCTTTCATTATTTTATTTTCCAATGCTCTCAAGTTTTGAGTTGGAAACAAAATTGAACTAAGAAAGAAGCAAAACACCTCAGGCAGCCTGATGCCGACACATTCTTTCCAGAATGGGACATCTTCCCCTCCAGCCTCATGTCACCACCCAGATACAATCACTTCCAGCCAAGAGTAGTTACTTCAAAGCCATCTGCTCCAGTTTCAATCTGTAAACATCATCTTTTTCCATGCATATGAAATCCCACAACTTTAAACTCGATGCTTACTCAATTATGAAGCTACTTTTGTGACAAATTCCTTCACTAGAAACTAAAATGAACTTAAACTGGTCCCGAGAATGATAATGCTTTATAGAATTACTAGCCACCCTAGAGATACCGAATCCTATAGAGACCTAAGATGAAACAAGGACATCAGATCTGAATTTTAATAGGTGAGTGTTAAAAATGGACTTCCTTGGAAATAGCAGCACTACAGGTGTTTAATTTTATCTGAGGCCTTGATTCTCCATCACTCGGTATTCAACGTGGACAAGGAGGTAAGGATCACTGACTCATGACCAGGAAAGCCCACTCTCACTCCTAGTTGATGGAAGAGCTCAGAGGGAGCTCCCTTGGGAGTGCTGGGACACGGGCTTGACATTACAAGTGACAGGTTATCACAGCCAGTTCTGCTCCGAAGCCTCATCATTTCAAAAGTAGCTGTCAAAGGACCTACACACAGGCCCTAGCCCCAGACCTGTGCACGTCACCTCGCTGAGAAAAGGAAACACACTGAACACCAGCAGTTTATATATCCATGTGGCTGCTGCGTAACTGGCAGTTCATGTTTCCCCAGGAAGTGTGGCATGCTAACCTGTGCCGCTGCTTTAAAACATTATAAATCAGAGAGAATAAATAATAGGCTATGCAACTAAATCACCAGAAAGGCAGCCTAACGCCAGGAGGAACAGAGACACTGAACATCAGCATGTGTCAGAGTCCAGCTTGTAAAGGGCTGTCCACTTGAGATAAGACATTTCAGAATACTGCTGCTTTTTACATAAAGAAGGAGAGCTGTAAAACATCAGGCCTTTGGGTGAGTGCTTCAAGATTAATTTTGATTAAGGGCATAGATTTGGTGTGAGTTGACCTTGGGTCTTCACCCTACATGCACCAATCCTAAGACTTCCAGTCAGCTGACCACTCTGTCACGGGTGCGTGTGAGGCCTAAGTGAAGCACTGTCTTCTCTTCTGCATCTTCTCAATGGCTCATTCTGCCTATACAAGTCTTTTTTTAAAAAAAGATTTATTTATGCACACAAGAGCTGGGGTACAGGCCAGAGGTGGGGGGTATGTGTGTGTGTGTGTGAAAGGATTCACCAGAGATAGAGTGCAGAGCAGAACAGGCAGACTGAGTAAAATACACTGCTCAGGGGAGCAGCAGGCAAGGCAGGAGAGGTCTGCTGCACCATGTGGGTCCCCTCCTTGGCCAGGGATAGAACTCCCACTGTAGTGGCTGCAGAAACCCCACAGTGCAGTGCTCAAACTCTTGTGCCACACTGGGAGGCCCTTTTTATAGTTTTCTAAATCATATAAATTATTTTCACTAATTATATATCTGATGACCAGGAAAAATGAGTTATTCCATGGAGAAATCAGTGAATGTGACACGTTAACAGCACAGACCACACATGCCCCTCACCTGCTTCATGGCACCAAGCGCCCAGGTCAGCCCCAACGTAGCCATGAGCACTGCGGGCCAGTTGCTGGAGGTCAGCTTTGCTGAGCACGTGGGGCATCCGCCGAAGCAGTTTCTGCAGGATATCAAGCCGGCCCTGAGCATCCGGGACTCCGATCTCAATCTCTTTATCAAACCGCCCAGGTCTTCGGAGGGCAGCATCCAAAGCATGAGGGCGATTCGTGGCCCCAAGAACCAACACCTGTCCTTCACTTCCTTCCTAACAAAACAAATGAAAATCACATTATTTCTCTAAAAGTGAGCTACTGATCTAGGACCTGGCTATAAACAAGGATGACTCAAACTGTCCAGCAGCTAAGACCTATTCTGACCTATTTTCATCACTTGCTTTCCAACCTACTGTTAAGTGCTGTCTCCTCTAGTTCATGTCTGACATATATCACTCTCATAAATAACACCCTTCTCCTTGACTTAAAAATATGACTGAAGTTGTCTTTTCCATCTATTCAAAAGCAATTATAAGCTACATGTTATTCAAAGAGAACAAGGCTTTATTAGTCAGTTGTCTAAGAAATCTTCATAAATGATAGTTCGTTTATTGATATTTTAGATAAATTTTTAATTTCCTGAAAATACAGACACAATATAATCAACATCTAAGTGTGAGTTGCCCTTATCTACATATGGATTATTACTCTGAGAATGAAATTTGGAATAAGAAGTTATGAAGCTTAGCCACCTATGGAAATCACCCACCGTTGTGTTTGGATAGCCCAAGTGTAACCTCAGAGACAACAGAATTGGAATGCAGCTGAAGGACAGTCAAACCTAACCAACTACACTGGATGTGCATGGGTTCAAAGGGCCTGTTGCATCTGCAGGACACATACATGCTCTTAAATATTTTCAGACTAAGCATCAGTCACCTGCTTCCCGCCCTGACCAAAGGCAGGAAGCCTGTGCACAGCAGGCCCTGCCCAGGGCAGAACAGCTACATGCATGGTGAACAGCATTCAGACAGAGCCCTTCAGCTGCATTACCCTCCAGGTACCTTCAGCTACCTGAAGCTGCGGTCCTCCATTAAACGATAGCTAGCCAGCTTAATAACTACACTCTTACTTGAAATGGACCAACTGGCCATCTCTTCTGGATGCCCATGTTATGGGTCAGTCCCTATAACCCCATCATCCCCAACATACTAATGATGTGAACGCTCCAGCTTTATCAACAGACCCAAACCTCACCTAGCACTGCCCAGGACTGTGAAGCAGGTGGCCTCCCCGTTAACAAGCCATCTCTGTGTTCTTCAAATGGTAACACGTCAGCAATAATACCACACAACAAACTTTTAAGCCTTTTTGCACGTTCAGTTTCTACTGACAGGCAACTTAAACCAAAATCCTTATTGCCCAGTTCTTTAATGTGCAAAAGGAAGATTTGGAACTAAATCCGTTCTAAAATCTTTTGATTCTAACATGATTGATTTTAAAACATGAGTTATTTCCAACCCCACACACAAAGGGTGTTGTGACAATACTATCAGCCACAGGAGTCTTCCTGTTCCCTGTTGTCAGTTCCACTGTCTCCCTCACGACCAGCGCAGCCCTATGGACATGAGAGTACCCTGGGCTAATAGCCCTGAGAGAAAAGAGCCCTCAGGAAGGAACGAGACAGCATGATGCCCTGCTAGGGGTCTCGTAACAAGGACAAGTTCCTTGAGTGTGGTTAAAAACAAACTTCATTTCTTTCCTCTTTTAAATGTAAAATCCCCAAATAACTTTTACCTGAGTAAAACATACTCATGAAATTTCCTACTAAATCTGTTTCAATTTAACTAAGTCTGCTCTACTAATTTCTACCTCAGATTTTTAGTTAATGGCATTTAATCACAGAAGAAACTCATCACTGTTATTTTGTGCCAGAAAAACACACCACCTTATAGTGTCCAAGAAGTACGAAGTCTGAAGAAAACTAATCCGTGGAACTTTCCCCTAGTCTTTATAGCAAGTACTTAATTACCCTTATCTCAGAAAACCCACAAACCCAAGACGTTTATAGTTTAAGCTATGACACCTGCACTGCTAAGAGCCGCCCCGCTGCCAACACCAGCCTGTACATACTGCACCAATACCGTCCATCAGCGTTAAAAGTGAGGCCACTGCTCTTTTCTCCACTTCGTTCTGAGCCCCTTCTCTTTTAGGGCAAAGCGCATCAAGCTCATCAATAAAAATAATTGACGGGTGCCTAAAAACAAATGAGCAAAATGAATTCTCTAATAGATGTCACTTTTAAACTGGTTGTATTGCATCTCAAGTATAAATTAAAATCAAGAGGTCTTGACTTTTTAAATTGAAACTCAAACTAACAAAGTTAGGAGTTAGTTAACCCTAAAGACAAAGGCACTATGATGTTAAGCTGGAGAACCTTAGAGTAATTCAGACTCAAATTACTAACCCTTCGCTACGGGATCTAACAGCGCTGCCCGCAGCAGCAGGTCTGAACCCAGGGTGCTGCTCATGTGCGGGGAGCCCACCCACAGGACGAGGCTGCTGATGCCCAGCATGCTGCTATGATACCCAAGTCACAGAGCCACTGTCCCCTTGGAGCAGGTTAAAATTCAAAGGCTACAAAGGAGAAATGCTCTTTTAAAAAAAACCTATTTTTACAAAGAACTTTCAAGATAAATCCCTCCATATAAGATAAATTTTCTTGCAAGAGGAACATCAGGGACATTAAGGCAACGTGGCAACGATGTGGACATGGCCACAGTACAGACCAAGCTACAGACTTTGCTACATGTCAGTGTCACACAACAGCCTCAACTGAGAATAAAGTTAGATTTTAAAGATTTGTCCAAAGCAAGATTTGTCCCTTTGAAGCAAAGCATAAGAAAACAAAGTTTTAAGCGTAAAGGGTTTCTAGGATATAGTGCTAAGGAACCAGTTACAGATTCCCTAAATTACAGGGAATTTAGTTACACACCTAAATACTGTCAAGAAAACCATGTACTTATATACACAAATAAAAATCACATGACTCATCAAACAACAGTTGCTAATTCTTCTACATTATATAATTTATTGACATTTATCAAACTTCCAAAGCAAACGTAATTAGAATCTTATTGGATATACAATCTACATTCAGTGCTATTGTTGTTATTTCCACACTATTCTTTCTGGCTTCATATAAAGTGCTAATGTTTCTCCTTTGATTAATATGGACTTGACTACTGCTTGCAAACATCCAACATAGAGAATACCGTAGCGTGGCTTCAGCAAATATCTGTCGTAACCTCGCTTCAGTCTCCCCGTAGAATCTGTAATAAATAAAATATACTTAAGGACCAGCTCAATTTTAAAGCTCTGCCTAAAAATCTCAGGTCTGAGTCTTCAAATGTTCCCAGAATATTTAAAATCACTTTCAAAAATCATTTCTAAATCTATTATACATGTTAAATAGCAAGTTAAAAAGTTTAACACATGAACCATCCAGACAGAATCCTTTGCAGCCACTTTTTAAAACCACATTTAAGCATTAAGTTAATGTATCAGACACATACTTGCTTATAATCTCAGGGCCATTAATGACAAAGACAGCGGCTCCAACCTCATTAGCAAGAGCCCTGGCAATCATGGTCTTCCCGGTACCAGGTGGGCCATACAGCAGCACCCCCCTCGGGGGAGGAACACCTATAAGGAGAGAATGCTGGAGTCAGCACTGCTGTGCTCTGTGATCATATCATGTCAAACTCGAGTTCTACCAGTTCTCTACATCAAAGTAAACTAAGAGTCAAGCCTTCTTTTCTACTTCCCCCCCTCCCCAAAAGCAAAAAACCTCCCTAACTAGGCCAACACTAGCCCAAAAATGACCTTTTCTCTCTGGAGGCAAAACCAAGAAAGGCAGACTGGTAAAAAGCTGGCCACCACACCCACACCCCACCAGTTCCAATTCCACAGAGCACAAGATAGCAATCCAAAAAAAAAAAAAAGCCCAGATGCCCAAGGTAGCCAATGTAAGCCTGCAACGCCGACCTTCACCAGACCATCCCTCTCAGAGAACTCCTAGCAAACTGTCAATCAATGGTTCATTCGATGAAAAGGCTCATGAATAAGGCTCAAGTGTAGAGAAAAAGATGGCATGCACCGAACACTTGCAGAGGACATGGGAGGAACCAGTGAGGCAGCCAGGCCCTTACAGCCAGTCAGCCCCTTGCTTCACGCCAAGAAGTTTTCAGAGCTCAGCTCCTACAAGTCTATCCAGCCCAAAACTCAAGCAAAGCAAAGCTCACACACTGGAGTCTCCCAAAGCACTCAACGCCCCACCGTCACCACTGCCCAGGGAAGCAAAGCAGGAAGGATGGGTGGGCCACGGGAAAGGAGACCTCTCCCCGCCCAGGGCGAGCACACACTGCTGGGTGCAGCCATACCGTAGCTCTTAAAGAGATGCGGCTGCTTGAGAGGCAACTCCATCATCTCCCTAATTGCTTTCAGTTGACTATTTAAGCCTCCTATCATGTCATAAGTTACTTTGAATTGGCTGTCTTGGTCTTTCGGATTTGCATGCATTTTTTTAAAGTTGACTGTTGTTGTTGAAGAAAGAAAATAAAAAGTATCGGTGTTGCGCTTTGCTCCCAGGTAGACTGATTTCAACACTCTATCTTCGTTGACAGGCTGCTCACTTCCTTCTCTGGCAGATTCAAAACTGCATTTCAGATCAGTGGACTCTTGTCCAAGCCCACTGCCGTCCCCAGGACTTTGTGGAACAGCTGACAAAGCGTCAGCAGTTTTATCTGTGCTTCTGTCATCTGGAGGCTTGCACGGGGTACTGCTAGACGCGGGGCTCAGGGAGTCCTCCAGCCCCAACTGGCTGAGCTGCAAAGATAAGTCCAGGGTACTGCTCTCTGTGTTGGGCCCTTCGGAGGCCATCCCCTGCACATCTGGGTCAGAGCTGCTCTGAGGCCTTCTCAGCATCAGGCCATCGGCCCCTCTCACTCCTAACACTTGCAACCTACAGGACCGTCCATAGAAGGTACAATACAGAAAGTTGCCTGGAATAACAATCTTGCCATCTGAAAAACAATTTATTATATATTAGCACAATTTTCAGCCATATGATATTTAAATAACAATTGCTATCATCTATCTATTAAAAAAATTTGAAAAGACTAATCAACTATTGTTTTTAAAAATAACAGCCTTAACTGTCCCCTATGTAGAGCACTAACGAAACAGAAAAGGACCAGATGATCTTGGACCTTCTACACTCAGTACAGCTTGGGTTCCATGAAATGTATCAAGAAATAGCTAGGCATTCCGCCTTTGATAATAAACCAGCCTTCAGTGCACATCTAAACCAACCCTTCCTACTGGAGAGGACATGCTCCCAGGACCTGCCCACAGACAGGCCACACACCTACGCAGGCCGATCAGTTAATAAGGGGAGCCGCAAAGACCCTCCCACAGGATGTTCACTCATGGAGACTCCACTCTCCACTGCTATGAAGGTAACTGTGATGCACACAAGACCTCAAAATCATTTCACTTTATTTGCTGCTGCTCTGTTTCTTTTTTTTTTTTTTAAGATTTATTTATTTATGCATACAAGCACTGGGGTACAGGCCAGAGGTGTGGGGGGGTGAGAGAATTCACCACAGAGAGCGGGGAGCAGAACAGGCAGATCAACAGAAGTACACTGCTGAGGGGAGCAGCGGGCACAGCAGGAGAGGCCTGCCGNNCCATGTGGGTCCCCTCCCTGGCCAGGGGCAGGGATCGAACTTGTGCTACAGTGGCTGTGGTTTGCTTCATAGTACGTTGCTTAACCCACTGCGCCACCAGGGAGGCCCGCTGCTCTGTTTCTTAAATTTTAAAACACTAGTTAAAATGTCTCACCTAGCTTTCTCAGAAGACAACCAGCCAACTGTTCTTCATTAACATTCACATCTTTCTCACTGTAAGGAGCAGGGGTGAAAGAACAGAAATCATCATTGAGTACAACAAAATCTAAAATGTCATATAAAGTGACATGCGCCTAATTGTCATGTGGACTTATTCAAAAAGACAGTTTTTACAACCTGAACATGATTTGCAATTCTGGAATTATTTTCAGATACTTCTTACAGCCATGAAATAGTATTTGCAATGTCCTATGGCTTCAATTAGCATTCCTCCAAATATAGGGTACTATTGTCCGTGAGTCAAAAAATCATTCCAGTCAACCCCATTCAGCATCTTTTTTAAGAGAATGACATCAGATTACATGACACATAGGCAGGATAAATACTGCTTGGTAAAATGATACTTCCTTATACACACCACACCCCTACTTACTCATGTGAACACCAGTGCCACACACGAGCAGACGTGTATTTTATCTGTGAACATCTGTGTGATGAACATGATGAAAACTGTGCTATTTATCGTACACATCTGAAAAACACTGGCCTAAATTAATCATTTCCTTTCTGAACTTGCCTAGCTTGGAGAAAGGCTTTTATTAAGATCTTACTTCATTCCCTTCCAAAATAATTCAATTCAAAAAAACTAAATATTACACAGCACATTAAAAAGCAGATATAAAAAAGAGTGCTGAAATTCACTCTGTAGAAAGCACACATCTAAGAAAAAAATGAGATTCCCCCCTCCTCTTACAGGAACCCATCCTCCAGGAAGCTGTTCACTTGAGCCTAAGCCAGAAAGCAGGCAAACCGACATCATCATACACACACAGAAACTCACTCCTAGTTGTCAGGTCTCGAGCTTCTTCCTCCACAGGCAGGCTCTGCCAGGCCAGAAGAGGAGGGCAGCTCAGCACAGGAAAAGTCAGCAGACCCATGTGTCCAAAGCTAAGCCTGGTTTCCAATCACATTAACAATAATGAAGCTGATATTATTTGCCAATAGTCAATCTGCAATTCGTCTATTTGCGGAAATGTATCTGTAACCCCCAACTCAATGCCAGCAAGGCTCCCCAGGGGTCAGTGGAGGCGTGCAGAGCATGTAAAGGAAATACTCATTTGCCTAACACTATCCCAGCTAAAGCTGAAAAGGCCTCTTGTACCAACGCTCAGATAGGACCAGGGAGACAGAGATGATTGGGGCAGCAAAGTCCAAGCAGAAAGTCTTAGCTCTGGAAAAGGGAGGGCTTTAACCTCAGCTCTGGCATCCATGAGTGGGGTCTCAGGCAAGGCCGCTGACATGTCAGTCCCCTCTTTTCTTTGTAAAATAAGGAAAATATAATCTTCCAGAATGAGTGCTTTAAGGATTGAAGATCACAACCTATATAAGATACACATATTTGTATATATCTACATGTAGATTAAATACAGATATGCATGTTTACTCCAAGTGTTCGGTATTTGCTAAATCAGCCTTCATGGCAACTACAGAAAAAAACTATTAGGAATAAGAATCAACTGTGTTTATGTGAAAAAAAAAAATGAGCAAATGTCACAAATTAAATAAATTCTAAGTATCTCCTTAAACACTTAAATTAACTTTTGCTTACAAACTCTAGGTGCAATTACAGTGAATCGTTAGCATTTATTTATTAAAGTAGAAAAAATTTACGAATATTAAGAATACTCAACCAAGTCTACCTTGTAAAAAATATGAATGGGTGCAGACAAAATTGCTTCCACTAGAAGTAGCTCTGGACTAACTAAAGAAATATTACAAGGGGCCTCCTTGGTGGCCTAGGGTTGAAGTCTCAGCACTATCACCACTGTGGCCTGATCCCCAGCCAGGGAGCTAACCACATATGGTACAACAGACTTCTCCTGTCCCCCTGCTGTTCCCCTCAGCGGTGTGCTTCAAAAGATCACCTGTTCTGCTCCCACTCTGTCTCTGGTGAATCCTCTCACCCCCTGCACCTCTGGCCTGCACCCCAGTCCCTGTGTGCATAAACATATAAATCTTTAAAAAAAAAAAAAAGAAATATTGCAGATGCAATAAAGGGCTTAAGTAGCAGATTAATATTCCTGATTTTTTCTTACCAGAAATTAACTTTCTTGTCTAAGTTCTGCTGCCTCATTTAAAACATGAGATTTTTACAATGAAATTTTAAAAACGGGACCTCCCTGGTGGCACAGTGGGTTGAGCAACGCACTATGAAGCAGACCGCAGCCACTGCAGCATGAGTTCGATCCCTGCCGCCGGCCAAGGAGGGGACCCACATCACGCAGCAGCCCTCTCCTGCCTCGCCAGCTGCTCCCCTCAGCAGTGTGTTTCAGCCAGTCTGCCTGTTCTGCTTCCCATCCTGTCTGGTGAATCCTCTCACCTCCCGTGACTCTGGCCTGTACCCCAGCTCTTGTATGCATAAATAAATCTTTAAAAAAATATTTTTTAAAAACCATGCTTCCACTTAAAACTTAAACAGTTCTTCCAGAATAGGCAATAGTTAGTATCTAGAGACTGCACCCTCAGGTCCACAAGCTGGAACCATCACAAATCCAACCAAACTGATGGCTGCTCCCTGCAGCCCATGTCTCCTCCCACCTGGAGAGAACCCCTGCTCCACCTGAGGAGTACAGCTATCGTGCTCCTCACTGAGCCCAGGGCTCATCTGAAGCAGGGAGAAGCATGGACACTTAGCAGGGTGTGCAGAGGCTCAAACGAGGTAAAAAGGAGGAACTGTGTGCATATGACAGCTGGTGCTCAACACAGTGCCATTTCTTGCACTGTGCATTGACCTGCTATTGAATGATGTGGAAATTTTCCATTTTTAAAAGGAAAAAAGATACAGGCCTAGTAAAAGAACAGGAAACATTTAAAATTAAGCTAATGATTAGAAAATGATTTATAAAATGGAAACACATATCCAAACTGTTAGTAAGGTGAGATTAAAGGATCAAGACGCTCTTTTAAAACAGGTATAACTTGTGTTTGCAAACTCTTCAAAATCCTAGTACATAACCAGTAACTAAGAGAACACCGGATACATTTTGTACTGACAACTTGATTGAAACAATTAGTCTTTGTTAGAGACTCCAGAAATAACTATTTTAGTAAATTGAATATGAAAGAGTTAAAATACACTATCAGGTACTTTGCTTAACAGGACAAACTTGTTTCTTGCCTGCTCAGAATCATCAACTCTAGTCCTTTGTAACTGTACAAAAAAAAACCCCACAGGTTCTGAATACACCAAGACAAAGAACAGTTAAATATCTACTGATACTCCTTCATCTCAACTCAGAAATCCTCATCACAGCACATGAGAATCCCAGTCCTACAGAGCATCCTCCAGCTCTGCCATTCAATAATGGCCATTACCAGATGCTTAAAATGTGGCCATGCAAATCAGAACATACAACAAAGGTGCCTGACATGTGAGATATGTGAGCACTGAAGTTTAAAAGATAGAATGAAAAATACCTTGTTTTTAAGTTATTATATATTAAAATCACATCCTACATGTATTAAACTACTTTGGTGCCAATAATTTCTTACTTTTTCAGTGCAACAAGAAAAATAGTGTGCTGCAGACACAATTCACACTGGAGGCACTAATTCTACTTGGCAGTGCCAAATGCACCAAGCATGAGTGCCCCATGCCCCTCCTCACCTGAGTGCCACGTCCATCTCCTCAGCCTGCAGCACAGGGCCCAGGACAGGTTGCACCTGGATGGCATCGCCAACCCTCACGCCCACATTCCTCTGGGCGACCTCACTGAGGCCTACCTTGCCTCCAGGAAATCCAGCCACAGGCCAGGCTGTATAGACCTGCCCAGAACACAGGGGGGAAAGAAACATGAGGAAATCAGCATCCAAAGAGCATCATCAATTGATAAGGCAGAAAACAGCACAGCCAAGTACACGATCTTCAAAACACGGTCATTACTTATTCTAAAGGAATTCTAATCTGACACAATTCAAAATTTTTAAAATAAATACTCCAACTTTTTGTGAAGCTTATTAATGGTCCCATAGTAAAAATGATGAAAGATCTCAAAGGAAGACTTAGAAAAAGGGAGAAAGAAAGGCATTAACAGGTGATAAGAAAATAAAAGCCATTACTGAAAGCCAGCAATAAGTACTGGGAACTGGGACTCGTCAAACCTAAAGGTGCAGAACAAAAGGTTTCCAGCTGCAGAGTGAGGTAAATGTACGCATCTGGAATGTTCGCTTCCAAAAGACACATAAGAGTTTGTAAAGAATAAGGGGTGCCAGGGCAGACAGTCCAAGGAGTCCAGGGGGCACAGAGGCTGACACAGCAGCAAAGGTAAACAGGGCAGGACAGCAACTCTGAGTTTGGAGTCTACCTATAATGGACAGCAAGAAGAACAGCTGAGATGGGAGATGATCTGGTACCTGTGTATGAAACAAATGACCTTCAAAGCCCCAACCCCCTTTCTGTAGAGAACTTTAAGGAACAGACTGGGGGAGAGGCTAGGAGTGTTGTCACCGGCTCTGGCGAAAGGCATCTCTCCACCTCACAAATCCAAGGGCTACCATTCTCAGGACCACGGGAAACATCACAGGAAGGGAAGTTCACAGAGGTGTCTTTGAAAACACTTTCCTCTACCTCCGCTTGCGTTAGGAATACAATCAAAGCCGCCTCAGGTTTGCAACGAAACGAAGAGCGCGCTCACCTCCTGCTTCCCATGCGCGCTGGTGAGCAGCACCGGGCGGCCTATACAGATGTCTGCAGACTTCATAGTGCTAAGCCCAAGCTGGACAAGGGAATTCTGGAACGTCTTAGGGACTTTGTCATCTGCCGGGAAAGAAAAGGAAATCATTCTCCTACAGCTGTGCGAACGCACGCACTCTCTTTCAGAGCCACTAAAACCCTCTGCCCACACAAGCGCGACAGCACCCGGGGTGCGCCAGGGACGGGCTCCAGCTCTGGCTCCGGCCGTCTGGAAACCGGCCTTTGGCGCAGCCACTGACAGAAGTCGGAGCAGCGGACACGGAGAACTGAACCGCTCGCATCAGGGCGCCGTGACCGCCAGAGCTGAGGCCGAGCCAGCCACACTTAGCCCGCGGAGTCCGCGGCCCGCGCCCGCACCCCGCGGCGCCGAGAGCGCGCCCCGCGCCCGCCCGCCGGCGCCAGCGCTCCCGTAACTCGCGGGCGCGAGGCTGGGGCAGAACGGCCGGCGCCTTCCGCCCGGAGCGGGGCCGAGCGGCTCCCCGACGGGCCTCCGCGCGCGGGCGGCGCCGAGCTGCGCTTCCCCGTCAGCTCGCGCACGCGCCCCTCCCAGCGCGCAGGAGCCCCGGGGCACACCGCGGGCCCCGGCCGCACGCCTCGGGGCGCGCCACCGACCGGCAGCGCAGCGCCGGCTTCCGGCCGCGGCTCGGGCCGTCCGCGCTGGGCGTGGGGCGGCCGCGTCGCAGCCTCGGGGCCTGGGCTCGCGCCACGGAACGGCTCGTCCTCCCGCCTCCCGCCACCGCCTCCGCCGCTGGCCGGGCCGGCGCGCACGGTCCGCAGCCCCCAGCCCGCGCGGCGCAGCCCCGCGAGGAGCGGCCCTACCCGAGGTCGCGGCGCGGCGTCCCGCCAGCCCGGGGTTCGGGCGCGGACCTCGCGCCGCCAGCGCCCCCCGGTTCGCGTCACCTCAGGCCGCGCCCCCGGGTCGGCCTCGCCTCAGGCCCGCGCCCCCCGGGTCGGCCTCGCCTCAGCCCGCGCTCGGGTGGGCCTCGCCTCAGGCCGCGGCCCCCGGTCCGCGTCACCTCAGGCCTGTGACCCCGCCTCAGGCGCCCGCCCGCCCTCCTCAGGCCGCGCCCCACGCACCTTTCTCCAGGAAGCCGGTCACCGCCAGCGTCTCGGCGCCCGCGCCCGGCTCGGCCCCCAGAGCGGTGGGCCCCGCGGAAGACGGTGCAGCCGAGGGAGAGGGGTTCTCGGCGCCGCGCGCCGCCCGCTTTCGGTTCTTCTTTGAGGACATGGCTCAGGCCGGCGTCCCGCCGCCCGCCGGCTCAACGTGCGCGACTCGGAGAAAAACTTCCGGGGCAGAGATCAAGGCGCACGCGTGGAGGGGCGGGGCCCTGGGCGCCGTCCTTCCGCACGTGACCTGCCCCGCCCCGGAAGCGGAAGCGGCTGGGTCGACAAGGGCTATGGCGCCGCTTGGCGGGGGCGGCCTGCGGGCTGCGCTGGCGCGGGCGTTTCCCGCACAGCTGTGGGCGGGGCATCGCAGGGCCGCGGGCGGGGCCTGCGCTCCGAGTGCCCCGGACGAGCTGCGGGGCGAGCCGGACCGCTTCGGGGCCGTGTGGGTCCGGCTGGGCGCGCAGGCTGGCCTGGACGCTGAGGCCTTCGAGCGCGGCCTGCGGGGCAAGTGCGGAGGGGCGGGGCGGAGCCTGCAGGGGGCGGGCCCTGGGGCGGGGCCGAACTGGACGAGGGGCGGGGCCATGGTGGGCGGACGGACTGGCCCTGGAGCGGAGGGGCGGGCCTGCTACCGGCTTAGGGGCGGGGCCCGTGCGGGGCTGGGGCGGGCCGGGCCGGCCGCGAGAGGCAGGCCGGGGCTGAGCCCTTGTCTTGCAGCTGCGGTGCGGCGGTGGCGCGCGCAGGGACGCACGGCCGTGTGGTTGCACGTGCCCATCGCCCAGAGCGGCTGCATCGTCCCCGCCGCGGCGCTAGGCTTCCGCTTCCACCACGCGGAGGCCGCCGCGTCCCTGCTGAGCCTGTGGCTGCGGGACGAGCCCTGCCGGCTGCCCGGATTCGCCACCCACCAAGTGGGCGTCGCGGGTCAGTGTCCGCAGGCTGCTGCTGCTGGGCCGCTTGCAGGGCAGGCGTGGGGAGCGGGCGCGAGTCCCTGGTCCCGGGGCGGGCGGGCCGGGCTCACCTCCAGAGAGAAGGCGCTGCCCTTAGAGTAGGGCTCCCCACGGCACCCCACCCCAGGTCTGATTCAGGGGGCCAGGAATCGGGGTCCCCAAGAAGTTGGGGGCTGCTGCCAGCCTTGATGCTGGTCCTGGACCACTTGTGAGAAGCAAGACTGAGACACGCCGGGCTGTCCAGAAGAACCAAAGTCATAGCAGACCCGAGCTGCCACACTCGAATAGCTTTCACACAACAGCGGGGTCACTGGGCCTCGGAGTTTGTGACGGACTTGACCAGGACGGCCCCAGGTGTGCTGTGACCCCGCTCTCCTGCATCCAGGGGACACGGCCCCACCCCGCCGACCGCACAGCTGGGTGGCATCCCCGAGTTTTGCAGGCCCACAGGTAGCAGCCAGCCCAGGTGGCGGCCTTCACACCAGCGCCACTGTGTCAGCCAGCACAGCCCTGCAGCCTGTCTGCGCCAAGCACTAGTGTGTGGAGGGGAGGGAAGACGGCCGCGGACGTTCGGGAATGAGAGCCAGACCCTCACACTTGATAAATAACTAGGACTTGGGGATGAGGACAAAATAATGCAAAAGTGGTCTGCAAAGATAGTTTTCTAGGGTGACAGAAAGTAGGTAACTTTTGTCATAAGCAGCGGAAGTTCTGTGTGACCCCAAAACATGCCTCTGGTCTGGTCCTGCCTGGGCCACCCCACAAGCACTCGGCCCAGACCCCCAGCGTTTGCCTGGCTGGGTGGGACCGGCCAGGTCCCCTTACCTGTGCTAGGCTGAGTCTCCTGTCCTCTTCACGGGCCCTGAGAGCGCAGAGTCCACGTCTGATGTGGCATCTGCTCCAGGCCAGCCTCCCCGACCAGACCCCTCGAGCACGCCGGCCACCAAGCAGCGCAGAACCACGCTGACGTGCTGAGCCGAGGCCGCTGAGACAGCAGGTGCCCGGGCTCCGCGCTCCTCCTCCTAGAAGCAGAGTGCATTTATGGCAGGAAGGGAACGCTCGCAGAGCACACGTTCGCTGGAGCCACGGCCAAGTGACAAGTCCTGGCGGCAGGTGGGAGGGCAGCCGCCTTGGCTCTGCATTCCGCTCTTTGTCAAGTCCAGTTACATGTTAGCTTACGTTTTCCACAGAAGCCAGTGTTTATATCCATGACCCCCAGTGGCTTTCCTTTTTGCTTCAAGATACTAAAATGTAGTTTGCATGTTTTTTTAAAGATTTATTTATTTATGCACACAAGGCCAGAGGCACAGGCAGTGAGAGAATTCACCAGAGACAGAGCGGGGAGCAGAGCAGGCAGATGGGACTGAGACACACTGCTGAGGGAGCAGCGGGAGGCAGGAGAGGTCTGCTGCGCCCTGGGGGTCCCCTCCCGGGCCGGGGGACAGACTCGAGCTGCAGTGGCTTAGGAAGTCACACAGTGCAGAGCTCATCCCCTTGAGCCACCAGGGAGGCCCTACAATGTAGTGTTTTTATTCCTGAGAATTACCTTCCTTGGGCCCTCGTCCCTGTCCCTGCCTCATCTCTGCGTCACCCGAGTCACATTGCTGTCCCCGCCAGGAGCACTCACCCCGGGGGAGGCAGATCTGTGCCAGCCTCAGGAGCAGAGGGCCCTGGGTACAGACGGGTGCGTGGAAGAGTTCAAGGTCAACAGGACTGTTTGCCAACTGACCTTCCTGTTCTTTCCCACAGGAGCTGTATTTGATGAAAATACTAAAAAGATACTGGTTGTACAAGATCGAGATAAAGTAAGTTGTTTCTGGTCCATAATTTGTTTTCCCGATTTTCCCTCCTCTAAAGGAAACCAAAGTGTAGGAAGCGCCGTGCCGAGGCGCGGCAGGGCGCCTGCTTGCTCTGAGCAGTCGGGGCTCTTTGGGCTTCACTCCAGGCCAGGATGCTGATGCGGCTGGAGACCCCGGCCACCGCTGCAGGCAGAGGGGGGTCCGGGCCCGCACGACGCTGTTTGGAGCGAATTCTCCAGACACACCGCCCGGGTGTCCAGCGCTCACGTGGCTGGTGGCCTTGAGTCAAAGTCCAGTGGGCAGCTTCCCCCCACCTCCTCTCTCCCGGAAGAAAGGCGACCGCCTGGGCCACCCCGCGGGTCCACGGAGCTGCTGGGGACTCAGCCGTGCGCGGAGAGCGGCCCCTCAGGGCTGGGGCCCTTGGAAGCCAAATCGTCAGGGCTGCGGCGGCCACTTCCCGGCTCAGGTGTCTGCTGAGGCCATCTTCCCTTCCCAGTGGCTCCGTCCTGCCAACTCTGCGCCCTGCGTGAAGCGTCATGCGCACGTGGTCTGTGCTGTGCCGTGCGCTGCGGGCCACCCTGCGCGGCCGGACAGCGCCGCGCTCGCTGAGTGCCGCTGCTGC
This sequence comes from Galemys pyrenaicus, assembly GCA_019455555.1. Classification (NCBI taxonomy): domain Eukaryota; kingdom Metazoa; phylum Chordata; class Mammalia; order Eulipotyphla; family Talpidae; genus Galemys; species Galemys pyrenaicus. The sequence goes on along the minus strand of JAGFMF010011852.1, from coordinate 380,371 downwards.
GCCGCGAGTGCAGCGACCGCTTCCATCGCAGCCGCCCACGAGGGTTTTACCCCCGTTTTGAAGACGGGAAAATGAGGCCTGGGGCCTCATCAATTTACCCAAAAGCACAGGCCGTGTTGGGCCAGGACCATGTCCAGCTAACCTGGCTTGAGAGTAGATGAAAATAATTCGCCAAAGCCCCAAATAACTCATTCTGTGGGCGGACAGCAGGCCCGACCTCTGCACACCCAGCGCATCACGTCAGGACTTCAAGCAGACCCGCCCCGCTGGGGCGCGCCGAGCTACTCAGCCGGCCCCTCTGCCCCGCGCAGAGGGGAGGGGACGTGCTGCCAGGCCCCGCCCTCGGCCCCAGGGTGCTGCATGTGGCGGCGTGGGGCCAGGACCGAGGCGCCTCTGCGGGGTTTCTCTTTTCTAGTTGACAGGCTGAGACGGAAAGTGGTGACCACAGCCCTGGAAGGCACGCTGCTGGCCACTCACGGCACCTGCGGCGTGCTCCCGTCCCTAGACTTGGAGAAAGGCCCGTGCCCTTGAGTGCGCAGGTTTCCCCTAGAGATGCAGTGTCAGAGGCTCTACTGCATCCTCAGTATACCCCTTAGCTGACTTCTCCTTGCACTTGAAGAGAAACAGCGTCACCAGAGTTCACTGCGTATTTTCTGGGTTGCCATAAGAGCGTCTAGAAAAAGAGCTGGGCCAGGATGACGCCCTCAGCCCGGGCCCTGGGTCCAACCCTGCCCGCAGCTCGAGCCAGGCCCAAGTCCCTGCGGACCTGCCCCCCACCCACGACCTGCGCGGGCACAGCGGGAGCCCCGGCAGGAGCACGGTGCGCGCTCATGCGCGTGGGAGACGCAGCCCTGGCCGGGGCCCCGCTGAGGCCCTGTGGTATTTTGGAAAGAAAAGGGTGAGCCCGTAAGCTCTTTAGATAGCGCGCTGATGGGGAGATGCTCTGTCGAGCGGCTCGGACCCCGGGCGGAGCTGGAGGGGATCCCTGTCGCCCTTCCAGGCAGTGGGGCTGGAACAGGCTCCGGTTTGTGTGACCGTCACTCACCGAAGCACGGACACTACAGAAAACCCACACGCTCTACCGATGCTGTGCGGGAGCCGACGGGAGTCACTCAGGCTAGCCCGGAGCGCAGGCCTGCTCAGGAGCGCCCGCTGCCCGCTGCCCGCTGCCCGATGTGGTCTCCGCAGCCCCTGGGCTCTGACGGCTGGGACAGCGCGCCTGGAGGTGGCCGGGCTGCACCGCAGCAGGCTGGGGCGGGGGCGAACACAGAGCACCGAGTGGTGAGGGGAGGGCCGGGGGTGCGCCCAGAGTGGGGTTCAGGGCTTCGTCTACAGAGACGCCTGCCTGGCCTGGGAGCCACGCCCAGGGCAGGTCCCCAAGCACCGCGTCTGCTCGGAAGACAGAAGCCGCCCGTGGGCTGGAAACATAGTGACAAAGAACAGCAGAAAATGAGTCAGCCCCGCTCCCTCGTTCTGGAAACCCTAAATGAGCTTACCTTGAGGACGAGTGGGGAGAAGGAGACGTCGCTGCAGGGTGCCCGTCACTGCCTGTGAAAACCAATCAGGACGTGGCACTCACCCTTCACGGCTGCCGAGTGGGCCAGCGGCTCCCAGCAGGACAGAGGCTGCAGGGAGCGGGCCGTGCCCAGCATTCCCCGGCGCCCGCTCGCACGCACGGGAGCATCAGGTTGGCAGATGTGTAGGAAAAGTCGTCATCACATCCTCACTGCAACACCGAAGCGCCTCTGACGCGGCTCAGACCCACACAGGCAAGCGCCAGGAGGCTCCTGCACCGCGCTGGCTCAGAACCAGCGGCAGGCGGCCCAGGGGCGAGGCTGGGGCAGCTGGCCCAGGGTTGGGGAAGGCGTGGGCCACCTGGAAAAGAGGTCTGTCTTCCAGAGGAGAGCGAGGTGGCGACCCAGACAGGCCTGCACCGACACCACCCTGCCGGGCAGGGCGTCCTCCCGAATCCAGGTATCCGGACGACATCTGGCAGAGGGCCGCCTCTGGAGAGTCTAGGCAGGGCCCAGGCCGGCAGAGGCAGCGAGGGCTCCGGGCAACCTCAGCTCAGACTCCACAGCCGAGCCTGAGCGAGGCGATTCCCGTCTGGCGCGGCGGCCCCAGAGAGACCCAGGGCTTACACGGAAGACGCAGCAAGCCTAACTCCGAGTGCAGGGCTGGCGCGTCGGCCTTGGGCCTTCAGCGGGATCGGCACGCCGCGCCCATGATGCTTGCTGGGGCGCCCGAGCGTGGGCTCCCGTGCCCCGGGCCGGAGCCGCACCGAGTCCACGGGCTGCGCCCTTGGCGTCGCTGCCCACCATCCTGCGGGTGCCTCTGACCTGGACGGGGTGCGGAGACGGCCGGCCCCTCCGCTGTCCACACAGCAAGATGCCCGCAGCCGCTGGCCGCGGGAAACGGCTCCATCTTTCCACACCCGAGGGTCTGAGGGGATCCCAATCAGGCCCATGAGCCCCCCCAACCCACAGCCTCCACCCTCCTCTCCCGGTTGTCAGCCTCAGCTGCCCAGCGCCACATCCAGGCCAGACTCCAGGTGGACGTGTTTGGGGCAGCTCCACCCGTCCTACCGGACAGACATCCGCGGCGGCGAGGGCTTCTCTGCAGCCCGGTGGCCCCTGGCGACACAGCCACAGGCTGCCCGGGAGCAGTGTGGTGGGACGTGCACGGCAGCACCCTAAAGCTCGGGTGGCCCGGGGTGGCGTGTCCCTAAGAGGCAAGTGAGGAGCCCAAGAACACCCCGGAGGAGATTTGAGAGCGAGGGCAGAGGGCGGGGCTCCAGTGGGGCCTGGCTCTGTCCCTGAGGGGCTGCGCGGCACAGGAAGGAGAACCCACCAAGGAGCCCCTGCACACGCACCTCAGCCTCCAGGGCGTGCGCCCCGAGATCAGCTCTTCCAAAACTGGCCCTCCCCAGGAAGAGACGCTCAGACAGAAACAAACCAACTTTATTCATACCGTCCACGAGAAGCAATTACATTTTCTCATAAAACCATGAACACAGACAGAACAAGAGAAATCTTAAGGTTAATACATTTGATTAGATACACAATCTAAAAATAGTTGTGAAAATTAAAAACAGCATACTTTAGTGATTACGTTTGTACTGTACTTTCTACTTATTTATAGCAGCTTCTGTATATTTCCTCTATGGATAGTTACCTAGCAGCAAAATTGTTTAAATAACAAACTCAGTAGATGTCTCTCTCCACTGTCATTCATACAGAATGTATCACATTAACCAAACAAAACCACCTCTATTTTCTGAAGAAAAAGGTGGGAACAGACTTCATAAGCCAACGTTCCCCAGAAAGACGGAAGGAAGGAAACGGGAAAAAAATCTGTATGCCATTTCCAAAACCCAAATTCTCAGCCTCTTTCATCAGCCGTGGTGGAGTCGTGGTGTGTGCATGCGTGTACGTGTGCGTGTGTGCGTGCAAACGTGTGCTGAGCTGCTCTCTGGCTTCTCTGCAGGTGAAGAGCATGTGGAAGTTCCCGGGAGGCCTGTCGGAGCCCGGGGAGAATATCGGTATGTGCGCGCCACGGGGCGAGGTGCCGGGCACGCGCCTGCTGTCCTGCTCCGGAGTGAGAGTGACGTGGTCGGTCTCCGGCCGGCTCGCTCCAGGCAGGCCCAGGAGGCCACGTCAAGGCTGGTGCAGTCAGTGTCTCTGGAGCATCCGGCTGATGCACATGCGCCGCGCGCCACCCTCTGGCTGTCTGGGCGTGAGACCCCATGCGCGACCAGCACGGTTTCAGGGCAGGCTGTTCTGACGCACCACGGTGGCTGGACTCAGTCCACGGAAACAGGCCGCGTCCCTTCCCCGAGCGGCCGGTGGGGCCCCTGGGACACCTGGCCTGCCACTTGCTTCGGCGGCCAGGGGCTCGCAGCGAACATCACAGAGACAGCCGAGAGAGGCCGCGCAGCCGAGCCCGCCGGCTCGGGCCTGAGACCAGCAGTAGCGGGCTCTGGCGGTGCTGACTTCTTGGAGCGGGCGGAGGGGGCGGCGCCTTGCCCCCCGTGCTCGCACTACAGGAGCTGCTCCCGTGCTGTGGAGGCGGCTTCCGGGACTGTCTCCGGTGTCTTATGGGGCCAGCTACAGCTCAGTGGTGTTGCGCAGACCGCCGGCCTGCGTCCCCACGGCGCCAGCCCCAGCTGGCCGTCAAGGTGTCTGCTGGCCCCTGCCCGGGTCCCCCCGGTGCTACCGAGTCCAGGAGCCCCGGCGGGCAGGGCTCTGGAATGCTGGCCTCTGCCCTTGGCGCCCGCCCGCCCGGGGAGCCTGTCCTTTTCCAGCCACTTGGCTCATCAGGCACCGTGTGCCCAGACCCCACGGGTGGACGAGGAGTGCGGCTGGCACGGTGCACGCCGAGGAGGGCACAGTGAGCCCTGCAGCCCAAGCAGCCCGAGCTGGGGTCTGCTCTGGCCCTGCTGAGGGCGGCAAGCGAGAGACCAGGCCGGCGGGGACGCCGGTCCAAGGGTCACGGCCGGGGGCACGCGGCCCACAGCACCCACAGGCCTGACCACGCACCGCCCCAGCGCAGAGGTGTCTGCGTGGACGATGGGCCGTGCCAGGACGGGCACTCGACCCTGAGCCGGGCGCCCAGGCCCTGCCTCGCACCCTTCTGCGTCCGTACCTCAGGTCAGCCTCGCCTGTGCTTAAGTAACCGAACACAAGCAAGTTCTGAAGTCTGTCCACTGCTGCCCGTCACCGAGAGCACCACGAGCAGGTGTCGTCAGAGACAAGGCAGCGCCTCTGGCTGCCCATGGCCCGCAGGCCAGCAGGTCTCCCCATCCCAGCTGGCCGCGCAGCAGAAGGTCAGGCGCGGCAGGGAAAGCACTTTCTCTAGATGAAGATGCAGCCTCGCGCTGCAGCCCTAGGAGGCTCCACGGCAGCGAGACTGAGGCTGCGGGCGACTGGCCACCGGCCGGAAGCGGCCGCCCGCAGGTGCCCCTCGCATGCCCACCCACTCCTGCTGAGCGGGGCTGTGAGCTGGACAGGCCTCGGGCTAATTTTAAAATGTTTATAAAATAAAAACAGACAACAGTAAAATAAGATCGGCAGAGGCCATAAAGTTCTAGACTAGTGCCGGTCTTCCAAACGTCAAGAACGGGCACATTGCATGCTAGAGTAAGATTCTCCTCATCCTGAATTCTTTTGTATCTTTGACCCTGTTTAGCCTCTGGCAAGTCTCAGGCCTCAGGGAAGGCAGCGGAAGGCAGCGCAAGGGGGCCAGACCCCAGCCGGGGCGGCCCTGACCGTGGGACTGGGGGGCACTCTGGGCCCCCGCCAGCCAGCACTGCCTGGTCACCAGCCAGCACTTGGGTCGGAGGCACCGGGGGCTCAGGGAGGCCTCAAAGGCCAGGAGCCGCCGAGATGGCAGCACAGCCCTGGCTGGGGGAGCGCCTGGCACAGCCGCTGGCAAAGGGGGCCGCGCCGCTCCTGGGGTCTGCGTCTGGAGGTCTGTTGGGCCCCGTGTGGCCTGTGACCCGGCAGACCCTCGCTCCTGGCATCTCCGCTCAAGAACAAAGAACATGCCCAAGACCCAGGGAGGGGCCCCGCCGCGGGGGAGCCCACGGAGGGGACCTGGGGTGGGGTGCGGCGGGCCCAGACAGCTTCCCAGGCCACCAGGGATGGGAGGACGGGGCGAGCCCGCTTAGCCCTTGCCGCTGGCTCTTTGTCCTTTGGAAAGAGAAGGGAAAGGTGGAGAAGGGGTGGGCCCAGCGTTTCCGAGCCCCGCCCCTGACGCCTGCGTCTCTGTCCCGCAGGAGACACGGCTGTGCGCGAGGTCTTCGAGGAGACGGGGGTGCGGGCGGAGTTCAGGTCTCTGCTGAGCCTCCGGCAGCAGCACCACAGCCCGGGCGCCTTCGGGAAGTCGGACCTGTTCGTGGTGTGCCGCCTGGAGCCGCGCTCCCGCGCCATCCGCCTGTGCACGCACGAGTGCGCCCGCGGCGCCTGGATGGACCTGGGCCGCCTGGCGCGCACGGCGCGCACCACGGCGCTCACCAGCCGGGTGGCGCGGCTGCTGCTGTACGGGCACCAGGCCGGCTTCGACAAGGTCGACCTGCCCATGGAGCAGCTCCCGGCCGTGCACCCGGGCCTGTCCTACCAGCTCTACCACCGTGCGCTGCCCGCCAGCTACAGGGCCGCCCCTGGGGACCCGCGGACTCTGGACACCGCGCGCCCCGAGGGGGCCGCGCCGCGCCAGGACGGGGGCGCGCGGGGGCGTGGCTCCGACTTTGGACGTGTGTGACTTCCATGAAGAAAAGGCGCTGGCAAATGCGTGTTTCACAGGCCTCTTCTGGGAAGCGAAGGGGTGGAGAGGCCCGCGGCCGGCCCCTGGGGAAGGCGGGCGCAGGGCAGGCTGTGCTGGGAGATGGCAGGGGTGTCCTCCGTCAGGCGCCCAGAGCTGCCCCTAGGAGCTGCTCCTGGCAGACATGGGGAGGAAGAGGACGGCCTTCTGGCCCGGCCCGGTCTTGGGCCCCAGCTTGTACTGCCCGGTCCGCTTCAGGGCCACGTACCAGCCCGAGTACTTCCGGGACCGGTAGGTGTTGTAGTTGTTGGGCTCCAGCCGTTCAAAGAAGAAGCACTCGTCCGTGACGCATTTCTGGAAAACAAGCAGGTGCGGTTACCCCGCGTGCAATTTGGGGCTCCCCTCGCTGCCCCATCGCCAGCTTTGGAGTCACAGGCCCAGACGCCTAGGGACGTGGCGTCTCCGGCCAGGAACCCTCAGGGCGGCCGCAGACGAGCAGAGCGCCCAGGGGGTCGGAAAGGGGCCGTGCTCAGCCGTGGGGGGCGGGGCGCTCGCCTGCAGACCGCCTGCCCGAGGTCCCCCGGGAGCCAGAGCTGGCCTTCCAGGGCCACCACCAGGCAGGTGCCTGCCAGGGCCCAGTGACTGTGGGAAGGGGCAGGAGACACCGCAGAGGAGGCCTCGTGCGTGTGTGGGGCAGAGACGCAGGACCCTCTCCTCGTGGTGCGGGCTGCAGGGCTCGTGCCCGCCAGGCCCCAGGCGCCACGGCGCCACGCACAGGGAGGGCTGGGTGCGCACAGGCCCCAGACCGCCACCGGACAGCGCTCGTGGGCAGCGCTCGTGGGCAGCGCCTCGGGCAAGGCCGCACTGCCGGTCCAGACCCCCGCAGAGGGAAGGGGCAGTGAGCACGCCGGGGCGGGTGGTGTCACGTTGGCGTCCGGCTGTGAGTGGACAGTCACAGGTGAGCTGGTGGTGTCAGCAGCGTCACACATGCACGAAACCTTGGACAGAGCGCGCGCAGACGCTCGTACGGGGGCGCGCACGGACGCTCGGACAGGGGCGCACGCAGATGCTTGTGCAGGGGCGCGCACAGACGCGCGCACACGCACAGACACTCCACAGGCGCGCACAGACACTCCACAGGCGCGCAGACGCTCCACAGACACACGCACACACGCACAGACGCGCACACATGCACAGACACACGGACGCACAGACGCTCCACAGACACGTGCACACACGCACAGACACTCCACAGGCAGGCACAGACGCTCCACAGACACACGCACACACGCACAGACACTCCACAGGCGCTCCACAGACACATCTGTGGCATGCGGACAGGCAGACCCAAGGGCTCGCTGGGCCAGGGACCCTGCAGGGAGACTCAGGCGTTGCCCCAGCGGCCTGCTTCCTTGGAAAGCCCAGCAGAGGCACGGTCAAGGCCTCGTACACCAGCGAGCGGAGGGAGGGAGGGCGCAGAGCAACCAGGAGGCGAGGAGGCCGGACTGGGAGGCAGCAACCGGGCTGGGCAGCGACCCCACGTAGCCCTCTCCAGGGTCCTCCTGCCTCAGGCCAGGGACGAGCCCCTGGCCTGGACGCGCCAGCGGCACAGAGACGCTCGGGCTGGAGGCCACACCTGGTGTCCCTGCTGGCCACACAGGCTGACCGTGTCTGAACAGCCCTCAGGCCTCAGTCAGGGTGCAGGCGGCCAAGGCAGAGGCAGCGTGTCTCCATCGTCCTGAGGCTGCCGTACCTGCTGTGGGGTCAGGGGCTCGCCAGGCAGGGCCGGCCCGGGCCGGGGCGGCCGCCCAGCTCGTGCTCTGGCCTCGGGACGCGCCTCCTGGAGCCGCAGGCCGGTGTGCTGGGCACCGGCAGGGCCCAGGGCCCCAGCGGGCACCTGTCCCGTGCTGACTGCCCAGAGCAGCCTTGGCGAGCCCAGCGAGTGGCACGCTCGCTTCTGGACGCGGGGCGAGGGCCGAGGGCGAGGGGCGGCTGGGGGGCGTAAAGACGAGCCGGTTGACCCCCAGGAGAGTCTGAATGGAGAAGCCCGCGTGTCAGTTTGGCTGGGTTTTGCCAAGACATTAAAACTGCTGTGAGTGTGAAGGGAGCAGCACGGCTGTGGTGCCTGCATGTGCCGCAGCGGCGGGGCCGGGGGTTGCCGTGGGTCAGGCACCGTCCAGGCCTGGCACCGACTGCCTGTCCGTGAAGGGCCGGGCCCCGGGGCGCGGCTCCCGCCCCACCCGCCGCCGGCGGCCCTCAGCTGCCCGGTGAGACGCGCTGACCGCCTTAGGCTTGAGGACGTGGCTTCACAGCAGCACCGGCGTGAGGCGTGGACGGCAGCCGAGCGGGGCCGCAGCCCAGAGAGTCCACGCTCAGCTGGGGCGCAGGGCCTGCGCGGGGAGCGGTCAGCCCGGGAAGCGAGCGCAGCGGAGGCCTTTGCTGACCCAGCCGTGGCCGCGTGGAACCGGCGAGGGGAGCAGACCCCGCGTCTGTAGAGAAGGCCGGTGCGGGCCTTGACAGCACCGAGCCTTGACGTGCCAGCGGGACCAGCGCTTGGTTCTGGCCCGTCCGCCCCTCCTCCCCCGCCCCAGGCAGGGCCTCCTGGTTGGCCTCATGCTGAGTGGGAGGCTGCTGCTGCCCAGGCTCAGATTTGGCCTGTTTACTCCTTTACGGAACTTTGATTTTCCAGTTTTGGCTTACGAGGGCGTTTGCACAACATCACTCCCAAATGCTTTTGCTTACGCCACTTCTGAGAATCACAAAGCGGCTGATGCAAGGACAGGGTTGCCTGTTTCAGAGGAAGAGCTAGAAGAGAGGCTGCCCCGGGCGCCCTGCAGACCTCACAGGGCCGCGGCCCCACAGGCTGGGCTCCAGGGGCTGCAGTGCAGCGCTCGCCCTGAAGAGTGACACGCGCCCTTGCCGCCTCCCGCGCGCCCTCGGCCGGGCAGCCTCGGGTCTCGGCCCCGCCTGGCTGCCAGCGCCGCTGTGTGGACAGTGTTTCACGTCGCCGCATCGCACGAGGGGCCCAGGGGTGTGTTGCCGCTCCCGCGAGGGCCTTGGGAACGCAGGAGGACCCCAGATGGCCAGCATCTTAGCCAGCGCCGGCCTCAAGGCCGGGGACGATGGGAATCTGACCTATGACTAGCCCCACCCACGCAGTTTTTCAAAGCTACAGGCTCCTGGACACAGGGTGGCCCAGTCCTCGCCTGGCTGCAGCTTGTTGCCATAGACACACAGCCGCTGGGCTGGGGGCAGAAGGGGCCGCTGGGGGACACAGGCCCTCTGCTCTGTGACGCTGCCCGCCTTCCCGAGGGGGACCCTCAGGGGCCCCCGCCTGCCTCACCCCCCACCATGGCTCACTCCGTGGGACCAGTGGCCGCAGGCGCCACCCAGAAGCGGGGGACAGTGCGGAGGGGGCGGGTGGAGGCGGTGAGGGGCGCGCCAGCCCCCCGCGCCAGCCCCCCGAGCGCCGGTGCCCCGGGCACTGCCCAGCCCACCCAGTCTCTGAGAAGACACACAGGCGGGCGGACCTGGGCCTGGAGGACCCGCCCTGGACAGCGGGGCTGGTCCCCGGGAGGGCCCACAGCCCCAGGCCCAGTGTGCCCGGAAGAGACGGCTCGGGTGGACACTCCCAGTGTACCCCAGGCCTCGCCCAAACCCTGCCAGCAGCCGCTGTGGGTGAGGGGACACTGCTGCTGCCGCCGGCGCCAGCTCCTGAGGCTGAGCCACCCCCGAGCGAGAGCCCCGGGCTGAGTGCGTGGCCAGTCCCGCCTGTCCTCAGTCTGCGCCGCTCGCGCCCGGGGCCTGCAGGGCCGCTGCTGCCGGCCCGCGCTGCGCAGCCCCCGTCGGGCCTCTGCTCCTGGAGGCGGCACCAGGACAGGCGCTCGGCCCCACCACCAGGCCCAGCGGCCCTCACAGGAAGAGTGAGGAGGCCGTGACCCCCTCCCTCGCCACGCAGGGCCCCTCTACTCACTGTCCAGGGACACGCGGCTCGGTGGCACGACCCCTGTCCCCGCCCCACCCTCCACACCCCATGCCCTGCAACCCCCATCCCTCCCCACCAGCCCTGTCCCTGGCACCCCGACCCTGGGGCTGCCCCATCCCCTGTACACGCCCCACCCCTGGCACCCCTTCGTTCCCCTGGGCGCCCCTAGAGTGACCACTGATGGCAGGGAGAGCCCAAGCAGAGAAGAAGAGGCATCCCCCCATTCCGGAGCTGCTCTTCCTGGGCGCCCCGCCCCCAATCCAGCCAGCCCCGGCGCACCGCGCCCGCTCCCAGGGCCAGGCGGCGGGACGCGAGACGCAGAGCCTTGGCGAGCCAGTGCCCACAGCGGCCGCGGCAGGCCAGAGCAGGCGGCGGCTACTCACAGACGCCTGCAGCCTCCCGTCCTCCTTCATGGCCAGGTAGCGGTCGGCGCACACGCCTTTGATGGACACGACCCCGCGCTCCTCTGCTTGAAGCTGTAGTTTGACTGCAACGGGAAAAGCGACTTGTGGCGCCACAGGCGTCGGGCGGCCGTACGCCAGCGGGGAGGACAGGCGGGCCCACGCTGACCCGGGGGCTGGCCAGGCCCCGCAGGGAGGCCAGTGAGAGCTCGCGGCCGGCAGCCCTGTCCACCCATAGACCCCGCTGGGGCTTCAGCTGGCGTCCACAGCCCCCGCCCTCCCCTCAAACGCCTGCCTGGTCTGGCCCCACCCCCCCAACACACCCGTGCTGGACACTGCTGGACATGGCTGCACGGGGGAGAGGGGAGGCTGTGTCCCCACGGTCCCTCGTGTGGCTCATGCCTCGGCCCCGTCCCCGAGACTGGCCAGGGGAGCAGGGTCCCCTGCCTGCCAGTGGACAGCCGTGGCCACGGCCCCTCCGGCGCTGTGTCCATGAAGCCCGGCGGAGGGGCGCTGCGCTTCCGGGGCAGCTGGAGGGAGCCACCGACCGGCCCCGAGGGGCCCGGCCACCTCCAGGAGCCACACGCGGGCGAGTCAGCCTCGCAGGCAGCGCGAGGGTGTCAGACTGGACGCCTGGTCCGGCCACCCTCGCAGGACACACGTTCTGCCAAGAACGTCCCAGGAAGAAACAGGCCGGCCACGGGGCAAGGGTTGAAATGACCATTCGCCGATCAGCCACAGACAGCAGAAAACCGCCCAGAGGCCCCCACACAGCAGCCCCTCTGAGACACCAAGATGACCCCGACGATGAGTCGCCAGGGCGGTGGCCGGCTCAGGCGCCCGCCGGCCAGGAGAGGCTGGGCAGTGCCCCTGCACGGAGGGTGCCCGGGCTCCCGGAAGATGCCTGGAGAGGCCCCAGGACGAGCAGGAGGGCACCCCCAGCCAGCGGAGGGGAGAGGTGCGGGGGCCACGGATGGTGCCTGGGGTGACTGGTGGGCGGGGCGCAGAGGAGAAGGAAGGCCACAGCACTGGGGGGCAGGGGCCCACAGGAGGACAGGGCGTGTCCCTGGTGACCCCAAGTTCCTCTCAACGCCTTCAGGGCTGGGCTTGGGCCCGTTAACTGCAAACACTTTTTGTGATTGGGCTCGAGACCGCAAGGACAAAACGCCCGGCTCCCCCTGCCGCCCCTGCGCTCCACCTCCCCACCTCCCCCCCAGCCGCCCCTTTGCTCCACCGACCCGCGCTCCTCCATGGCCCACCCCGCGCTCCACCCCCCCCACCGCCCCTGCGCTCCACCACCCTCCCCCCCTACCGCCCTTGCGCCCCACCGCCCCTTGCGCCCCATCGCCCGCGCTCCTCCACGGCCCTCCCCGCGCTCCGCCTCGGGCCAGCGTCTGGGCTCCGCAGTTGCAGCATGGGCAGTGCCCGCCAGCCGCTGTTTGTGTTCCTGGCGCTGCCTCCGGAGCAGGCTCCGGGAACAGAGCCCCAGTGTGCGGGCCGGACCGAGGGTGCAGGGCGGGACGCGCCTCTGGAAGCAGCCCAGATGGGACAGCTCTCAGGAAACAGCCCGCGCCTCCGCCGGGAAGCCGGCGGCTGAGAGCCGAAGCCGCAGGGGCAGGAGGGACGGCCTGGCACCATGGGGCGGGGGAGCCGCCGGCCTTGTGGACAGTGCCCAGCCTGCAGGAGCAGGGCCCCAAGATGCTGGCCCCAGCCAGTGCACAAAGCAGGGGACCGCTGGCCGTGGGCAGGGTTGGGCTGGGGCACCATCTCCGCCACGACACCCGACATCAAGGGGGACACTCAGCCCCTCCCACTCAGCATGGCCAGAGACGGGCAGCGTGAGAACACCTGCAGGCTGGCCAGTCACACCGACTGGCCGGGCTTCCCACCTCCCGTCCTCAAGATGCCGCCTGGCTGCAGCTCTCCGACCTCCATGCCGCTGCCCCCGGCCTGCCCACGCCCGCCCAGACAGACAGAGCGTCTCGGCCGGGGGCTCGGGCTCTGCGGGGCAATGTCCTCGGCAGGGGAGGACAGACAGCCCCATCAGTGTCTCCATCCCTCTCTGTGTATGAAAGCAGGGCTCTCCGCCTCCCCCCGCCTGGTGGGGCTGCACCAGCTCCGGTGAGCCAAGCCCCGCACCTGAGGGTGCCCCGGCGGCTCCGGCCTTCACGCCTGCCCTCAGGCCCGGCCCAGGGTATCAGGACGAAGCGGGCGGCCTCTGGAGCCTGGCTGCCTGGACGTCCAGGGCTGGGAGGCTCCGCGCCCAGCCAGGAGCTCTGCTGCAGGCCTCCTCCAGGCAGGAGGGGCTGCCTTCTCCAAAGAGGTCAGCAATAGGCCTCCCTCTGCTCAAATCACTCGCGCGCACATGCCCACTGCACACGCATCACTGCACATGCCCCACGTGCACGAACACCCCACGTGTGTGCACACATACATGCCCCACACGCACACACATCACTGCACACGCCCCCACGTAAACGAATACCCCACGTGTGTGCACACATACATGCCCCACACACATCGCTGCACACATCCCCTCGTGCATCAATACCTCATGTGTGCACACATACATGCCCCACACATCACTGCACACGTCCCCTCGTGCATGAACACCTCACATGTGTGCACACATACATGCCCCACACACATCACTGCACACGCCCCCACGTGCACAAACACCCCACACATGTGCACACATGCTTGCCACACACATCACTGCACACGCCCACACGTGCACAAACACCCCACATATGTGCACACATGCTTGTCACACACATCACTGCACACGCCCACACGTGCACTAACACCCCACACACGCACATGCCCCGTGTGCATGTGTGCACATACACACCCACGCGTGCACATACACACCCACACATGCACATACCCCCATGTGCACCCACACCCGTGCACACACAACCCATGTGCATATACACGCCGCACACACGCTCACCCTGTGTGCACGGGCGGGCACACACGAGCACAGGCACACGGAGATGTGCGTGTGAACTCACACATGCACGAGACACGACGGCCAAGCCCAGGTCGGCTCTGAGGAGGAAGTGGACAACACGCTCCGAGCAGAGGCCCAAGGCCTGCAGGGCCGGCCAGCTGGGGCAGGCTGTGGGCGAGCAGCAGGGCAGGGTCCCTGGGGGCCACCCAGTGGGGCAGGAAGGGACACTTCTCGGTGAGTGCTGCCGCCATCTCCTCGTCCACTCCCTGCCTGTGTGCTGACCACCCCAGGCCCACGCGCCTCAGCTCGCGGTGACTCAGCTGGGGCCGGCCCGCTCCCCGCCCGGCCGGCAGACATCACCTCACAAAGGCGTGGCTCAGGGAGCGTGGTCCCCCCGGAGCGCCGTGGGCGCCGGCCGGCAGAGCGGACAGCCGCGGTGCCAGCGCCCGACCTCGACTGACAACATGATTCACGGTCCTGGCCTCAGGGAGGTCCAGGATGCCGGCGTCTGGCCGTCGGGACCGCTTGGCCGGAGTCACGCAGGTTCTTCCGCAGCCGAAAGGAAACTTTCCACTGTAGAGAGTGGCCCGGCACGCTCACGCCGGCCCGCCCCCGCCGCCTCCCACGACGGGCACCCCTGCGCAGGAGCCACCAGAGCAGGCTGCGCTGGCCCAGGCGCCCGCACCCCATGGACGAGGGCGAGGCCTGCGCTGGGTCAGCCCGCGAGGTGCACGACGCCGCTGGGCCTGAACGAGGCCTGTCCAGCGAGGAGGCCCGACACAGGGCAGGGGAGCCGGGGGAGCAGAAGGCGGGCCGGTGGCCGGTGTGGTCCCGCCCCCGGAGCCCCCGCCCCTCAGCCCGGAGGCCCCAGGTGCCCCCACGGCCGGTCGCCTGCGCTGGCACTGAGCTGCAGGTGCCCCGCACCCACCGTGATGGCAGTAACCCACGTGGCTCCGGCGGCTCACCCCCCTCTGGAGCACGACGCTCAGTCCACGGCCCCCACTGCCGCTCCCCTTGGGGCTCCAGAGCACCCCGGCCGCCAGCTCTACGGGAGCTCTGCGGGCCACCGACGGGTGCTGGCCTCTGTGGGTGTCGCCGCCCAGCCGGGGCCTTGGCGGCGGAGCACAGGCAGGTCCTCACGAGCCGCCCCCGCGTGCCCAACCCCGGCGGCAGCCAGAGCACCGCGCCGCAGCCCAGCTGCAGGGCAGAGCCTGCCGGGCCGGGGCCGGCCTCCGGGCGTTGGGCCACGCCGCGGGGCAAGGGCACGGGCCTGGCTGGGCCGGGGACCAGTCCAGCAGGAGACCAGCAGAGGCCACTCATGGCTGGAAATAGCCGCACAAAGTTGGCTGGGCCGCGGCTGAGGCAGGCGCAGAAACGCGCGGGGTCAGCTGCCGCGGCGCCTCCCTGCGCCGTCTCTTCAGGCCCACCGGCTCCCCGTCCCTGCCTGGCTGTGGGAGCCCAGGAGGCCGGCTCCAGCCTGAAGTCCCCCGTGCCCGAGGGCCTGGCGCCCTGGCTGCGCGTGGCCGCCAACAGCGGGCCGGGGCTCGCCGGCCAGCGGTCGTCTGGACGGTGAGGAGGGAGGGGAGCCTCACCCGAGGCGCTGTAGCACGGGCAGTGGGGCGGCAGGGGCGGCCAGCGCCGGCATGGCCAGGGCCTGCGAGGGAGGTGAGGCCTGGTCACGGCCCGGCGCGGAGGCACGAGGGCCAGCCCCGCGGCCACGGCACAAGCAGTGCTGCCTGGCGCCAGGTCCTCCGGGGCCGGGGCCGGGCTGGGTGAGAGGGCCGGCAGTGGGCAGGGTGCCCGCAGGCCCGGTCTGCCCTGTGCCTGGCACGGGGAGGGGGGCCGTGCCGGGCCGGCGCAGCAGCCACCTTCACCGCGCCTCAGTGAGCGCATCTGGAACACATTGGAAGCAACAAAGCCCAGCACGGCCCCTTTCCCGAGCCTGTGTCCTCGCTGCACCGCGGGGGGCCCAACACACCAGGCCCGGCGGGCCAGGCACAGGCGCAGGGGGCTGCCTGGCGCCCACATCCGTGCCCCAAGGCCCGCCAGGAGACAGGGCTCATCTGGGCTGGGACAGGGCCGCCGGGCGCAGGCGTGGGGACGGCCCCTTCTCAGCAGAGAGGGCGTCCGGCACCGCAGCCCAGCGCTGCAGCTCGAGGCACCCACACAAACAGCACGGCCACGGCACAGTCCAGTCGGGGCAGCGTCCAGGGACGGCTCCCAGCTGGGCAGGGCCGGGCGCAGCCTCATCCCTGGGAACGGGGCTGCTGGCCCCGGCTCTCTTCTCCGCCTGTCCACCGCGCCTTGTTCCAGGCACGGGGAGAGGCTTCCCGAGTCTGTCCACCCTGCCCCCGGTGGCCCTCGCCACCTGGCCCGGCCACAGCTAAGACACGGATGGGGCAGAAAGGCCGGCAAGCCCTGCGTCCACCCTGGGCCGTGGGACCGTGGCCCCAGTGGCCTGCATGCAGCTTGAGCTGGCTCTCATCTCGTCCTCAGCCCCTCGTCGATGGCCGGGCCCCTCAACGTTCTGTTGGGATTCGGGGACACTTGGGCTTGCCCCCTCGGGCGCGGCCAGGAGCCCCAGCGGGCGGCGTCTCTGGAGAGCCCCACACGCAGAAGCGCCAGCGCGCACAGCACGGCCAGAGCCCGGCCCGCGGCCCTCACGGGGCAGACAGCCCCGGCCCGAGCAGCTGCTGCCAGACACGCGGGGCGTCCAGGGCTTGGCTCCCACGCCTTTCAGGCCTGCAGCCGCCCAGCGTGTGCCCTGGGGCCGCCCCGGAGGCCCGCGGGGCGAGGGGGGAGCGGTGACAGGGCGGCCACAGGGGCTGGCCGAGCACCGGCCTCGGAGCAGGGTGCTCCGGCTTCGCGCCCAAGGGGCCGGGACGGCAGCGCCTCAAGGAGGTGGCGACCCGGCCAACAGCGTGCCCGGTACACGGAGCCGCCAGGGAGCCGGGAACCGAGGCCGTCCGTCTGGGCCATGGGGCCGGCACTGGGACCAGCAGCGGCCCCAGAACCAGGACACCTGGCCTCCCCGCGGGGCTGCAGCAGGCGGTGGCCATGTGCTGGGTCCCCGGCTCTCGCTGGCGCCTCGGTGGGTCGCGAGCCCTGGGGCAGCCAGGGCCGGCAGGTCGCTGGCCGCTGCTCGGCATCGCCAAGACCCTCTGAGGAGAGAGCGCTGCCCCTCCCGCCCCACCCGGTGGCGGCACTGGACAGGCAGGGGCGCCAGCTCATGGCGGAGAGGCCCTGGACGTGCTCGGCCAGCCCCCGTGGCCGCCCTGTCACCGCTCCCCCCTCGCCCCGCGGGCCTCCGGGGCGGCCCCAGGGCACACGCTGGGCGGCTGCAGGCCTGAAAGGCGTGGGAGCCAAGCCCTGGATGCCCCGCGTGTCCGGCAGCAGCTGCTCGGGCCAGGGCTGTCTCTGCACCCGTGAGCGCCGCACCCCCAGAAGGGACGTGAGGTCCAGCTGCTGCCGCCGAGGGACGCTCACCTGGGAGTCAGGCAGGCTGGGGGCTCGGCCCGAGGGGCGGGTGGGCAGTACCGGGGCAGGTCCGAGGCCACGGGCAGGAGGCAGCCCGGCACACCCACTGGCCAGCCGCGCTGGCCAGTCAGAGGCAGGGGTCAGCCCGGAGGGCTTCCACTGGGGGCCGGGGCCAGCTCTGGGCCTCGGCTCTGCCCACGTGCGCCGGACGCAGGCCGCCGGGGCCCCAGCACCTCTGCCTGGCCCACCTCCCTGGCTCCCTGCAGCTCAGCTCCCGATTATCTGGGACACCTGGGGCTGCCCAGGGGGCGAGAGGTGACCCCAAAACCTCCGAAGGCCCTCCGGTGGGGTGGGGAGCCACAGGAGCTGGGGGAGCTGGGAAGGGCTGCGCCAAGGGCCCCCAGGGCCTGGAAGCAAGGGTCTGGGTCTGGGGGGCCTGCGGCCGGCGCCCGCGGGCACTCACCGTGGGGGTCGCTCTTCTCCCGCACGCCGTCCACCCGCCCGTCCGGGCGGATGCGCAGGAAGAAGCCCCCGTTCTTGCAGTACAGCCGCTTGGGGTCCTTGAAGTGGCCGGGCGGGAAGGTGCCGCCGCCGTCCTCGGGCCGCGCGGGCAGCGTGGTGATGCTGCCGGTGGCCATGGCCCGGCGCGGGCCCCGAGCCTCGGCAGCCGCGCGGGGAGCCGCCGCTCCCCGGCCTCGGCCGCGCCCCCGGCCCCCCAGCCTCGCGCAGCAGAGCCGCGGTGGCCGCGGCGCGCCGGCTGGTCTGGCCGGGACGGCCGCGTCACGTCCCGGCCCACTGCCACCCCACCCGCGCCCCACGCGCCGGGCCGGGCTTCGGCCGCCCAGGCCCCGCCCCGCGCCGGGCCGGGCCGGGCCGCGGAACCGGGCCATCCGCCCCTGCGCCCCGCCCCGCGCCCGCAGTCCCCTCCCCAGCGCCCCCTCCCGCGTCCCGGCGGCGGCTAGTCCAAGTTCAGCTCCACTCGGCCTGCCGGCTCCTGCCGGCACGCGGAGGGCTCCGCACCGGGCTTGGGGCTGCAGGACTGGCCGCACTCCTGGCGGGGGAAGCTAGGACCTGCCCCGCGGGCGGCAGGAGGGGGGGGGAGCCCTGCACTTCAGAGTCAGGGGAGGCGCAGGGCCTCTAGTATTGACGCAGTCCACACCGCGGCCCGGCCCCCTCCCCCGCTGGAGGGCACCCCAGGGGAGGGCAGTTTCCTGAAAACCCCACATTCCAAACAGGCCGGCCTGAGCCCTGGGAGGCCCCAGGCTGCCCCACTCCAGGCCGCTGCGCCCAGGCCAGGGCTCCGGAGACAGGGCCCTGAGGCCCAGCTGGGTGTAGCGGAGGAGGCTCGGCGGCGGCGGGCAGGCTGGTTGGAGGCGGGCAGGCTGGTCTGCGTGGCGACTCCTCCCCGGGCGCAGGCAGGCTCAGGGCGTGGCACAGACCTGTGCTCGCCTCGCTGGCTGCCCTGGGCCCCCGCTTTGGGCTCTCAAGCCAGGCACCGGCCTCCGGACCAGAGCCTGCTGCCGCCCCACCGCCCGCTCTCCCCTCGGTGGGCGCTGTGAGGAGGACACTCCCTGCAGCCCGCCCCGTCTGAAGTCAGGTCCACCACCCGCAGCCTGTCCCTGAGCAGTGGGCCGGGCCAGGGGGGGGTCTCAGCCCGCAGGTGCTGGTGTATGTGGCCGCGGGGCTGTCTCTGGGGAGGGTCCCTGCTGGCCAGCGCACGGCGGGAGCTCCCAGGCGGGGCGTGAGCGCCAGAGCAGCCCCAGCCCCTGCCCGCCAGATGAGGCCTCTCAGCAGAGCACGGCCGGCCGCCGCTGCCCCGCAGGGACCACCGAGGCACAGACCGCCGGGGGTGGGGCCAGCGTCCGTGACAGCGGCTCGGACACCATCAGCCCACGCTGAGAATAACGGCTTCAGGTGAACAAGCTGCTTAGAGTCTGATGCTGGGAAGGACGACGGCGCGAGAGCTGGACACAGCCGCCGCGGGTCCCTGGACAGACACGTGCTGGACACCCGACGGGCCTGTGGGGCCACGGCGGCCCGCCTGGCACCGCAAAGGGAAAGCCGAAAGCACCGGGCGCGGACCCCGGCGTGAGTGGACGACATGGCCAGGCAGGGCAGCCAGCAAGCCCCGAGAGCGGGGCAGCAGGCACGAAGGCGTGAGCGTGTCCTTGGCCTCCAGTTGGACCCCAGCCGACCCGGCTGAGCCCGCGCCACGCAGCACTGCCGTCGGGGCCGGCAGCACAGCGAGTGTGCGGTGCTCCCCACAGAGAGCCGGCCACGTTCAGAGCCCAAAGACGCCTTTGCAGTGACATAAAAAATAAATCTGGGGGCATAAACTTAACCCCAAACGCACAGCTGGTGTCCAGAAGCACAAGCGCTGTCTGAAAGCCGCAGTAGCACGCAGACGGCCGTGCTCATGGCCAGGGTCCCACCAAGTCACCCACAAATGACACGCCTTCTCGGCCCAATGCCCAGCGCCTGCTTCTGGGGGACGGACGCGGCGATCTGAGCTGACATGGACGAAAGGGCCCATCCCGCTGCTCTGGGCCTGGACTCGCAGGCCGCAGCTTCTGCTGGTGCTTCCAGAGACCCGCGGTTAGCAGGAGCCAGCGGGGACAGAGGCTGCACAGCCGCGGCCTGGGCTCCCTCAAACAGCCTGGGGGACCCAGCAGGACAGACCCCACGCCCCTGCCCACGCTGGCCAGTCCCGAGGCCTCCCCCTTCTCCTGGAAAGACTCTGTCTTCCCAGAAACGCTCTTAAGCTCCAGTGACTTGCGCCTGACCACATATGGTCACGCAGCCGTTCCCCGATCTGGGAACGAACATCACAAACGCTGGCCACAGGCTGGCCGAGGCCATCTGCGCGAGGCTGAATGTTTTCTCTTTCATCACTACGACATCCGACTTTGTCCCTGGTCCAAGTTTATTCCACCCGCAGCCAAAACTATGACTTTGTCTGCAGCCCTGGCCAGCGACCTCCGGGCTGACCACAGCACTAGCCCCTGGGCGAGCGGCACCTGGCGGCCTCAGACCACGGGCGCGGCCGGCGCAGCCTTCTGCAGCCAGGGCCCTTCTCAGCCCACGAGGCAGACGCGCTGCCTAACCGAGGCCACAGCCTTGACTGGATGCAAAGTGGCAGCTGCTCCCTCGGGTCCTCCCCCACGGGCAGTGCGTCCGTCCACCTGAGCTTCCCAGCCACTTGCCGTGAGCAGAGCCGCCGCGGCCCGGAGCGCCAGTGGGGCAGCGGCTGAGCTGCGGTTCATCCCGTGCAGCCCACGCCCAGCCTGGTGCCCTCAGCGCCTCGCCGGCCTGCGCTGAGCCACCCCACCGGCCTTGTGCAGGTCCCACTGCCCCCAGCAGCAGCGACGAGCAGAACTGGGAGCTGGCGCCGGCCCGCCCTGCTGGGCCACGGCCAGGGGCTAGGTCTGTGTATGACCTTACACGGGCTTGGTGGCGTGGCCGGCCCCCACGCGCCGCTCGGAAGCCTGCTGCGGCCTGCCACGACGGTCAGCAGCCCGTGCACAGGGAGCCCAGGACTGCCGGCCGCGGCTGGCCCACCTCCCGGATGACAAGGGCCCTGTGTGGAAAGCAGTGGCCCTTTGCCTGCTCCGCAGGCCACTGACCAGCCCCTCCGAGCCTGGGGCGGGGGACGGGGCGTCCTCCCCGGCCAGCAGCCCAGCCAGTGGAGGCCACACCCTCCGAGAGGGTCGAGGGAGGGACAGGCCCAAGAGCCAGCGGGGAGCAGCCCTGGAGCCCCGCGGGCTGAGGGGTCCCTCTGCCCTCCCTGTCTAAGCGGGAGGAGACTGGTGCCCACCGCCCCAGCTGTGTGGGAGTCCAGGACCAGGAGCAGGGGAGCAGCTGTGGGAGATCCCCCACCATCAGGGTGTGCTGGTGGGGGCCGCGCCCTGCTCCAGCTG
Source organism: Galemys pyrenaicus (assembly GCA_019455555.1). Taxonomy (NCBI): domain Eukaryota; kingdom Metazoa; phylum Chordata; class Mammalia; order Eulipotyphla; family Talpidae; genus Galemys; species Galemys pyrenaicus. The sequence continues at coordinate 359,377 of JAGFMF010011852.1, read as the reverse complement.
AACACGGGGGCAAGGTCAAGTCCGACCTTCCCTGTGACGTCACCTCTGTGGCCAGCAATCGGAGGTCACGGCCACTCTGGGTGGCCGCAGTGCAAGCCAGCCAGGCCCCGAGGGAGGGTGACTGTCTTGCCCGCCACCGGCCTCGCCGCACCCCGTGGCCTTGCTCAGAGGTCAGGGCTCTGTGGGGTCAGCCGGGGGCCAAGCGCGCCCGAGCCTGACTTACACTGTGTGCGAGTTCTTGCCTTCGGACAGTCACTCGTGCGAGACCTGTGCACTCAGCCGCCTTCTCCGTCCTCGCTGCATGTCTGTGTTCCCTCGCTGGCCAGCTGATGGGGTCCCTGTTCTCCCGTCTGCGCAGCCTGCGCCCTGCCCCCACGCTGTGGCCCTTAACCTCCGAGCGCACGGCTGGCGCACACGGGCAGTGGCCCTGCCCACCCCGCTGCGCTGCCCCAGCTGTCACCTGCATCTCCCCCGGCCGCCAGCCCCCCAGGATGTGTGCGGGCTCCCTCAGCTCGGCCCCGCAGCACCTCGACTTCAGCTGTGACTGCCGCTCGTGGGCCCCACGCTGGCCGGAGCTTCTGGGATCCTGGCAGGCGTGGAGCCGGGCACGGGCAGGGAGAGCATGTGCGTGGGGTGGGGCTGTGAATGTCGTGTGACAACGCCGACCGAGCTCTTGACCTTAGTTCACATTCCATCTGCACGTCCCACTTTTATTGTTTCCGGCATTTAGTGATGCTCTAAAGCAACCGAACACCGCCAAGGAGGCTCCTGTCCCTGAGGAAGACCGGGTGGGGGCGCCGGGAATACGCTGCCCAGCAGCAGCGGGCAGGGCCTCAGCCCCCGTGCATCCGCACTCAGCCTCTCCCGGCGCCCTGGTGCCGGCAGCTCAGCGCGGGGGAGGTGGCCCAGGCGGCCGCACCTGCACCAGGTCCGGCCACCCACGCCCACACCATGACCGCGCCGGCCTCTTTCCACACACTCCGGACCGAGACCGCCGGCGCAGGACGGGGATGCGGCTGAGTCACCACAGCTGGCTGGACGGCCCAGCTGCCGACAGGGCCTGAGTTACTGACGGCGGGCAGTGCCGCACCGTGCTGACTGGTAGCCTTCCACGCCACGGGCTACCCGGCACATCCGACTCGGCCAGGCGTGGTGTGGAGCAGGGCGTCAGGGCGAGGGCTCCTGAGCACCTCTGGGACGCTGGGCGGCAGGGGCTGGGCTCTCTGGCCCAGCCCGCTGTCCCGCTGCATTCAGCCCCGCAGCCCTGAGGCTGCGCCCACCAGCCCCAGGACAAGGCAGCAGGTCTCACTGCCCAGGGAAGCACCCACCTGGCTCTCGCCCTGCTGGGGCCCCGAGGAGTCAGCCTCAGACCCGAGTGGCACAGGCTGCCACCGCGCTGTGGGCAGCAGAGCCGCACCCTGGCAGCGTGTTCCCGGTGCCCCAGGGCCGGCAGGCTCAGCGGTCAGGTGAGCAGCCACAGCCCCAGACACCACGGCTTTCCTCTTGGGAACGAGGGAATCTGGGTGCTCTGATGTGGCCGTCAGGGAGTCTGCTTGCGCGTGCTGTGCTGGCATAGGTGGCTCGCGAGGCTCGGCGGCGCCCTACAGGAGCAGGGGGTCCTCCGGCCCCGGAGGGCCGGCCGGCATGCACCCAGGCCCCGTGACCACCTCGCTGTCTGTCTGCAGCACCAGCAGCACCAGGTCCAGTGCGCGGCGCCAGGCCTCCAGCTTGGGTGTGACCGCGTCAAGGACGGCAGGCGCCTCCCCCAGGGCACAGGTACCTGGCTCGCTGCGCCCACCCCAGGCGCGGGCGGGGGGCCAGCAGGGGCCCACAGCGTCCTGCAGGAGGCGCTGCACGAGCGAGTCGGCTTCCAGCTCCGAGGCGCAGCGGGCGGTGTTGCACAGCAGGACGCACAGGTAGCGGTGCCAGCCGCGGGCCAGCCTGCCCAGCACGGCGGGCCTGTAGTGTGCCAGCGAGGACGCCAGCCAGGAGCCCCCGCCCAGGAGGCCCCCCGGGGCGGTGGGGGCACCCCCGCTCCCCTGCCCTGCCAGGGCCTGCAGGCGGCGGAGACACCACAGCTCCAGGGCACCGCCGCCCAGGAAGACCCGCTGCTCCCGCAGGGCGTGGTGTAGGCGGCAGGCGCAGGCCCAGAACCGGTCAGCCCTGCTCTGCCCCTGTGTGGCCAGGGGGCTGGTCAGCACGGCCGTGACCAGGCGCAGCCCTTCTGCCTGCAGCGTGACTGCTGCCCCGGCCTCGGCCGCCACCCCCACAGTGCCGCTGTGCCAGGGCGCCACACGCACACCACTGCCCACACAGTCCCCGTCCACCTGCGAGAGGTAGGCCACCGGCCTGGCCCTCGAGGCCTCTGCGAAAGCCTGCAACACGCAGCCAGCCACCGACCCCAGCACCAGTCGCTGGCCACGAGCGCACCGCTCAGCCAGGTGCTCCGGCACCAGCCCCTGCACCAGGACCAGGTCCACGCAGAGCTGGGCTAGCGCCTGCAGGACGCGGTCAGCCCAGGGCTTCTCGGTGCCAGCTGGCCAGCCCCACACGCTGCCCAGCACGGTGCTCACATTCGCGGGTGGGCGAAACCCCGGGTGACGGTAGCTCTCTGTGAGGTCGCCCTCAAGGAGAAGCACCTGCAGCGGCCGGGCCTGCAGGTCCCGGGCCACAGTGGCACTGGCAACCGGCACAACAGCCACATACCCGGCACAGACGAGCGAAGCCGCTTCGGGCAGGCCTGGCAGGCAGCACGTGACCACCCGTGTGAGGTCCAAGGCACAGGCCTGGGGGCCGTCCCGCGGTGCTGGGCTGCTCTGGCCCAGCAGCCGGGCTGCGGCTGCTGCCAGCCGCATGCTGCCAGCGTCTCCGTGACTCAGGCCCAACTCCACGGCGGCGCTGCAGCCCCCTGCGCCCTGGGGCTGGCGTGCCCACTCCCCACCACCTGCCCCACAGAAGTGCCGGCTACAGGCCAGGGCCAGCTCTCTGGAGCGGTGCCCCGTGGGCAGACGGCCTCTGGGCGCCCCAGACAGGCTTCTCTGGGGCTCAGTCTGCCATCTGGTGAGGGAAGGGGACTGAACACGTGTCCTGGGAAGACGGGGGAGGGCCAGTGAGTGAGCGGCGGGGCCGGGAGCCGAGGGTACACACGGGCACAAGCTGGCGCTGTGAGTGTCCAGAGAAGAAAGCGTCTGTGTGCTGTCTAGGAGGGTGGAGACCTGGTCCAGAGAGGCCTGGAGGGAGCCGGCCTCGTCTGTGCAGACCCTCAAGCCCTCCTCCATCACCGCGGCGATGACAGGCACAGGGACGCCCAGGTGCAGACACTCCTCGGCCCCCGCGCTCCACGCGCCCACAAGGAACAGCAAGGTGCTGACCCCGGTCCCGTAGGCGTTGCTGTGAGCCAGGACGGCTTCCCGGAGAAGCTGCCCGGCCGCGCCGCTCAGGTCCAGTCCTTCCAGGAGCCTGGCCGCGGAGGTGACCAACACGCTCTCCTGCCCCTGCCCATCTGTGATGAACTTGGGCGACTTCACCGGGCCCAGGAACGTCCTTCCTGCTTCTGCAAAGGACGCGAGGTGCTGAAGTCCCGCGTGCTGCCTCCTGCTGACCACCCCCTGGCCCTCACCTGGGATCATCACCTGCGGGGAAACAAGAGGCTGTCTGTGCTGCGGTGAGCAGCAGACCCCGCTGCTCCCAGCCCAGCGCAGAACGCGGGAGGCTGCCCAGCACGCCAACATCAGGGCGCTCTCGCCCCCAACTCCCGCCACCAGGGGCCGGCCCAAGCCAGAGGCCGGCCCAAGCCAGGCGCCGGCCGGGAGATGGCCGGCAGGAGAGTGGTCAGCTCAGCTCCAGGACAGAAGCCCTGGAGTGAAGCCCTGGCCAAGAGATAGGGCCGGCCTAGCAAGGAACCGATGGTGGAAGCACCCCAGAGCCCACCCGGCCCGCCCCGGCCACCCGGCCCGCCCCGGCCACCCGGCCCGCCCCGGCCACCCGGCCCGCCCCGGCCACCCGGCCCGCCCCGGCCCGTCCCAGCCCGCCTCGAGCCCCGCCCCCGGCCGCCGGCTCCGCCTCCCCGCGCCAGGGTCCGCGCGGACCGAGCAGGCGGCGCGAGGGCGGCCGTCCCCGCGCGTCGCCCCACGTCCGCCGCGAGGTGGCGAGCACCACGCTCCCGCGTCTCCCGGACACGAACCCGCTCTCCAGCCTCCCGCGCTGGGCCGCTCGGCGTGCGCAGGCGCGCAGGGCCCTGCCGGTCGCTAGGAAACCGCCGGAAGTTCCGCTTCGCGGTGGGCGGGAAAGGTGGGGCGTGACGCCATTGGTGGAGGCGAGAGCGGCCTTGGCAACGGCCGCGGCGCGCGCAGGGGAGGCCTTAGCAACGGAGGGAAGCCCGAGGCCGCCGCGGACCCGGCGCGTGGCGGCGGGCGGGCGCGCGGGTCGGGGGCGCGAGGGCCCGTGGGGCCCGGGTCCAGTTTGCCTCGGGCCCTCGGGGCTGGAATCGGAGAAGGCGGAAATTTTTTAAATATTTTCCCTTTATTTATGTGTATTTGACTTCAGTTGTCACCCCGCGGATTCCCCGTCACCACCTCACCGGCGCCCAGCGCCTCGTCCCTGCTCCCGTCGGCCCTCGGCCCTCCCCCCACCGTGCCCCAGTGTGTCCTTGTCTTTTCATTTTGGGTTTTGTGTCTTCATTGTTGTTCTCGTTCCTTTCCTTGATCCTTATCTGGCTCCCTTCTGTTCCTCCAGGGGAGGCACTGGCTGGTGTTTTTCTTTTGCCTCCTGCCTGACTCCGCTGAGCGTCCTCCCTTCCAGCTCCGTCCGCGTTCCCGTGAATGCGTCTGGCTTTCTTTTTGATGGCTGCATAGTATTCCATGGCTTCCGGGTCCACTCGTCTGTTTTGGGCATGTAGGTTGTTTCCAGGTCTCCCCTGCTGTAAAGAGTGCGGGCAGAAGTTTTAAATGAAGGCGAACTCTACCGCGGAGGAACTGGCATCACTGATTTTGAACATTTTTTTGGCGCAACAAGTGTGACAGCACAGAGGTGATCTGGTTCGGGCGGGCGGCGGGTGCGCCAAGGCGGCGCCCGCGGGGCTGGCCTGCGCGGCTGGGTCTCGAGGGTGGCCGCTGGGGCCTGGGCCCGATGGTCCAAGCCCCGGGCGCAACTGGTGCGGGCTGCCCCCCGCGAACGCCCGCCGTGGGTCCCGAGGGCACCATGGGGCAGAGGAACGGGACTCCCGCTCCGGACGACTGTGAACCCGGAGCCGAAGCTTCTAGAGGGTCACTGGGAAAGGGCACCCTGGCCGCGGGGCCAGATTCTGAAGGGACGCGAGGGCTCTGGCGCTAGAGGAAAACGTCCATAAGTCAGACTGAACCCCGCCATAGAAAGCGAGAACGAAGACGGCGGCAAGGATGCGCCCGCGGACGCCCGGCTGGAGGCCGCTGTGCACCGGGGCGTGTCCGCGGCAGAAGGACGGTCCGTCTGTCCAGGGTGAGGACGCGCGGCTCGTGGGCAGGCGTAGGGCCGGGAGCCGCGCGTCCACTCCCGCGGAAACGGACTCTGCAACCCCAATGAGTGAAGCCAGGGGAGGCTTCCTGGGGTACCTCGACCCCAGGTGTCCTTGTAGGACTGAGCAGGGAGAGTGGCCCTCTGCCCCCAGGGGGCAGGGAGATGCGGAGGAGGGACCCCCACTTCTGCCGTCGCGGGGCGGGGGGGGGGAGCAGGGCACCCAGGCGCGAGCTCTGGGGCCTGGAGACACGTGGGAGCACAGGAGTGGACTCTGCCTCCTCGTCCTCGCCCTCAGAGAGGGGGGTCGCAGTGAGGTCGGCGCGAGCCAGCTGCGGGGTCCTGCGCGACCCCCTCCCCCGGCCAAGGGCCCAGGAGCTGGAAGGGGCGCCCCTGAGGCGCCGGGTCGGGGCGCTCCGGCGGTCTCCCACCAGGGGGCGCTGCGCGCCTGCAGGCTGCAGCGAGCGGCTGTGCTTTCCGGGGTTTGGGTCTTTGGGCCGTCAGGATTTACACAGTCACAGTCAGACGGGGCTCGCGGCAGCGTGCGGAGCGGGAACTGAGCTCCTGTTGACTCGCTGCTTTGTAACTAGTCATGTCAGCAAAAAGTGGCTTTTCACCTCAGACAAATCTGACCTTACTTGAAAGGGGGGGCCTTGGCTGCACCCCTTGGCTGGACTGTGGGGTGACCACCATGGGGAGCGGGCTCCAGGCCCCAGAGTCCCCAGGCCGTGCTCTGCACCCCAGAAGTATACCTGATAAGGGCTCTTTGTCACTTAGCACCAACATTGTCAAGGGTGAGGCGTGCCTCTGGGGAGGGGCCGCTGCACGGACAAACACCCCCAGAGATTCCTGACCTGGAGTAAGGTGCTCTGACCTTTTTTTTTTTTTTTTTTTTTTTTTTTTTTTTTCGNCTCGGCCCTTTTTTTTTTTTTTTTTTTTTTTTTTTTTTTTCAGATTTACTTACTTATGCACACAAGAACTGGGGTGCAGGCCAGAGGTGTGGGGCTGACAGGAGTCACCAGAGGCAGAGCGGGAGCAGCCCAGGCAGATCCACCGCCACGCACTGCTTCGGGCAGTGGGAGGCAGGTGGGCCCACTGCGCCCGGGGCCCCTCCCTGGCCCAGGGTGCTCACAGTGCTGTGCCCTGGCCTGCTGCGCCCCCTCCCTGGCCCGGGGTGCTTCACAGTGCTGTGCCGGGGCCCCTCCCTGGCCCGGGGTGCTCACAGTGCTGTGCCCTGGCCCGCTGAGCCCCCTCCCTGGCCCGGGGTGCTCACAGTGCTGTGCCCTGGCCCGCTGAGCCCCCTCCCTGGCCCGGGGTGCTCACAGTGCTGTGCCCTGGCCCGCTGCCCCAGGAGGCCCAGGTGCTCTAACCCGAGGCGCTGAAACCGCGCCTGCCACCTGGCTCCTGTCGCTCCTGTCTCCCTCACTGCTGGGCCTGGACTGCAGACGGCGGCGGGGCGCCCCAGGAGCCTGTGCTTTCCCTTGAGGCAGCTCCAGGGCACTGGGCCCCCTCCGCTCCCCGCCCTTCCATCTCTCCAGCTGCCCAGGGTTCCTGGGCAGACAGGGCCCAGCGGCCCCTCGCCGGAGAGTCGCAGGGGTTCTCCGAGCACCACAGTCTGGCCCCTCGATGTGCCACCTCCCTCTGGAAACAGCCTCGCACGCAGCTGGGGGCGTCCATGGGCTCCTGCAGCCCCTCTCCAGCCAGCACCTCGGGGTGTGGGGCCACGGGAGAGAAGCTGAGTCCCCAGAATGCCCCTTTTGGTCAGAAATTGTCTTCCGCAGGTGGGGACCGTGGAGGGGGGGGGGAAGCCAGCTGCGCTGGACCCAGGCTCCCCTCGAGCCACCCTCCACCCACTCCGGAGCCCCGCTGAGACCCATGCCCTGCGCGGCTGCACCGGCCACACCGTGGACGTGAGTGTGGGCGGTCTGAGTACACCGACCCTGGACGCGGCACTTTGTGCAGTTTGGGAGAAAACTGGTGTCACAGGCGGGACGGCCACACCTCGGGCAGTACACTTGGGTCTGGAGGCACACGGGGCGGCTACAGGCCAGTGCCAGGAGACGGGCTTCCCCTCGGCCAGGGCCGCGCTCGCTGGCCCCAGGGGGACGGAAGTGGCGTCTCGTCCCTGTCCATCACTGCAGTCCCGTGGGCGGCCAGGGGTCTCACCCCAGGGTAGCAGCTGGCCAGGCCTGGCCTGGCGCTCTCTGCCTCAAGGGGCAGCGCGGCCTCACAGGTCTTAGGCCTGCTTAGGGGCCCCCTTGGGGGTCAAGACTCGCGGCCTATCCGCTCTGGGGTTGGGCAGAACTGGGATCCTGCTGCTGGCCGCTGAGTGGCGCCCTCTCCCTGGGAGTGCCGCCACCGGTCATTGCGAGGACCCCCAACAAGTACAGTCATGGCCCCACGGGCAGGCGCTGGCCTCCCAAGGGCCCTGCCCCGGGAGCCAGCCCTGGCGCCCCCAGTGTGGAGGGGGTGGGAGCAGCCTCAGGCCGGGCTGTAGGCACAGGAAGTACGCGGGGACGCGCCCTCGCCCCTGGCCGTGACTCACCGGGGCCAGGTGCGCTGCTTCCTGCGCCATCTGCCAGCATGTAGGTGTGCAGTTACCAGAACCTCCTGCCCGCCCGCCACCTCAGGCACTGCCTCTACAGAGATGACTAGGATGAAAGAAAAGAAAGACTGAAACAAAGAAATGTGATTGTTTTTATGTTTTGCCCTCAAGATTATCATTTTAGTTAGAATGAGATCATCCAAATGAGAATAAACAAATTTAAATAAAGTTTTGATGCTGATTTCTAAGCTGAATGGGGTTTTACCTGATAAAATCTACAAAGCAGAATATTTATCCTCAAAAAATATCAGCTACACATCATCGTTACTCAGCTTTCATGCCCTAGACGTGACAGATAAAAATAACAACAGATTGAGGGCCTTTTAGGACACCCAGACTCTGTTTAGAGAAAAGCAAAGATTGTGTGATTATTCATTCAACAAACATGCTAAACTGTGGAGCTGGGCCTCGCCGCGGCTGCGAGCTTCGCACTCTGTCTAGCAAGGGGAACGAAGTCAAGGAAACGCTCTTTAGGTTGTGGGGGGAGGTTTCTTTTCTTTCCTTCTAGGTTCTTTGTCTGGCCTGACATGCACGTCAACCTACGACAGGTCAACCGGAGAAAAGTGGATTTTGTACCCGGGGCGCCCCAAGAGGAGCCCCGAAGTCAGACAGCAATGGGGATGCATGCATCGCCCCGGCCAAGGAGAGGGGGCCGGACCCCGGGGCCAGTGCAGCCTCAGCGAGACGCCCCCAGCGACCGACCCCGCAGCAGCAAGGGGGTCAGCGGCCCTTCCCGAGGGCTGTCTCCCACAAACCCCCTGCTTGGGGTGCGTTTGGGCCCACTTTCGGGCACACGTCTGCCTGCACTAATGTCTCCCGCTGGCCCGAGCTGCACGGCCTGAGGTTGCGCTCGCACAGCAGCTGGCGGGGCGGGGTGACCAGCCCCGGACTGCCCGGGGGTGCACGCGCGTCTCTGGCAGACTGACGAGTTCTGGCACCTGACAGACAGGACCCAAGGCCCAGCCAGAGCCACAGGGTGCCTGGGGCGCACCCCACCCTGCTCGGGGAACAGCCAGCAGACAGTGTCCTGCGTGGGGCCTCCCCAGCCCCGTGGACGCCACGAGCCTGCGGACCACGTAAGACCAGCCGGCGCTCCAGGGCTGAGAACGCCAAGCACCGCCGCGGGGGCTGAGGGGCGGGAGCGCAGCTCAGGCCCGGGGCTCCCCCACTGACCCACCTCACAGCTCAGGCCGCGCCCCGGGCCCAGCCACAGGTGCCGGAGCAGACGCCGCGGCCACGCTGCTCCTCGGCCACACCTCGCACCTCGCCGGCGCCCTGGCCACAGCTGCCACGCACACCTGTGACGGCCGCACGGGACCAGGGCGGGCTGTGGAGGGGGCGCCCCTTTGCCCACCGGCTTCGGGGCCACTTCCCTGGCCTGGGCCGCGATTGTGCCGCAGTGCAGCTCGGGAACCAGCTGACCATGCCAGCAGGACAGCCCTATGGCCAGCAGAAGCTCCAGACCTACTTGACGGCCCCCAGAGCGTGTCAAACTCAACCACGAGTGGCAGGAAAAAAAAAAATAAAAAAACCGCGACGTCTCACCGAAGCAGCGTCTGTTCGCTCAAGTACAGTCCCAGGGACTGTCCAGGCGTCCTTCGGGTGCCGCCCGCCCACTGCCTGCCCGCTGGGCGCCTCACGGGCCCTGCGGCCCCAGCCTGCACGTGGCACACTCCGGCCGCGGGCCGGGGACACCCCCAAGGCACCTGCTGGCTGTTGTTTACACGCCGACGGCTGGAGCCCCGTCCCGTGGCCAGGCTGCGGCAGGACACAGACCACCAGGCCGCCCCAGCCTCGCGCAGGTCCAGGCCGCGTCTGCGGAAGGAGCGCAAGAGGCGGCGACAGGCTCTGCGAGGACCACGTGGGGCAGGTCCCGAGGCGGTGCAGCCGCCCCGCATCCCCGGCACGGGAGGGCCGGTGCCCCAGCCCGCAGCCCGGCGGGTTAGAAGGGGGAGCCGGGGGAAGTGAGCTGGGACCCAGGCCAGCGGCTGGTGTTGGGGGACCACAGATCAGAAGGAGGACACCCTCCCCTGCAGTCCCGAAATGCAGGCGGCCCCTTCTTATGCTGGTGCACACACTTCAGAAAACGTGGGTCTCTGAGCCCCCTTTGGGATGTCCTTAAATTCTTAAACACTAAATAAGCCTCTTGGGGGCCTCTGGGTCTGTGAAATTTCTCCCTCTGAGGACCCCCCAGTGCCGCTCCGCCCTCAGCATGCCCAGGGGCGCTCAGGTGGGGGGATGCACCTGCAACTCCACCGCAGCTGTGCGCCCCTGGGCCGGGGTCGCGCACCGCTGGCCGATGCCCTGCCAGAGCTGCGCCTGCCCAGCTCCTGTCCGCCTCGCAGCCCACGCTTCGCGGGCGCGCCCCCCGGGCTCTGCTTTGTCGCCTGTGCGACGCGCACAATTCACCCCAAACCAGCTCAGCCACAGCTCTGGTGCCGCTCGTCCGGGCCGACCCTTCCTCAGTCCCGGAGACACAGCGTCCGCCCCTCTTCTCAACACGACCGCCAGGGGGCCCCTGGCCGAGACCCTGGGAAGTGGCCACAGCCCACTCTGCACACCACCTGGGGCACCCTGTCCCCGCAGGGGGCTGCGGCCAGCCGCTGGCACCCACGGCCCTGCACCAGGCATGGGGTCAGGGACAGTGAGCCCAAACCCCGGCATTCTAAGCCCGAACCCCAGCATTGTAAGCCTGAACCCCAATATTCTAAGCTGTTCCTTCCAGGCCTCTGCACCCGTCTTCCAGCTGCTGGCCTCCAGCGCAGACAGCAGCACACGCGCACGCACAGCACAGGCCGTGCACACACACGCACGCGCACCCGCCCTGCCGCCGCTGCCCTGGGAGCGCGGCCGGCCCTGGGTCTTGGGTGCCCTGGCCGCCAGTGGACAGGTGAGGACAGGGGCCCACGAGCGCCGTGTCACGGGTGTCGACTGGCGTCAGACTTGCCCTCTGCGAACTCACAGCTCCCTAGGTGAAAAACAGGAGGTGGGGAGGGGATGCGGGGGGCTGGGAGGGGGAAAAGATGGGAGGGGGAGAAAAGAGAAATGAAAACGTGGAAATGAATAATAGGGCTTTTAAGAACCCCGCAGCAGAAGCAGCCTCGGGACGCCCTTTTCTAGTAAGGCGAGGCTGAGCTGCAAGAAAAGCAACCACAAGGGACTTTTCTTTTTTGTTAAACTCTTAATTTATGGTTTGTATGTCGTATTTCAAATTGAGTCCCAACTCGACTTTCTATGGTGAATCATGCTTTCTCAGTAACGGCTCTGTGAATCACTCTGGTAAAAGCGCTGGCCCGTGTGCCCGGCTCCCACCCCTGGGCACCCCACTGTTGGGGCTGACCACACCCCTGTCCGTTGGCCCCCCGACAGCGAGGCCATGCGGCCGAGGCGTGACCGTGCGTCAGGAGCCACACGAAGGAGAACAGAGCATACATGGGCAAGCCCCGAGCCCGAGTGACGCTGCCCAGGGCGGCCCCTGCCAGCCCTCGGGCACCTGCCCGGCCAGCAGTGGGGGCTGGCAGTGCCTCCGGCCGCTGAGCTCTGGGCTGAGGGTGGGTGCAGGTGACAGCAGGGGACCCACTCGTGGCCGTGGCCTGACAGGGGGGTGGGCACCGTGCCGGACGCAGGTGCCAGGCTCATCTCAGCCATGTCCAGCGTGTGGGGCAGCGGCCCAGAGCGCCCACTCAGCTGGCCAGCGTCCGGAGCTGCACAGCAGGGCAGGCCGGCACTTCACCCCTTCATGCTTCCACATGGAGACAGGAAAGGCCTAGCCCCATGCCGACGCCCGGGATCCTGCCGGCACGCCCCTGTTTTAGCAGATTCCCCGGCATCCCCAGGCACAGGCTGTCCACCTGGAGCTGGCATAGAGGCTGAAAGGGGCCTGGCGGGCGGCGCTGGGGACAGCAGCCGGCTGCCCACAGGGCCACTGGCCCTCGGAAACCATGAATCCAAGGTGCCCACGCTGGACGCACTGGCCACTGGCACAAATCCAGGAGGCAGAAAGGGGTCACAGCTGAGCTACTGGGTCGCGGCCATCCTGAAAATGAAGCAGCATCTGGATCCACACTTGTTTTTCATCAATTCTTGTTTCAACGTTTGGGGTTAGCTGGAAAGAAAGCGCCCTACAAGCTTTCTGCCACTTCAAACACCCCCCCGAGTTAGAGCTCTTTCCAGTTAACCAAAATTAGGTCACGCAGAACTTTCCAAAATACTGCGCTTACCCGGGGTGGGGCCAGCGGCTCCATCGCAGCCACAGGCAAGGGATGGAGAACGTTCTTAGGTGAGTGTCAGTGGTTTTGTTCAGGAAAAACCCACCCGCGCTGTCAGCAGAGAATTCCTCTGAGAGAGGCCGGGGAGCAGGCAGGGCCCCACGGTGGCTTTGGGGAGCCTGGCGAGTGGAGAGGGGCTCCTGCCGCTGGGGAGGGGGCCCTGGAAGGTGCCCGCCCCCGCAACTTTCCGCTGCGTGGAATTCCATCTGTTAATCAAACCGAAACCCGGAGTCAAGGTCTGTACCTGAGACTTCCTTCCTGATTATCTGTAACCCATTGCATCACTCGGAGGAAAGCCGCCCGGCCACAGGAAACTCAGTCCGCGAGCGTCGCGCGCGCACGCGCGCGCTCACGCACAGCACAGAAGGGCCGAGCGCGGCGCCCACCCCGCCCCGGCCCGGCCTGGCCTCCCGCGCTCCTCAGCGCGGCCACGGCCGGACAGCAGCCGGGCCGGGCCGGGCCGTGTCTGCGGGCCTCCCTGCTCGGCCAGCCGGGGCATCGCCCGGGCTGCCAGGCCGGCTCCGACCCAGGGGTGCGGGATCCAGACCCGGCGGGTCAGAGCCGGGGGGTGGGGGGGTGGGGGGGGGCCAGACCAGCCCCTCCCGCGCACTGCGCTCAGACCCGCCTCCGCGCCCGCTGGCACCTGGAGCCGCTGCCCGCAGGGCCTTGCGGTCATCCGAGAGCAGGGCCTTGGAGGCGGTTTCAGCGACGGCGAAACCCGGCTGATGCCTGGCGCACACGGACACTGGCGGGAGTCCTCTGCCCTCGAGCGCGGCCACCCGGACCGCCACGGCCGCCGCACCCTGGACGCAGCGGGCCTGGCGGCCCCCGGGCTCCCCTCACCTGGTGGAACCGCCCCCGCAAGGGTCCACTCATCGCCGCGCTCCTCTAGGTGATTACTGTAACCCAGTGCATCACTCGGAGGAGCAGCCGCCGGCCACGGGAAACGCAGCCCGCAGGCGTCGCACGCACACGTGCACACACGCGTGCACACACGCATGCCAGCGAGCGCCCCAGAACCAGCGCCTTGCCGGCTCCGGCCCAGGTTGGGCTCGGCTGCCTCCGGCCTGCTGCGCCATCCCGCGCAGGCCTACCCGGCCGCATCCTTTTTGCCTGCGGGAGCGCCTGGGGAAGCGCCGGGGTTTGGGGGTTCCCGGGTGGCAGCTCCAGCCCCCAGCCCCCGCCGTGGTGACACACGGCTGTCAGCGCCGACAGCAGCTTCGATGGGCGGCCCCGCGTGGGCAGCAGCCCTGACCGGCCGCGGGGCTCCCACGCTGACCCGTCCGGGAGGTGGCTGCTCGGGAGGGCCCTCCTCAGTGGCTCAGCTCCCCGGTGTCTTGGCGCGGCCCCGGGAGTGGCCTGGGCGGCGGCGGCACGCCGGGTCTGTGCGACCGGCCCGCCTCAGCCCACAGGCGGCAGTGGCTGCGGGCCCAGGACTGCTGTTCCCCCGCAGAGCAGCCGGCGGCGCTGGGGGCTCCGGCACGCCGTCTAGCCCCCACCCGGCTGTCCTGTCTGAACCTGGGCTCGCGCCCGAGGCTGCTCGCGTGGGGGCTCTGGCTTTGCAGAGACTGGCCTTCCGAGGAGGGAGGATGGTGGGCAAGATGGACGCGGCGCAGCGCAAGGCCAGACGTGCAGGCAGCCGGGCCTGGAGCGTCCTGGACCCCGCGGACCGGGCCCCGTGCCTGCGAGCGCCGAACCCACGGGGGACACGAGGCCTCGCGCAGTCCCCACGGGAGGAAGTTGTCTGAGTTAGAATTTCCCGCTTTACACCAGAAGCGGCCTCGGGCCCTGTGACCCGACTGGGGCACACGGGGAGGAGGCTGAGGCCGAGGTCCAAAGGCCGCCGCGGGGCAGCGGGTGCCCTGGTGGAGGAGCCGGGGCGCGCCGGAAGGACGCTGGGGAGCAGGCCTGCGGCGCCGGCCGACTGCCCCCCCTCCACAGGCGCCCCAGGGCCTGGGCTGCCCCCACAGGAGCCCCGAGGGCCGGGCTGCCCACGCAGGAGCAGGGTGTTGTCCCTGGAGACACCCCTCCTAAACAGACGGGCTTGTTCGGGGCCCCTTCCTGAAAACCCTGCTCCCTGAGCCCCGCAGCGGCTAGGTGCTTTCTGGGCCCGTGAGTCATCGCACCTACACCTTCTCCTCAGCTCTCGAAAACTAAACTAAAGCAAAGCAGAGAAAGGAGGCTTGCTGCCAGCACAGCCTTTGATTCTTATCACAGCTTCACCCCCGCCCCTCGGTGCCTTTTCCTTGAACTTGTGCAGAACAGGGATCACTCACCTGCTGGAGGTGCGCTCAGACTCGGCCTCAGGGTCGCGGACCGGTGACTCAGCCACTCCAGGCAGGCACCAGGGAGCCTCAGGCCGGGGGGTCACCCCTGACACCGCACTCGGGGTCCTGCTGCAGGCTCCAGCCCGCCCCCAGGCTGCAGGCCTGGGTCCACGGCCCCTCCCACTGCCCCAGGAGGCCTCGGCCCCGAAGGCCTGGCTGAGACACTCCCCTCTGAGTCCTGAGTCCCGCCAGAGTTGCCCCCACGCGCCCAGTGGGCCCGAGTCGCTGAGGCCACTCGTGGGCTCTGGGGCGGGCACAGTGCACCCCTCCTCGCTGATGCACCAGAGGTCCAGCCACAGGCGCCCAGCCCGACCACCCACTGCGCGGCACGGACCATGCTGCCTCGGCGCCTGCCTCTGCCCAGCAAGCGTCTGGGCTGTCCTGGGCCAGCCTGCGGGCCGGTCTGCCTCCCCTTGTCCTGCTCTGTGGCCCCGTAGCTGGCCTGTGGGAAGGCCAAGGGCCAGGAGCTGGCCAGGGGCAGAGAGCCTGGCCGGCAGGGCCCAGCACGCAGCTGCCTCCTTCCGCTCACCCCAGTGCCCAGGGGCCAGCTCAGGCCAGAGTCCAGGGCTGGGTCCTAGGGAAGTGCTTCCTCTGAGTCTGACCCCTCCTGGCCAGGACCGCAGTGTCAGCGCGCCCCTCGCCAGCAGGTGGCGGTAGTGGCCGCCCGCCCGCGGCCGGGAAGTGGTTCCAAGCTGCGGTTTCTGGGGGTTTCTGGGGGCCCTTCCCTGGACCTCTCCCGGATGCTCAGACTCCCGGCCCGCCCACACGCGGCCCCGCCTGGGGCAGCACCGGGAAAAGGGACTGCACCTCACACTCCAGGATTGGCGTCCATGACCCGAGGCCAGACTGCCTCTGGGCTCCCGCCCACCCCTTCCCATCGTAGGGCCCCCAGGCTCGGCCTCCCTCTGGGAGCCGGTCCTGCACCTGTGGCAGTGGTGCCTCCCCTCCAGCTGGGGGTGGGGTGTGGGGTGGGCTCTGGCCTGGGCTGGCCAGCTCTCCCCGGAGCCAGGACCCCGGGAGCTGGCGGAGCAGCCGGCTGGAGCAAGGGCCAGGGGTATGGTGGGTGGCGGATCCGGGTGGGGATGGGCGGACGGGGCTGCGGACACAGGAGCCAGTGGACTGCAGGCCTGGGCTCCCAGCCGAAGGCAGGCCCCCGCGGGGTGGAAAGACAGGCCCACCTGGTGGAGAAGGAGGGCCAGGGAGAAAGGCAGGCCTGGGCCACACGGCCGCTGCCCTAGCCTTGAGACGGGCTGGGCCCACCCCCCACGCCTTGGGCTTCCTCGGGCTCTCCCCTGCCAGCGGAGGCTCCCGGCGCCCGGGGCTGAGGACATGTAAGGCCGGTGCCAGCACGGCCATGGCTCCCGGCCTCTCCGGTGGCCCCAGTGTCCATCTGGGCCCGAGGCAGTGCGGGTGCGGAGGGCAGGAGCGAGCTTGGGAAGGAGGAAGGCACAGCTTCCCCTCGGGTGTCCTGCGGGATGAGGCGGCCTGGACGAAGGGCTGCGTCCAGTCACATCAGGGCCTCCTCCCTCCCGAGACGCACGCCCTGCTGAGACTGGTCCAGGCCCAGACAGCTGCGTCCTCCCGTGTGGTCACTCCCCACCAGCACCAGGTCACCGTGCCCTCGGCCTGCGCTCAGCTCACCTTTGTCGGCAACTTTGCTGCCGACACTGGTGGTTTAGGCGTCCCCAGAGGTCACCCTTCGGTCCTCTGCCTCAGCTCCGACCTCGCTGCCGTGGAGGCCGCCCGCACGGCACCCCTTGGCCCTCAAGCTCCCTGTCGCCGGGGGCTCCAGGCCCGGCTCCGGCTCTCCCTGGGGTCAGCCCAGCACCTCCCTTCAGCGCGCACAGCTCCGCCCACCGCCCACAGCCCACCTGCCCTCCAGCCAGCCGGTCCCTGCAGCCCCCGTCCCCCGCGTCTGCACAGCCGGCCCGCCAGAGGCACGCAGCCAGCCGCGAGCTGCCCCACACTGTGGGGTCTCCGCCTTTTCCAGCCCGTCCCCAGGCTGCCCGCCCCTGCTCAGACCCCTTGTTCACATGCTGCTTCCAGAGGAGTAGCCGCCCCACACCGCCCACGGCCGCCCCATGTCCACAGGCCCCTCTGGCTGGCAGTGGAGCAGGCCCACCGGGTGCAGGACGCGCAGTGAGGCCCCCCAGCCATGGGTCTCCCGCCTGAAACTCCGCCTTGGGAGCCCCGTTCTCCCCACTTCTCCCCCTACAGTAAACCCCAGTAAGCCCTGCTGCTGTGTCCGCTGCCAGCTGCTGCTCTCTCTCAGCCCCTTTGAGCTCAGCTCCCACCCTCACCGACCATCAGGCTCGGGCAACTGGCACCCACGGCGCCGCCTCCCGTGGGCAGGGACCGCGGCTTCGCTGGTCCCTGTTCTGGGCTCCCTCTGCTGACACCCCCCACCCCGCTTGGCCTCTCCCCTGGAGGCAGGCCGTCCGCGGGCCGCCCGACCAGCCCCATGGCCTGCGGAGTCCCCCAGGCCTCTGCCTGGGCCTGCGCGGGGACCCCGTGCCCGCCCCTGCGGCGTCCAGTCGTGTGCTTGGCGTTCCATGTCGGGCGTCCTCGAAAGGGTCTCGGAGGTCGCCCCGGCTGACCCCGGCCCGCCCGTGGCCGGCCACCAGCAGGTCGCTCAGGAGCAGGGGCGTGGGCCGCCTCCGCCCGCCAGGACTGAGCGCTGCGGGCAGCAGCCGCGCTGCGGGGGTCCTCCTCGCGGGTTCTGCGTTGCGCGCGGCCTTCGGAGAGCTGCTTCGCAACGAGCCTCCCCCCAGAGCTGCCGCGAGCCCGCGCAGCCTCAGCGGGCGGGCGGGCGGGCGGTCGGCGCGGGGCAGCCCGCCCCTCCAAGCCCTCTCCAGGGAAGCGCTGAGGCTGAGCGGTCGGCCGCGACTCGCGCATGTGGTCAGGGCGGCAGAAGACGGGCCTCTGCTGCAGCTGGAGTGGCTCGCGCCTTCCGCCCGCAGGGCCCGGGCGGCCGCGGAGGGGCCCTGAGAGCTGGGCGCAGGCCGCGCTGACCCGCCCCAGCCTCCTGCCGCTCCTCCTGAGTCATTTCCCCGCCACCTGCCCCTGTGATGTGGGGGGCGGGCGCGGCTGGGAACCGGCCCCATCACCACCGTGCGGCGCGTCAGCACATTGAGAGCAGATGTGGAAACAGCTGCATGTGCTGGAGGGGGCGGGTGGGCCGCTGGGGCTGCGAGGCGCCGAGTCAGCGCCGGGGCGGAGCCCGCTCTGCGGGAGAGTGGTGCGGAGGCCTAGTCCCCAGAGCCCGGCCGCTCCCAGGCCCAGCCCAACGGGGCCAGCAGCCTCGCGCCCGCCTGGAACTGCTGACCCGCTGCCTGCCTGGGGCCTGCAAGGGGCGTCCTGCATCGGGGTCCTGGGAGGGGGCGTGGCTGCGCAGGGGCCGCCGGGACCAGCGCCTCTGACACGGTCCCGCGTGGAGCGCGAGCTAGAGCCCCCTGGGGTCATTTCTTACCCGCGAGGGCCTGACCACGTCCAGACCGCAGGCTGGGAGCGCACGAAGTATCTGCTCCGCCCTCTCAGGACAGCGGCACCGTCTTCCCTGCTGTCTCCAGCGTCCGCTCAGGTGCACAGGCTGTCCAGACGGCCCTGGCTGCCTGGGCTGGTGGGAGCAGGCTCCGCAGAGCCGCGGGATGTCTCTGAGGAGCCTGCCCTGGGGCGCTGGGCTGCGGGCAGAGGCGCCTCTGGCCGGAGCACCCGGACCTGTGGCTGTGCACCCTGCATCCGCGCAGGCAGAGCCCATGGCCAGCACCCTGGGCGTGTGGCGAGGGGCCAAGATGGAGCTGACTCACTCTGGTGGTCCTGGTGGGCTTCCTGGCAGGAGACCTGCTGGCCCAAATGTCCCTCAGGCCAAGCGGCGAGCCTGGGCCAGAGGTGCTGGCGGGAAAAAGCAGGCACGGGGCCACGGCTGCGACTGCAGGGCTCAGACAGGCAGGGAGACGCTGCGCTGACCCGCGGGAGCCTCTCCGTACACTCGGTCAGCACAACAGGTCCAGACAGCCCTGCGGGCCCCGCCTCGGGCTTGTGTGGCCAGCAGGGACTGCACCCGGCAGGGGGCTGGTCGTCCGCGCTCCGCTAAGCGCCTCCGTGCCGGAGCCCCGCAGGCGCCCCCAGTTCGGGTGCCACTGGCACACCCTCACACGGCCTGGGCTTCTCAGCGCCTGGGGTCGCCGCCGCCAGCGTCACGCACTCACAGCCGCTCGCCAAGACCGGGCCCACGGCCAGCGGCTGCAGGCGAGGCCAGCGCGAGTGCCTGGGCCCAGACCAGACAGCTCCCTGCTGACACGCCTCCCGGCCTGTCCTTCTGCAGCGGCCCCTCCACCCTGGCCTCGCCAGGCTGGGGCTGAGCACCGCTGCCGCCCCCCGCCCGCGTGATCTCCTGGCCCGCCTGTGTGAGCAGGTGCCAACGGTGGCCTCGGGGACCCAGCAGTTACCAAAAAAGAAACTACACAAATTATTTGTTAAAGTCATCAAAAGAAATGCTTTTCTGCTGATTCCCTAGCTGCCCGCGGCGCCGGCTCTGCACTGAACACGGCCCTGCCCCCGCAGCGTGGTGCCGCCCACCACGGGGAACCGCCCAGGCAGGGCCGTGTCTCCAAGATGCTGGGGACAGGTGGACCCGCAAGTGTCCTTCCATCCGAAGGAGCCAGGCCGTGGTGCTGCTGCCCTGCCGTGTGCCGGGCCCTCCAGCCCCACTTGTGTCCAGCAGGCCGCTCTGTGCAGGCGCCTTGGGCGGGCAGGGGCCTGGCCACCCGCTGTGCTCTGCTGCCCGGAGGGGCCAGCGCTGGGTCCAGCCAGAGCCGAGGCTGCACAGCAGAGCCCCCAGTGCTCCGGGGGACGGACCAGCGAGCCGGGGGCAGCCAGCCGGCTCCCTGAGCTGCACAAGGAGGCTTGGGCCGTTCCCGCACGCAGACCCGTGTCTGGCGCTGGGCAGGCAGGACTGCAGCTGCCAGGGTGGCTCACCACGCAGCCACTCGGTCCTCCGTGAAGCCCTGGCGAGGGGCGGGGCAAGGCAGGGGATGCCCCTGGACACTCAGAGACGCCAGGGCTCAGCCACTAGAGGGGGCGGCCGGGAGGCCTTCGGAGCCTGTGCCGCCCACGCTCGCTGCCTGTGCCCACCGTGCTCGCTTGCCCAGCCGTGCCCTTGGCCCGGCCACACAGGTCATCGCCTGTGGCAGGTGTGGTCAAGAGCCTCCACCGACCCTCCGGCCGGAGCCGGTTCCAGAGACGCTGAATCCTGGATTCAAGAATCCTCAGCTCGGAAGGAAAAAGTTCCTTGAAAGCAGCACCGCTGCCAGCCCCGAGCTGCGCGGACGTGTGCGGGCTCGCCCTGCGGCGGAGGGGAGAGGGGGTGGAGCCGCCCTACCCTGCAGCAGGGGAGCCCCCCCCACCCAAGCGCAGAGCCCCGCCTGCCGCGGGGAAGTCCACTCTCCCTGGGCGTAAATTCTGCAGTCGCGGGTTGAGTCAGCGGCTCCCAGCCACAGGCCGCTCCGCTGACGTCCGCCGCCCGCCCGCCCCTCTGCTCTCCGGCCGTGTTCTCCCTCCTGCGTGGGGCTCCCGAGTCCGCGGTTCTGTTCTATCCGGCATGACGCCGCGGCCGAGGAGAGGCGCCTCCGCCCGCCGCGAGGCCACGGGCGGCCTGCGTCCGCCGCCCCTGCTGGGCCCGGCCGCCGGTGGGTCCGGATGCCGCCCACACCTGCTGCTCAGCCCCTGAGCCCCCAGCCGAGCGGCGCTTCCCCGAACACTGAGGACCCGGCAGGGCCTCCGTCCTGGCGCAGGCAAAGACCACCTGGGGTTCCAGCACCCGGAGCAACGTGCGCCCCTCTTCATTAAAGATGATGGCTTTCTTTGTGAAAACTCATTCATGGGCAGCGCGGGCGGGAAACCTCCAGACAGCCCTCGTCCCCCACCTCCGCGGCGCCCCCCACTGCAGCCATCCCTCCGCCTGGGCCTGCGGGCAGCGGGCACGAGCTTCATGCGAGACCCCCCACCCGCCTCTGGTGCCTTTGGGGCTGTGGCTCCTGGCAGGCTCCCACCCTGGACAGCCAGAGCGCGCAGCTCTGAGACAGACGGAACAGGTGGCTTTGCAGCTGCAGAGCTGCAGGGAGGGACAGCCCGGCAGACGCAACTGCACGTGGAGCCGCGGGGCCTGGGCCCTGGGAGCAGGAGCTGCGGGCCCACCCTGCCGGCCACACTCACCTGGGGGCACACTCACCTGGGGGCACACTCACCTGGGGGCACACTCACCTGAGGGCACAGTCACCTGGGGGCATATTCACCTGAGGGGCACACTCACCTGGGGTCACACTCACCTGGGGGCACACACACTTGGGGGCACACTCACCTGGGGGCACAGTCACCTGAGGGCACAGTCACCTGGGGGCACTCACCTGGGGTCACACTCACCTGGGGGCACATTCACCTGAGGGGCACACTCACCTGGGGTCACACTCACCTGGGGGCACACTCACCTGGGGGCACTCACTGGGGTCACACTCACCTGAGGGGCACACACACCTGGGGGCACACACCTGGGGGCACACTCACCTGGGGGCACACATCTGGGGACACACACCTTCTTCGACACCCCCAGGGCAGTCAGTGCCTCCAGGCTGAGCAGCCAGCCCCGCCCCTCTGGCAGTGAGACAAGCCGCCCAGCCCAGCTCCTTCAGGTGCCCTCTGATCAGTCACCCCAAACCTGCGCCCCAGCTCTGGGCCACACGCCTCCCCGGCCAGACGGCCCCTCCGGCAGCCCGCCGGGCCCCAGGTGCAGGACTGAGGTGAGGGAGAGGCGGACACGTGACCCGGGCACCGGCGCGTCCCCGGAGACCAGCCGTGAGGTGCCAAGCCCGAGCCCCAAGCCCGAGCCACAGCCCGGCACCGCCCGGCACCGCCTGCCTGTGCGGCAGCCGCTGCCCCCGGCTCCTGCCCCCGCGCATCTCCCGCCCATCCTGTGTCTCCCGTGTACACGGGCCAGGCCCGGCGACCCGCAGTGACCGGGAAGAGATCTGCTCTCACTCTGCACGGCGCCTGCCTGCGTCGTCACAGGCGCTGCCCCGGAACGGTCACTCGGCCTCCTCCCGCCTCGGCCCTGCCCGCCACCCAGGGAGGAGGCCAGGCCCACCCCGCCTCTCTGGGTGCGGCCGGCAGGCGCTCCCAGGACGACAGGCCTCACGCTGGTGCTGGGTGGGAGGCGGTGCTGGGGGTTCCGGCTTGTGCCTGGAGGCCGCTGCCCCGCCCTCTGTATGGCGTGGCCTGGGGGTGGCCCAGGGCTTGGGGGCTGGGGGGCTCGCCAGGCCTCCCTACCCAGGGCAGCACCTTGGTGTTCTGGGGGCGCCCTGCTGTGTGACCACGGCCGGATGCAGGCCGGGACAGGACCAACTGAATGGAAATGGTAAAAGTGACTCGTGTGGGCAGATGCCCCGCCCAGCCCCCAGTCAAAGGCCCCCTGCTCCCCAAGTCCCACAAGCCCATGGCTGTTGGCCTGGGCCCCAGTCTCCCGAGGACCTGATAATCCAGACTGAATGTCCCGTAGACCTTTCAGCCACTTACCCTCCAAGCCCCTGAGAGAGAAGGTGACGGCCAGTTCCTGGGAGGAGGACGCAGCAGGGACGTCCACCCTCAGCAGCCGGCGGCAGGACGGCAGGAGCCGGTGCACCAGGAGGACAGCAGGCCGCGGTCTGTCCATGGGGAGCACCTGGCCAGGCCCTGCAGCCTCTGGGCCGCCGGAAGCAGGTGCGCTGAGGCCTCCCCTGCTGGCTCCAGGCCCCGAGAAGCCCCACCCCAGCACGCTCAGATGGACACTGCCCAGGCCAGTGGCAGCAAACCAGTCCCAGGCCCAGCTCCCCCACTCAGGCCACGCTGCACCTGCTGCAGGCCGCCAGGGCAGGCGAGTGGCAGTGAGCGGCTGGGGTCCCAGCTGGGCCCCCGGGCGCTCTAAGCCGCGGCCACACTCCTTGGTGAGGCTCTCGGGGGCCGCTGGCCGCCGGCCAGCTGAAGCACGTGCACAGCCCGGGTCAGGGACAAGCGACACAACCCCAGAGGAGAATCAGCAGCGGTCCTTCTGGTTTTGCTGTTTGAAAACGTTTTTTGGTTTCACAGGACTGAGTCCTGGGGACTCCCCACCAAGGGCAGCACCCTGGTGTCCTGAGGGCGTGTCCAGCTGGCACGTCATGGAGGACGGAGGGACATGGGGCTCCTAGCGGGCGCAGGAGGCCACGGTGGGGCCTGGAGTTGCTGCTGAGGGCCTGAGCCGGCGACTCAGACCCAGGCTAAGTGGCACGGCAGCAGCAAGAGGAGCTGCACTCGGGCCACTGGGGCAGTGTCAGAAACAGTCTGCCCTGGATGCTTCAGCCCCAGTAGAACCTAAATATTCTCGCTCATTTGGAAACCACCTGCACAGTTTAAAGCACCCTCAAAGGTGGGCTCTTCTCGCCTGGCTGCAGGGTGCCGGACTTCAGCCAGAAGCTCGGCATCACCAGAAGAGGAGACTCTGGAAGGCGCCGCGCTCCCGTTACTCATTCCCGAAGCGCCTTATGACTGTGGGGCAGGTGAGATGCGGGGGACAGGGCAGATCAAAGCCCTTTGTTTACCCCTTTGAAATCTGTGGCACCAACTGTTTACCCCGCACACGTCTTGATCGGGGCCGAGAGCTGGAATTCACCCTTCTCGCTCCTTCCTGTGTAAGTGCAGATGGGGCACATTTGGCCGCCAGTCCATCCCTGCCCCCACCCCGTGTGCACGCCAGTGGAAAAGAGGAGGTTACTCACAGCCGTCCACCTCGCGAAGGTTTCCAGGCTTCGCACCCCCGGACGGATAAATAGGCGGCGCCACCAAGGACCCGCTCACTGCAGCCCGACCGGGACAGGCCGCGGCAGGCATGGGGCGGGCAGCGGTCTGCCTGCTGCTCATCCTCCTGGGGACGGCGGCCGCCACGCCGAGCGCCCACGGGCACGACCGCCTGCTGCTCAGGCTGCAGCAGCTCATGGACGTCGTGGACCAGCTGCAGGAGTCTGCGAGCGACCTGGTGAGGGCCGGCCCCCCCCGGGTGCCGGCTTCGGCCGCGATGAAGGTTTGGACTTAAAGGTAACTCAGAGCTGACTTTCCTTTGCTCCAGGTCCCTGAGCTCCTGCCGGCACCGCAAGATGTAAAGGTAAGACCAGGTGGATGTAGGTATTACAGCACTTTTAATAGGAGGTTTTAAAAGCCAGTTAAGAAAAGCGCTCACGTTCCTACTGAAGACGCCCAGCTTCAGCGCTCGGGGTGAAAACTGGGGCGGTATCTACTTCCACTCCCACTTCCACTGGGCAGGCAGTCCCTGGCTCAGCCGCGAGACAGCGCAGGGCTTTCCGCCGCGAGGGGAGCGCCTCGTCCAGCCCTGCAGGCTGCAGGGCAGAAGGCCAGTGGCAGGCATGCCGGCCAGTCTCCCAGCCACCGGCGCACAGCCCTGTCTGCACACGGCGCCTGCAGCTCTTTGCAAGCTTGAGAAGTGGGGGCGCACCCACGCCCCTTGAAAGGAGAACCCACCTTTCAAGAACTGAGAGGAGGAAACAAAGGGGCGGGGAGAGAGAAGGGCTGGGAGGCGCAGGGGCCTGGGACCTTCCCGCTCTGGTGAGGGGGCCATCACCTCGGCCCCCTCCAGCCCGGTCTCGGGCCCCAGAGATAACTCACCTGTGGTGCCCGGCTTGCCCTGGGGCCGGGAGGCGGGATGCTTTCGGCTGGGTGAGCTTTGTTGGGAAGCCTCTTGAGGCCTGGGGTCCCGGAGCGCTGGAGGGCATCTGGGTGTGAGCAGGCTGCTGGCCCCGGAGACGCTGGTGGTGAACGGCTGTGCGGACGTCTGGGGTGGTGAGTCACACGGTGCTTCCCTCTGCACCCCGGCTGTGAGGCGCCCAGGCCAGGGCCCGGAGATCTCCCGCCTCCTCCCTCTGAGCGGGGCGTGTTCAGCTCACGGACCCGCGTCCAACAAGAGCGTCCCCCTGCTGGCCTCCTCGCCGCTGACCATGCTTCTGCTGGGGCGGCCCTTCTCCAGCTCCGCCTGCATGTGCAGGGGACCGCCCGGGCGCCCCTCCAGCCGGAGCGCCCAGGGCTTGCAGGGGCCAGCCAGTTGCGGGGCCGCCGTCTACGGGCGGGCAGGAGGAGGAATCTGCGCGGTCACCTCCGCACCCATCACAGCAGGGCTGGAGAGCACTTAAATGAGGCCAGAAAGCTGACTGGGATGAGCCGCTCAGGTCTCATGCCAGAGAGCCCCTTGCTGCCTGCAAGGGTTCTGGGCTGTCGCAGCTGCAAGGGGGGTCCCTGCAGCAGGTAGAGGCTATGGAGGAACTTTCTAGAATGCCCAGCACAGCCCTGACAGCTGAGAACCACCCGGCCCAGGCTCCCTGTGGCCACGGGGAGAAGCCCTGGGGGGACGAGGAGGCACCCCAGCGGGGCTGGCCTAGCGCTGGGGACACCAGCAGCTGGCAGGTGGCTGCGGGGGACTGTGCCCTCAGCCCCTCAGCGCCCTCCTTGCTGGGCGCCCCAGTGCAAGGTCGGGGAGGGGACTAGCCGGCCGCCGTTGGCACCCCAAGAGGAGGCAAGGACAGGCAGGGCTGGCGCCCAGCGAGGGGCGTTGAGAGACCCCCCCTTCACGGGCCGCCAGCCCCGCAGAAAGGGAGCGCAGAAAGGCGGGCGGGTGGCCGAGCGGGGGAGGCCCGTGCCGGCCTGTGGCTGCGCTGCTCTGCAAGCCGCTCTCCTCGGCCGAGGTAAGTGTTAAGTCAGCAGAACGCCCGTGAGAACGGCTCTCAGATGCGCGGATGGAGCATCAGTGTTTTCAGTTTCAGCTGGAAAATTCACCTCTTTAACAATGAACAGTGTTTTTTTCCAGTAAGTTGGGCCGGTTGTGGTCAAAAAGAAGAGAAAAGAACAAACTTCAACAAACAGATGAACGTGCGGTTTTCAAGGAAAAAAAGTGCCATCGTGAGCATTCGCGACGGTCCCATTAAATAAGCGTTTTGGCTGCAGGGAAGGGCCTCCCTCCCGCTGACGCTGACGGAGGAAGCCACGTCCCATGCAAAGCAGCCCCGGGCGCCGCCTGGAAAAAGCGGGCAGGCTGAGCGCAGCTCTGCCCGCGGCGCCCCGGGCAGGGACCTCAGAGCCGAGACCCCACCTCGGACCCCGGGGGGCGGAGCGGCGGGCGGTGCCGCCAGGCCCGCTGCTGCTCTCGGCTGGGCCAGATGCCGGCTGGTCCCTGCGCGCCGCTCCCTGCGCCGCCCGCACGGCCTCCGCCAAGTCCGGGGCTTCCTCGGGCTGCTCCGCGGAGGGAGCGGGCGCGCGGGGGTCCGGGAAGTCCGCGGTGCTGGGCCGGAGGAGAAGGCGGGCGGGGCGGGGTAGCTCAGGGGCCTGCGGGGCTGGCGGGCTCCCCGCCGCCGCCCCCCTGTCACCTTTGGAGCCTCTAATCCAGCAGGCGCAGCTCGGCAATGAACTGACCCCCACGTCCCCGCGCGGGGCGGGGGGCGCGGGGCGGGGCGCGGTCGGCGCAGTGGCGGTGGCGGTGGCCACCCAGGGGAGGCCCGTGGCCCTGCGACCATCTCTGTCTCTTTCAGAAACACTGCGAGCGCTCAGCCTTCTCCTGCTTCCAGAGCGCGCCGCTGCGGCCCGCGCGCGCGGGAGGGGCCGACTCGCGGGTCGCCCTGCTGGCCAAGCAGCTGAAGAGGAAGCTGCCGCAGTCCAGGGGGAAGCGCCGGGAGCAGCAGAAGCACAAGCCAGTGAGTACAGTGGCTGGCCCCCTCCCCACACACCCCAAACGCCCGCAGCTGAGTGGCCGGGCTCCCGGGCCAGGCCGGGCAGAGCGGCCACTGGTGGCCGCAGACCAGGCCGGCGAGTGCAGGCCGTGCTGACCGGCCCCTCCACCAGAGTGGGTTTTGGCTCCTCCTGCCTGGGTTGCCTTCGGGCTCAAGGTTGTGGCCTCAGCCCGGCTGCTCTGTGCAGTGTCTCTTGTTGCGGTGGTTCAAGTGTGGGGCCTCACTGACTGCACGGTGGCCACCCCACACCGCCCACTGCGGCCTCCGGCCCTCCCCGGCCCTCCGCAGCCTCCCTTCCCAGTCAGACTCCTGGGGTCGTAGTCTTTCTCCTGTTGCTCCTCAGTCCTCCTCCTCCGAGCGCCAGTGCCGCCTCAGCCCAGCTGCGCCGGACGGCAGGCTCGTCTGAGTGGCCTTCATGCTGCGGACCGGCCCCATCTTCCTGGGCGCGCGTCCTGGGCACTTGGCTGCTGCATGCTGGCCACGCTGCAGGCACTCACCCCTCGGGCCAGCACCTGCGTCCTTAGGGCAGGCGGCCCTGGGCCCGCTGGGCCGGGCAGCGGCCCACCCGCACTGGGCAGAGGCTGTCCCCGCAGCCTCTCGCACGCCTGGCGCGCAAGTGACACCGGCATTGGCCGAAGCAGCGCCAAGCGCACGGGAGCTCACGTCCGGCGTCGCTGCCCAGCAGTCGTGGCCGGCGTCACTGCCCGCGTCCTCTGGCGCGTCCCTCGGGGGGACACGCGTGCTCTGGAGCGCAGCTGAGGCCCCTCCTGCCGGGCGGCCTTGGAGGCCCTGACGGAGGAAGCGAGGCCTGCAGTCAAGCGTGCCAGCCCAGCCGGCCTCCCAGCCCCGAGCCCGGGGACAGGCCAACACAAACCAGGGGCTGACCCGGGGCTCACAGCGGGCAGCCCGCAGCCAGGGCCGTGGTCCCGGGGTCAGGGAGCGCATGCAGCGTCTGGGCTCCTGAGACCAGCCAGCAGCGAGCCGGCCGCGGCAAGGCCGGGGACAGCAGAGGTGCGGCTCCTCGCGTGCAGCGGAGGCCTCAGCACACCCGTCCCTTCAGTGTGGTGGTTCTTTCTTGAAGCTTAAAAAGGCCGCCGAGAGGCCCCGTGCGCCCCAGACAGGTGGCGGTCACACAGTAGAGTCCAGGATATTTTTTTTTAAGATTTTTTAAACATTTATGCACACAGAGTTGGGGTGCAGGCCAGAGGTGCAGGGGTGAGAGGATCCACCAGAGACAGAGTGGGGAGCAGGACAGGCAGACTGACTGAGACACACCGCTGAAGGGGCAGCGGGAGTCGGGACAGGCGTGCCATGCCTGGGCGGCATTGAACTGGTCCAGCAGCGGCTGCAGAAGCCCCAGTGCGGCGCCCGGCCCCCTGCGCCACCAGGGGGGCCCCGTGCCTCGAGGACATTTGACACGTGGGAAACGTTTCTGATGTGTTCAGTGGAAGAGGCAGCACAATTACCAGCCCGTATACATCACACAAACGCAAGGACGTGTGCATCAAACACGTGGGGCCGCTCGGCCGCGGAGACCCGTGAGCAGGGATGCAGGCGGAGTGTGCTGAGGCGCGTGACCCCGACCCCGTGGGGACCCGGCCGCGGGCCCGCGCTCACTGAGGACGAGCTGTAAGCGTGTTCCGTCCTTACCGCTTCCAGGCGTGCCCCGCGTGCGACTCCTACGAGAAGCAGCCGCTCGGCGAGTTCCTGCAGCGGCTCAGGGCGCTCCTGCAGAGGGTAAGAGACGCGCGGCCCCGCCACCCGCTCGCCCCGGCGGGGCCCTTACGGTGCCCTCTCCCCGCAGATGATCCTGGAGCGCCTCTCCTAGACCGCGCGGCCCCGCGGCGCCCCGGGGCGCCCCGGGGCTGGACACTGGCGCCCTGGCCAGGGCGGGAGCGCAGGCCGCAGGAGCAGCAGTGGATCCTCAGCGGGCCGGAGTGGTGCCGCTGTGGGCGTCCTGTGCAGGCTGAGCCCGTCCCAGGCTGCCCGTGCTCATGCCGTCTGGACGTGCTGGTTGTCCACGCCCTCGAGCCCGCGGCCATCCAGCCGGGGCCACCGTGAAGCCGCCGGGCCTCCTGAGCCGATGCGGCCGCGGAGGCCCGGAGAGAAGCCGGGGTCTCTTTTCTCTCGAGGAAATGAAAACCGCGTGTTTGAAACATTCATCCGAGGTCACCTTTTATGTCGCATGTCCATGGCGTCCGCCTCTAACCCGGCCCGGGCCGGGCCTTTGCCCTCGGCCGCCACATCTTTGACATCGTGGTCACGGTGTGTGGGAGTGGACGCTGCGGTCCTCTCCTCTCGCTCCAGCTGACCTCTCCAGCTGTGGACCCTGGCGGGCGTCTCCGGACGACGTGCCGCAGCCGGGCCGCGTGCTCCTCTGTGACTGGGAGGACGGCCGGCGGCTGGCAGCGGGGTCCTCCGGCCCCGCCTCTCCCCTCTGAGCTGCCTCTGAGCAGGCTCCCAGAAGGCTGACCCAGCACTCAAGGCCGGAGCAGGGGCAGCGGCGAGGCCAGGAGCCGCTGGCGGGAGGCAGCCTGGACATGGAGCCGAGGACACAGGCGCCTTCTGCAGCTGCCAGTTCCGCTCAGCCAGCAGTTTCTTAAAATATGAAGCTAAAAACTCTAGAAAATTCCCTAGAACATCATAAGCTACTTGAGACTCTCATGAAAATGGCGTGGCAAGAGTGTACTTTCTGATCTGAGAAGAAAAATAACCCACTTCGACATCTTCAGAGCAAGAGCAGGCTACTCACAGCTGTGAGCTACGTCAGCATCGGCTTCCACCAAAGCTCCATGAAACACGGCAGCATCCCGGATGAGGCGTCCTGCTGCAGCCCCACGCCCCTGCACCCGTGCGGGCAGCGGGCAGCGGGCTGCGTTCTGCTTGGCCTAGCGGCCCCCAAAGCCTGAGGGCCAGGAATGCCACCAGCTCGTCTCTGGCTTCCAACCGTGACGTCTTTGGCACTGTGATTTTATATTTAAAACAAGGTATTTATTTTTGTGTCTGCTGTTGAAATCTCAGTTCTAGTCCTTTTATTTTTTTTTAAAGATTTATTTATTTATGCACAAAGAGCTGGGGTGCAGGCCAGAGGTGCAGGGGGTGAGAGGATTCACCAGAGACAGAGCGGGGAGCAGAACAGGCAGACTGGCTGAAGCACACTGCTGCGGGGAGCCGCGGGAGGCAGGAGCGGTCTGCTGCGCCTGTGGGTCCCTCCCTGGCCGGGGATAGAACTCGTGCTGCAGGGGGTGTGGGTGCGCCACAGCGCAGTGCTCAGCCCCGGCGCCACTAGGGAGGCCCTCTAGTCCTGGTCGTCAGACTCTGCCTTCAAGCAAAAACGACCTACTGGCGCGAAGGGCCTTCACTACCGAGTTCACAGCTCTGCTGCGGACCTGCCCATGCGGGCCAGTGTCCTAGTGACCGAGGGCGAGGGGGGCCAGGTGGACTCGCACACCAGCGGGAGCCTGGGCACCCCTGCCCAGGGCGGCATGGGCTGCAGCGTCCCAGGCCCCGGGCCCCGCCAGGGTCTGGCCCCGGCTCTGGCCGCCCTGCCTGCTCCGCCTGCTCCGGGGGCTCTCACAGCCGAGCAGTCCCAAGTGGGGCTTTCTGCTGATCTGACGTCCAGCTGCTCCGTGACCGCGCACGCCCTGCAGCAGCGCCCAGCGTGGGTGAGGGATTGCGGCGGAGGGGGCAGAGGGGTGCGTGGCGAGGTCAAGCAAAATTGACCGTGCATTTTAGTATTTTAGCGGAGAGCGCCGTCTTCGAAAGTCGTAGCATTATCCTGTGTCATTCCTGTGTTGTGTTGACATTTGCACCTGAGAACTTAGTTTTAATATGAATCATGTAGCCATTTAACTTAATGACTATTTATTATCTATTGGGGTTTAAATGTGTATATTCACGGCTTCTTATGTAAGACCTAACCTATTAAACATTATCCGTGGGACGAGAGTCTTCGGTGATTCCCTGAAAGCAGCATCCCCTAGTTCAGTGGTTTCGCCAGGAAACAGTGTCTTACTTTCTGGGAGGGCCAGGTGGGGCCGGCGCCCCAGCTGCCCGTCCTTCACAGCACCCTGACGCCAGCGTGGGGGTGCAGGAGGCAGAGGCGCCCGGGGGCTGGCGCGGGTCCCACGCTCACTTCTGTGGGGCCTGCAGTCGAGAGCTGCTGTCTTCCGGTGCCCTGCTCCGCCCAGACAAGGCCAGGACCACCCCCCCCCCCCCCGCAGAGCGGCCCTGGGAGGGGCTTCGCTTTGGCGTCTTCTCCCTGAGGAGGGTCCGCTTTGGCGTCTTCTCCCTGAGGAGGGTCCTGTGTGCCCTGCCTGCTGCTCCTCTGCTGACTCCAGCCCACTCACCAGCTCACCCAGCACCTCCCGCCACTCCCTGCCTCCTGGGTCTGGTCCACGCCTTTCCCTCTGGCCCCTTCCCTCAGCTCCCTCCAGTCCCTGACACTGTGAACACCCTGCTGGCCCTCACCAGGAGGCCGTCCCCCCTCCTGACCCCCACCGGGAGGCCGTCCCCCCTCCTGGCCCTCACCGGGAGGCCGTGCCCCCTCCTGACCCTCACCAGGAGGCCGTCTTGTCAGCTCCTGCCCAGACTCCTCTTCTGTCCAACCCTTCACCACCTGGCGCCGGTGATGACACTGAAACCTGAGCACATGCCTGTCCCTCCACTCCGCCCAGCGGGACGAGGGCCCTGTCCCAGCTGCCCTTCCATGACGGTGTCCAGGGCATGCTGGACCGTGCCCCTGCTGCCAGAGCTGCTCTCCTGGCGGGAGCCCGGGCCAGCGCTGCCCGGAGTCCCTGAGGACGCTGTCCACAAAGTCGGCTGAGCCCACAAAGAGCCCGGCGACGCCCACGCCGTGCAGGCCTACGGGCAAAACGCTGCGCCCGCCTGGTCCTGCACCCCGCTGCCCAGCAAGGGCCGCCACCCCCGAGCAAGTCACCCCACGAAACCTGGGCACGACCACACCAGAGCCTCACCCCCGCGTCGCTGCGTTCAGGGACACCCACCGCGTGGCTAGGCCCTGCGGCCTGCGGCCCCACCCCCACCCCGCCGGGCCCATGGCGGGCAGGCGCCCCAGGCTGGCTGGACTCCGGGGCAGGCCCCCTCTCCCCGGCACCCAGCACCCCATCCCTGCCCGCTCCCTCCCTCCCGTCCTGAACCCCCAGTGGCC
Source organism: Galemys pyrenaicus (assembly GCA_019455555.1). NCBI lineage: Eukaryota > Metazoa > Chordata > Mammalia > Eulipotyphla > Talpidae > Galemys > Galemys pyrenaicus. The sequence continues at coordinate 327,725 of JAGFMF010011852.1, read as the reverse complement.
CCAGGCCTCGACTCCTTCCAGCCGGACCGTGGTTCTGCAGACCCCGCGGCCAGTTCGGCCGCTCTGCGCCCCGCAAGGCCAGAACTGCCCTTCGAACCCTCAGCCAGCCCTGGGAGCAGGGCCGAAGCTCGGTCGCCCTGGGGGGGGCGGCACCGCGGGGCAGCCCAGCAAGCGGCCGAGGGCAGGTGTGACGGGCCGGAGCTCACCGGCGGGCGCCTTGGCAATGAGATCAGAACACGCGGGCCCGGGTGCGGCCCGGACACGACAGTGACCGGCTGGCGCAAGGATGGTCTGGTCAGCAGCTCACCCCAGCCCAACACCAGGACACGCTCCTTGCCCGCTCTCCCCGCCCTCCGCCCGCAGCGGGTGCTTGGCGGCTCTTCTTCAGCCAGAGCCGGGACTCTGCCTGCTCAGAGCGTCCTGCTGGGGCAGCTGCCCCGCGGCCCGTCTGGCCGTCAGGTGTGCGCCGCACGACAGCGGACACCACACACATGCTCGCCCAGCGGCTGGGCCGGAGCTGCCCGCACCCAGGCAGGCGCGCACCGGGCACCACTCAGGCCTCCGGGACAGCGGTTCCCCGCGGGCCCCTGTCACTTCACCCCCCGGGACGGGGACAGATGGAGGGACTGGCTGGAGGCATGTTCCCGCCTATGCTGGCCAGACCTGCCAGTCCAAGTGGCGTGTCCCGCCCCAGCCACAGGGCCACCGCCTGGCGCCCTGGCCCACGGACGCTGCTGCTGGGATGGGAGATGAAGAGGGCACGAGCCTGGGGGCGGGTGGAGCCTCCAGCCCTGCGTGACAGTGGAGCCCCGCCAGCCCCCGCTCAGGGACACCCACGCACGTGACTTCACACCGACGTGGCCCACATCCTGGAGAGCAGACGCTTGGAGCCTCGGACCGTGCAGACTCCAGGTCGGGGAGACACGGCTCGGGATGAGGCAACTCAGGCCATCTCTTCTTGCTGACCCTGACCTGCACACCAGCGGACGGGGCCTGGCGCTCAGGGGCCCTGCCCTCTGGGGACAGGTGGCCTGGCCTGGCCTGACTCCGGGGCAGGGGCTGTGGAGGCCGCGGTCAGCTCCTGCTGGGGTCTGGAGCAGGCGTCTCCCGGTGGCCCTTGTGGCTCCCTGGAGCAGCCCCACGCCGCTGGCCCTTGTCCAGCCCACAGAGCCAAAGGGCCGCTTGACCTCATGGGCAACAGCAGAGCTGCAGCCTCTGGGTCATGACCCTGGCTCGGTGCCTCTGGCCCAGCACCCGCCCTGGGCGCCACTGGACACAGGCCGGATCTGGGCCTGGGTCCTGGCTGGAGAAGCCGCCGCCTGACTTGAAGATGAGGGTGGTGGGATCGGGAATTGCCGAGCAGTCAGGCCCCGCGGCCCACGCCACGAGACCCGGCCCCACCCACTTGGGGTGCGAGGCAAAGGGGGAGCAAGCCTGCCCTGTAGAAGGCCAGCAGCGCACTCAGCCTCCTCCCACGTCTGCCGCCTGCGCAGGGATTCCTGCGCTTCCCGCGCTTCCCGCGGTGGGGAACAAACAGCTCCCCGATGCTCCTGAGGAGCCAGCCGCCACACGCACCCCACCCCCCCGCTGTGTGGGCGCTTTGGCCGGGCCCCACCCGGCATAGAACCTGGCTCTGGCTCCGGGCCTGCTGGGTGCCCCCGGGATTCACAAGCACCTGGAGCCTGCGGCCGCACCTGGGCGCGCATCCTAGCTGTGCGCAGCTGCCCAGTGCTCACCTGTTGGCGCTCCCGCCGCCCCGCCCCGGTGCCCCGCCGCCCCGCCCCGGTGCCCCGCCCCGGTGACCCGCCCCGCCGCCCCGCCCCGGTGCCCCGCCCCGGTGCCCCGCCCCGCCGCCCCGCCCCGCCGCCCCGCCCCGCCGCCCCGGTGCCCCGCCCCGCC